>WOXC01003734.1:0-358464 GCA_011680675.1 Gymnobelideus leadbeateri
CCCTTAAGAATCATCCCTTCCCATCAAATTCAACCTGTGCCCTCTATCCATGTATAACTGTAAACATATGCCCATATACCCTTCTTCAATTATTTTCATAATGAGAAAGGTTTCATCAGACACAGTTATTGTTTTTCCACGTAGGAATGTAAATAGTTCAACTTTGATAAGTTCCTTTTTATTTCTTTTCCTTGATTACCTTCTCAGGCATCTCTTGCTTCTTGTGTCTGGATATCAAATTTTCTATTCAACTCTGGTTTTTTCCTCAAGAGTGCTTGAAAGTCCTCTATTCCACTGAATGACCATATTTTCCCCTGAAACAAGATACTCAGTTTTGCTGGGTAGGTGACCCTTGGCTTCAATCCCAGCTCTTTTGTCCTCTGGAATATCATATTCCATGCCCTTTGATCCCTCACTGTAGAAGCTGCCAGGTCCTGTGCTATTCTGATTGTGTTTCCACAATATTGAAATTGTTTCTTCCTGGCTGCTTGTAGTATTTTCTCCTTGATCTGGGAGTTCTGGAACCTGGCTATAATATTCCTAGGAGTTTTCTTTTTGGGATCTTTCTCAGGAGGTTATTGGTGGATTCTTTTAACCTCTATTTCCCCCACTGGGTCTAAAACATCAGGGCAATTTTCCTTGAGAATTTCTTTAAGGATGATTTCTAGGTTCTTTCTTTGATCATGGCTTTCAGGTAGTCCAATAATTTTTAAATTATCTCTCCTGGATCTATTTTCCAGGTCAGTGGTTTTTCCCACGAGATATTTCACATTGCCTTTTATTCTTTCATTTGTTTGGATCTGTTTAATAGCATCTTGATTTCTCATAAAGTCACTAGCTTCCATTTGCTCCAGTCTAATTCTGAAGGAATGAATCT
The DNA here is from genome assembly GCA_011680675.1 of Gymnobelideus leadbeateri. Taxonomy (NCBI): domain Eukaryota; kingdom Metazoa; phylum Chordata; class Mammalia; order Diprotodontia; family Petauridae; genus Gymnobelideus; species Gymnobelideus leadbeateri. Next base: position 878 of record WOXC01003734.1, read on the forward strand.
CCTCAGTGAGCTTTTGAGATTCTTTTTCCATCTGGCAAATTTGGCTTTTTAAGGCATTCTTCTCCTCATTGCCTTTCTGGGCCTCTTTTGCCATTTGAGTTAGTCTATTTTTTAAGGTGTTGTTTTCCTCAGTCAGGCTGTTGACTGTCATTTCATACTTTTCTTGCATCTTTATCATTTCTCTTCCCAATTTTCCCCCTACTTCTCTTATCTGCTTCTTAAGGTCCTCTATGGCCTGTAGCCAGCTTGTGTTTTCATTTGGGGCTTTTGGTGCAGGAGTTCTGACCTCACAGTCCTCCTCCAGGCTTTGATCCTCTTTGCCCCTAAAGTAGGAGTCCAATGTTGAATTTTTCTGTATATTTTGTTTCTTTTGCCTAGGCATGTTGCCACTTAATTACTTGATTTTGGGGCTTGCTGCCACAGTAAGACTCTGCCATCAGAAAGGAGAGCTTCTGCCCAAACGTGGGGTCTTCACAACTTCCGCAGGTTGGGTGGCCTCTGCAAAGCCTCCACCCGCTCTGGCAAATTGGATGCCCACCCCAAACTTCCCCCCCAGACTACAATCCAGATCCAGGCAGTTTAAAGCAAGAGCGATTAACCCCCAGACTGATTGCTGAGTCTCCCTACAGTTCGCAGACCAGGAGCTAGAGCCACCACTGATGCTGCAAAATGGCTTCTGTGCCGCGTTTCTTCAGCGGCTTTGATTTTCGCCCCCAGGGGAGGAAGCTGACGTGTTCCCCAAATATTGGTCCCAAAGTCCATAGGACACTAACCTCTCACTTTGTCCTAGGCATATCTGTGCTGATAATTCTGGAATCGCCACAGCTGTTGGTGTTCTGGGGTCCCTCCAACCGGCTGCTGGCCCAGCCGCCCTGGGGCTAAAACTTCAGCTCTCGTGGGCCTAGGCTCAGCTCCCAGAGTGCTGTGCTCTCGGTTCCCAGCGCACTGCACTGCCTGCTCTCAGAGTGCTGGGCTGGCTGCTCCCTGCAGGGCTGCTGGGCTGTCCTCAGCAAGAGGTTAGCTTCTCTGTGTTGTTCTGTGGGTGCTGGGGCTCCAGAAGTTGTTCAGAGTCCCCTTTTACATTATTTGGAAGTTGTGTGGGACAGAGCACCTTGGAAGTGCTGTTTCTACTCCGCCATCTTGGCTCCGCCCCATACTTTATTCATTTTCACAAGATTTTGACTTACGAATTTTCTCCCTGGTTTTCCCCTACCCACCACCCCAAAATAGTGATCCCACTGGATGTCCCCTCCTCCAATCTGCTCTCTCCCATATCTTCTCCCATAACCCCTCCGACTTTCCAGTAGGGCATGGTGGATCTCTATGCCCCAGTGACTGTATATCTTATTTCCCAGTTACATGTAAAATAATATTGATAATTGTATATATATATATATATATATATATATATATATATATATATATATATATTTTTTTTTTTTTTTTGGAGGGCAATTCAGGTTAAGTAACTTGCCCAAGGTTACATGGCTAAGTTTTTGTTTGTGTGTGTTAAGTGTTTGAGGCCCGATCCAAACTCTGGTCCTTCTGACTCCAGGGCCAGCGCTCTACTCATTGCACCACCTAGCCACCCCTATATGTATATATTTTAAACATTTGATTTTAAAACTTTGAATTCCAGATTCATTCCCTTCCTCCCTTGTCACTCACCCTTACTGGGAAGATAAGCAATTCAATATAGGTTGTATAGATGTAGCTATGCAAAACATATCCATAGTAAATATATTGTGAAAGGCTGACTATATTTCCCTCCCTCCTATCCCACCTCCCACTTGTTCTATTCTCTACTTTGATCCTGTCCCTTTTCAAAAGTGGGTGCTTCCAACTTCCCTCCCCCCCAACCTGCCCTTCCTTCCATCATGCCCCCTCTCATCCCCTCCCTCCCTACTCTCCTGTAGGGTGAGATACCCTATTTAGTGTGTATGTCATTCCCTTCCTAAGCCAAATTCAATGAGAATAAGGTTGACCCATTCCCTTTTGCCTTCCTGTTCTCCCCCTCCATTATAACCATTTTCCCTTGCCTCTTTTATATGAGATAGTTTTCCCCATTCTGTCTCTCCTCATTTCCTCTCATTATATTCCTCTCTCACCTCTTAATTTCACCTTTTAAACATCATCCTTTCCCATTAAATTGGTCCTCTGCCTCTATGTGTACCTGTACATATATGTATATATATATATATATATATATATATATATATATATACACACACACATATATACAATCATTCACATATGTATTCATAAGCCCATATACCCTCCTATATAGACATGTATGTATACATTTCTATTCCCTTCAATTATTCTCATACTGAGAAATGTTTCATAACTTACAATTATTGTTTTTCCATGTAGTAATGTAAATAGTTCAACTTTGATAAGTTCCTTATAATTTCTTTTCCCTTGTTTACCTTCTCATGCTTCTCTTGCTTCTTGTATCTGAATGTCAAATTTTCTATTAAACTCTGGTTTTTTTCATCGAGAATGCTTGAAAGTCCTCTATCCCACTGAATGACCATATTTTCCCCTGAAACATGATTCTCAGTTTTGCAGGGTAGATGATTCTTGGTTTTAATCCCAGCTCCTTTGCCCCCAGGAATACCATATTCCAAGCCCTTCAATCCCTCAGTGTAGAAGATGCAAGATCCTGTGTTATCCTGATTGTGTTTCCACAATATTGAAATTGTTTCTTCCTGGCTGCTTGTAATATTTTCTCCTTGATCTGGGAATTCTGGAACCTGGCTATAATGTTCCTAGGAGTTTCCTTTTTGGGATCATTTTCAGGAGGTGATTGGTGGATTCTTTCAACCTCTATTTTGCCCTCTGGTTCTAAAACATCAGGACAATTTTCCTTGAGAATTTCTTGAAGGATGATTTCTAGGTTCTTTTTTTGATTATGGCTTTCAGGTAGTCCAATAATTTTTAAATGATCTCTCCTGGATCTATTTTTTCAGGTCAGTGGTTCTTCCAATGAGATATTTCACATTGCCTTCTATTTTTTTATTTGTTTGGATCTGTTTAATAGTGTCTTGAGTTCTCATAAAGTCACTAGCTTCCATTTGCTCCAATCTAATTCTGAAGGAATGAATCTTTTCAGTGAGCTTTTGAGATTCTCTTTCCATTTGGCAAATTTGGCTTTTTAAGGCATTCTCCTCATTGGCTTTTTGAGCCTCTTTTGCCATTTGAGTTAGTCTGTTTTTTAATGTGTTATTTTCTTCAGTCAGGTTGTTGACTCTCATTTCATAATTTTCTTGCAGCATTCTCATTTCTCTTCCCAATTTTTCCTCTACTTCTCTTATTTGCTTTTTAAAATCCTTCTTAATGTCCTCTTTGGTCTGTAACTAGCTCATATTTTTCTTGGAAGCTTTTGGTGCAGGATTTCTGACTTACGGTCTTCCTCCTGTTCCATACTTTGGTCCTTTTTGTCCCCAAAATAGGAGTGTAAGGTTGGATTGCTCTGGTTGGTTTGCTTCCTTTGCCTGCTCTTGTTGCCACTCAATTACTTGACTTTTGGGCTTTCTGCTACAATAGGAGTCTGCCACCAGACAGGGAGCTTTTTCCCAAATGCTGGGGTTTTCTCACCTGTTGAAATTATTAGTTGGGTGCTCTCTCTGAATCCTCCACACACTCTGGCAATCTGGTTACACACCCCAGGACCTCCACCCTAGACCGCAATCCAGATCCAAGCAGGTTAAAGCAAGAGCTTTAGACTGGTCACTTGGTCCCCCTACAGTGTGCAGGCCAGGAGCTGAAGCTTCTATGTGGTGGCAGCTGCACCAGGGCACCTCATTGGCTTCTTGCCCTGGGGGGCAAAGGCCAACCACACTCCCAACTACTGGATCCCAAAGTCCACACTGCACTGACCTCTCACTTTGTCCTTAGCATCTATGTGTTGACAATTCTGGAAAATGCCACAGCTGCTGGTGATCTGAAATCCCTCTAGCCAGGGGCTGGTCAGGCTGCCCTGGAGCTAAAACCTCGGCTTGGGGGAGGGAGCCAGGGAGGGGGCTCTGGTAGTCTCCCAGAGTGCTGTGCTGGCTGCTTGCTGACAGCCTGCTGGGCTTTCCTCTGTGGGAGTTTAGCTTCTCTCTGTAATTTTGTGGGTTCTGTAGCTCCAAAGTTTGTTCAGAGTCACGTTTTACATGAATTGGAGGGTGTGGGAGCTGGAGCTGCGCAGAGGTCCTGTTTCTATTCTGCCATTTCTGAGACCATTTCTTATAGCACAATAATCGTCCATATACTGTTTAGTTATAACTTGTTTGGCCATTCCCTGGTTGATGGGTGTCCTCTTGGTTTCTGATTCTTGCCATCACAAAAAGAGCTATTATAAATTTTTTTTACATATAGTTTCTTTTCTTTTTCCTTTGATCTCTTTGGAGTATAGATCTATTGCTGGGTGAATGGGTATACACAGTTTTGTAGTTTTTTGGACATAGTTCCAAATTGCTTTCCAGAATGGACTAGTTTCACAGAGCCACCAACAATGCATTGGTGTATCTATTTCACACATCCTCTCCAGCATTTGTCATTTTCTTTTTCTGTTTTCATAGCCCATCTAATGGGTGTGAACGAGATAATATTCCTTAAGTGTTTAGCACAGTGCCTGGCATGTAGTAAGTGCTAAAGACATGTTTATTCCCTTGCCTTCTCCCCAATAGATCTTTAAATGATACATAAAAAGACCTAGCAATTTTCACATTCTTGCTATAAACAAAACTAGGAGAAGAAAGAAAATTTCAGTAAATGGAAGGATGAGTCACAGGTACCCTTTAGAGAGACAAAGGAGCTGGTGGAGTGGACATTACTGTATGTCTGAAAACTAGAACAAATATTATTTCATGGAACATGTGATCATCACAGTGCCTGACATAGAGTATAATATTAAATCTGTGCTTATGTACTGTTGTGATTATAATAAGTATTTGCCAAAAAACTACTGTGAAAATAATTGTAGCTTATATAGCAATATCAGTTACTGAGGATACAGTGGTAGAGAAAAATCTATGATGAATTTAATAAAATCTTCCAAATCAAATCAATGTCCCAATAACACTGAGTGAGTGGCCTCAAGCAAGAATTTCAGTGTGAAAGCAGAAAAAGATGGTAGGGAAAAACTGTATAGAAAAGTATGGCTCAGGAGCAAGAAATGAGGAAGGCCAAAGATTCATAGATTCTACAGAAGTTTTTTATTCATATATCATTGTAATGAGCATATTCTGGGTATACTAACCCAGAGTCAGGCTGCTATAGGCTCGCCTTGTGAGGAATGATTAAAACTTTTGTTTCCACAGAAATTATATAATATATGACATGCACACACACACATACATACATATATATATATATAATCTAGGGGTTCCATACACACCAGAAAGCCTTTTGACTTGTAGCAAATGCAAGAAAATAAATTGATTATAGAAGACACTTTCAACATAGATCAGTACTAGATTATCTTCCAACAGAAGAAGAGGGAAATTGAGAGATATAACAGAGAAATGTTTCCATAAATTCAGAATAACTATCAGCAGAGTGGGAGACATAACAAAGGAGTTGTCTCACACAGAAGATAATGGGCAAAATAAGGATTCAACTGGTTTTTGCCTTGTTTTGAGGTTAGAAGTCCCCTAAGTAGAGTAGTCAAGTCTTACCTGGAATGCTCATGTGTGAAAGCTTATGAACATTAACTTCTCCTCCTCTGGGAGGACTCAAGGTTTATTTTAATGGTTATACAATGCATGTGGGGGTTGGGGGAACTTGTATTGGAAAGTTGTACACCCTGTATTACCCAGCTAAGGGGGAGAAAGGGGAGGAACTTTGAGGTTGGGCATAGGTTTTGTTTCTGGAGGCTGTGTCTATCCAACAAGACACCCCCCGCTGCGTTCTCATTAATATACTTTATTTCTTTTATCTTCACCCCTCTTAGCCTGAATGAGTTATTTCTCACACCCTCAAGGTAAGGATGTCTCTTCCTCAACACTATCAACTTAAGCTCCATTCCACGCTTCTGTCACCTCCAACTATTATTTGACAATGATTAATATTTCAGTTCCATTTAATCAATAAACATCAATTGGCTTTTATCAAGGTATATATACTTAGAAGATATAGTAAGAACTAAAGTACAAACATTTCCCCCTCTGATGCCCCCAGAGGCATTCTTCTCTATCAGTTTCCACATAACATTGGTCCCACCAAGTTATGGAGGCTGGTTTATTTTCCTGGCCTGTTAAAACTTACAAGATTGAAGCCTCCAGATTAACCTTCACTGAATTTTTTTTAATATTGCAGTATGCAAAAACTGAATCCTGTATTCATAGGGTCATATGTTGGCATCAGAGAGATTCCAAGGTACCCTCTTAGCATTAATATCTCTTGCCAGATGCTGCCACTGAGGGAGTCAAAATGAGAACAGACTTCCAACCAGGAAAAAGAAAAAGGCCAACCCTGTTGAAAATTTTTTGAAGTCGTCTTTAATTTTAATTCCATGATTGCAACCCTTTAAAGAAGCTGCTATTCACCACATGGTTGGTTAACAAACTGGATCCAGTTAGATGATGTTTACCCATGCTGCTCATCACAACTCTCCCAGAAGCAAGCTCTCCAGCCTCTTCCATATGGGGTACTTTGCTCACAATCTAATATATAACGTTATATGCAAATATATGCAAATAACCATATAACTTTTAGACAACTTATATACAGGATAAATAGGAAAAAATCAACAAAGGAGAGGTCTTAGAATTAAGAAGGATTAGAAGAGTGGAATTTTAACTGGGACTTAATCATATCAGCCTTTAGTTCTCTTTTCCTGCTTTGGCTTTCATTTATCTCATAGATAGAGCAGGGCAAAGAGCTATCTTGATCCATTTTTGAAATCAGTTTGTATCCCATAAGATAATTATTTGTTCTTTACACAGTTTGATAATCCTTCAATTATGATTGTGATTTTTTTTAACATGGCAGCTTATTTATAGTTTGTTCACTTTCTTTTTGAAAAAAAATTTAGGCAGCTTATTTCCTATTTTTCCCATTTGGATATTTTATATTTTTCTCTTTATCCATTTTTTCCTACTCAATTCTGCACTAGTCAAGAGGGAGAAATTAGATGTTAGTTCTATCTTCCTCACATCTATAACACTACAAGGCATGAGAATCAGATATTGTTGTTCAGTTTTTCAGACTTTTCATGATTCCATTTAGGGTTTTTTTGGCAAAGATAGTGGAGTGGCTTATCATTTCCTCCTCCAGCTAGTTTTATAGATGAGGAAACTGAGTCAAAGAGGATTACACAACTAGAGAGTCCATTGCCCAGGGTCACACAACTAGTAAGTGTCTGAGGCCAGATTTGAACTCAGGAAGATGGTTTTCCTGACTCCAGACCCAGCACTCTATCCACTGTGCCTCTTAGCTGCTGCAGATTGGACATTAGCAGGGGTCAAAATTAACAATCAGCCAATAAATAAACATTTGTCAAAGGCCTATCCTGTGCATTACCATTTTTGTGTTAGGTACTAGGGATAGAACTACAAATAAGTGGGGGTGGGGGGAACCATTACTTTCCAGGAGTTTATATTGAAATGGAGGAGACAAGTACATATATAAGAACACACAGAATAAATATAAAGAGAATAAACACAAAGCAGTTAAGTAGAAGGTGATTTGGGAGGGAGGACAATAACTGTTGGTGGGGTGGAAATTAAGAAAGGCTTCATGTAAAAGGTGGTGTCTGAGCTGATAATCCAATAGTTCATATCTGTCACTGTTTAATGTTATCTTCATATAGATTTCTTGTTGAAGAAATGTACTTGTTAAATGGTCACTTTTTTGAGCCCACGTTCATCTCTTAACATTTCAAAAATGTCAACAAAAAATTCTCAGTAATGCAAAAAGAAAAGGCCACCAGATTGAAGAGTGACTCAGGGAGAAGAGGACAGTCCTACATTTGTTATCTTGGCAATTTAGCGTTACAGTGTTGAATTTAGTTGTCTCTTTAAGAATGAAGCACGAAATGATGATTTGTCAGGGTGTATTACCTACCCCCTCCTCCAAGAATCTTCAGTTTTTCCTCTAGTTAGCCTTCTGTTTTTACAGGGAACAGGCAGCTTGGATTGTAATGTCACAAAATTTCAATATAAGGGGGTAAAGACCATTGGGTTTGGGTCCCAACTCCTCTTCAATCACTTGAGTAACGATCTTTGGCGGCCAAAGAGCTTTCTCTTTTCTACCTCTTTATTATTGTGGTCAAGCATCTTTCTTTAAAAATTTTCTATTATACATTTTTACAATTTTATTAAAATTATATAATTTATATATTATTACACATTTTTATATGTTTTGTTTTGATACAACAAACACTTTTCAACAAATCCCCCACAAAGTATATTTCCTGGAAAATAGTTAATTGATGGTTAACAAAAATGAAGGATAACAAAGAACCTTTCATTTGGGCAGTCTCTTGCTAGTACTGACCACTATATTTGACCAGAATTGGTCTCAGCATTGGGTTGGGTTTTTTTTTTTCAGTCTTTTAGTCATGTATATTCATTTTTTATTTTACTTTTTCACTCTTCATCAATTCATACATATTTATTATGTTTCTGTGAATTCTTCATAGCCATCATTCCTTACAGCAGAGCAATTTTCAATTGCATTCATATACCAAAGTACAAGATCCCAAATGAGGCCTAAGGCCTCCCCTTCCACATTTTTCCAATTTATAGTGTATGTATATATACTATATACACACAATATACTATATACAATATATACATAGAGTTTGTACATAAGTCTTCACTTGCTATCTCCCTCCCCATTAGACTGCGAGCTCCTTGAGGGCAGGGACTGCCTTTTGTATTTCTTTGTGTCCTCAGCACTTAGCATAGTGCTGGCACATAGGAGTTTAAGGAGTTGGAATGAATTGAAACACTCATGAGTCATACAAGAGTTAACAAAAGGAGATTTATTTAGCCACAGCATAGAAAGGATAAACAAGGACATAGCGCTCAGCCTAGTTACATAGTACTATTAGCCTTCCCATGGAAAGGTAGAAAGAGTAGGGTGCGGTGATTTACACAGCCTTGGGACACCTGCCAACTCTGAAGGGACTCTGCTCCAAGTGGGTGGGCCTTTTATGCCCTTGTGTGACCAGGAAACCATGTTGATATGGCCTAAAGCCATCAGAAAGCTGTGCCCAAAGTGGCGTAGTCTGAACCTTATCTTTCTGGGTCAATCAAAACTTGGGGGAGACTTCTTTACATTTTAGGGGAAGAATTAGCCTAATGTGCATGGTGACCAGTACGGGTATGTTGGGGTAGAGGAGAGGCCTGGTAGTTAGTGATCCTATACATTGTAGTATGTGTGTGAGTGGAGAGAGAGCACAGAGAATGAAAGATGTGAAGGTAGAAAGGACACGGCCTGGCAATTGTTTGGATATGCAGTGGGAGGGAGAGTGAATACAGAGTGAATTGGGGATTCCAAACATGAGAGACTAGAAGAATAGATGCCCTTAATAGAAATATGGAAATTTAGAGGAAGTGGTATAAGGACATTTAAGGGTAAGAAAGGAGAAACATCTCTTCAAACCTGGTTAGGCTACTGCTTCCCTAACGGTCAATGAAATTATCCTCAAGATTTGATTGGTCAGGGTTAGAATCATTGACACAGATTCCTGATTACCTAAGTATATAAGTCCAGTGCAAAGGAAGCTGGGACTTCTTCAGGCTTCAGGGATTCTTTGTTTCCATAGAAATCACTTGACTAGGTACATAGACTTGCAGAGAAAGGAGAGTTTCTTCCACCTAAAGTAATGCTGTATTTTTTCTAAATATCTTTTCCATGCTATTGTTAAGTAAACTTCCTCTTGTTAAATGACATATTGTCTACAAGTATCTCATTTCATTACAATCCCAAACCTGAACCACTGGGCCAGCCAGATCAGGTTTGGTCCAGGAGATGATGAGTTCAGCTTTTGGTATGATGACCTCAAGATGCCTTTGGGACATTCAGATGGAGATGTTCAGCAAGCAGTAGGTAATTCAGGACTGAAGTTTAAGAGAGTGATTAGTGTGGTTAGTGTCACAAGTCTCCAAATTAAAAAAAGATATCACCAAACTAGTGAACTCTGGGACAGAGCCAATTTGCTATTTCTAAACCCCGATGTTTCCATGGTAATGCTCTGTAGGTGGCAGCCTGGGAACCAGAAATGTTATTCAATGTGGTGTCAATGGACCAAGGAATGACCTGGGCAAGAAGAGTTCATAAAACTCATCTAGGAGACATTTTCAAGACTAGAACAAAAGCACTCCATGACTGGCAATAATACTTTTACACTTTGTTTAGGGAGAGAAGAGAAAAAAAAAGTTCCCATCTTTTTGTCATCTGATTAATAAAGATTTGAGCTTAACTAGGGTCCTCCTGAAGAAACCCGTCTTCTATGTACTTTTTTTTTGAGGGGGGAAGGCAGGGCAATTGGGGTTAAATGACTTGCCCAAGGTCACACATAAGTAAGTGTTAAGTGTTTGAGACCACATTTGAACTCAGGTCCTTCTGACTCCAGGGTCAGTGCTCTATTCACTGTGCCACCTAGCCACCCATTCTATGTAGTTTTAAGTACAATAAGAAAGATGCTTTCTATCTATGGTTTTTTTTTAGTACCCTCCCTTCATTGCTGACAATATATAAAGGAAATCTGTGGATGGGAATATATTTCCCCATAGTGAGCGATTTAGAAGTGTGTCTTCTAACCCTGACTAGAAATGGGGCAACTAGCCATCAGATTCATGCTCATCTTGGCAAAGAATTAATGGTGTTATGAATGTGGTCGGCTGAATTCCTCTTTTGATGGAAAAAACCTCATTGTTACAATCCTAAAGAAGATTCCTTAGCTTTAGGAGTAGCTAAACAACAGAGCAGTGTGTTTTTCTTTGAAAAATATTAATATCAATATGCACTTATTTCAATTTAAGAGATCAAAGAAGGAGAAGTGGACCAAACACTTTGATTTTAAAACAAATACTTTATTGATGACTTTTGATTTTACGTCATAGTCGTTTCTCAACATACCTCCCACAATGATTCTCCCTTTTGACAAAGAACAAGTTAAATAAAGCCAAACCATCTGGCAACATTATCTGACAACATAAGCAAATTTCACCCCCGTAGTCCTCCACCCCTCTATTGAGAGGAGGAAGGTATTTTCACTATCAATAGAATGCTTTCTGAAAAACCTTGATGGGCTGTTTCCATTAGTAATGTGTCTAAGCCAGGGATGGGAAACCTGCAGCATTAAGGCCACATGTGGCCCTTTAGGTCCTCAAGTTTGACCCTTTGACTGAATCCAAACTTCACAGAGCAAATTCCCTTAATAAAAGGATTTATTCTATAAAGCTTGAACTCAGTCAAAAAGCTGCTCCAGAATTACCTACTGCTTGCTGAACCAAGGACTTAGAAGGCCACATGTGGCCTTGATGCCCAAATTCCTGACCCCTGATCTAAACCTTGTCCTTGCTTTTTCTTAAGTGATTGTTTTTAGAATTGTAACAAAATTATAGTTTTTTTTTTTAAGAATTACCTGAAACACAACTGAAATGTCAAAGTTAGGGTTAATTATTAATGTCCAGGAGTGAACTGTTAGGGGAACAGAGATAGGAAGAAGTGCGCCAGCAGAGATTATTTGTAGAATAGCTATCACTTCTAAAAATAATAGTAATGGATTGTAAACGCATTCTACTTGTGTTTTTTATCCATCTCTAAGTAATGAAAGTTTTTCCTTGTAATAACAAGATCTTGGAAGGATGCATAATTGTGATATGTTTTTTCCAAGGAAGTGCTAAGTTTCCCACTGCTTTATATAAACTTCCTTTTACTGAAACAGCTCATGAACCTTGAGTTCATTTGTTGTGAACATTTCTTTAAGATTAAAAAATGAATTCAATTTCCAAAGTACACAAGGGAAACCCAGGCATTCTTGATTATAAACCTGTCCAGATAGACCCATCTTGGCTTCCTTACTGCTTTGGAAAGACCAGCAGATGACCTGTTGTGTAATGCAACTAAGATTCTGTAAAAATACTGATTGGAAAAAGTTGTAACCAGTGGTGTCTCATGGAGGCGGTGGAAGAGAATCCAGCTCTACTGTATCCTGTTCCCTACTGGAGAAATGGCAGTCATCTGTCAATAGGTGGTGAAGAAAGAAATCAGTAGACCTTAAAATGTTGATTCGTCAGCAGAAAGGAATGAGGAACCATGACCTGGGATGGCTTCCCTCAGACTTCACAGTGTCCTCTTTTGGTCCTGTATTCAGCAGCTACTCACAGGGAAAACTGTGTGTCATCATAAGGCATATACTGCAAATCCACTTCCATGGACAAGACTTTACAGGGCAAGCAAATAAAATGACTGGAGCGGTCATTCTGCTATAGGTCTCCTATAGCCCTGATGCATGCTTGCATTCCTTTGGGTTTTTTGCTATTTTGGGGTTGGAGGCAACTTGCCCAGGCTCATATAGCTAGTAAGTGTCTGAGGCTGGATTTGAACTCAAGTCCTCTTGACTTCAGGGCCAGTGTTCTATCCACTGTGCCTGGCTTGCATTTCTTAGTAATAGTGACTCCCCTGGAGGCCAGGTATCACATAGCTCCCTCCCCCAGGATTCTCTGGTACCCTTAAGGGGGTTTGGGTTATCTAAGCTCCCTGCCTTGGCTCTGGTCTCCACAGAGGGTGTTCCCCTAATTGTTGGAGGTCCTCCAATTGCAGTTAGCCACTTAACAGAATAGTTTTTAAAAGGAGTATTTACTTCAAAGGTACAATAACAACTTGATATCGATACTTGTACAGGTTCCAATAATAAAGAAGTATTCGTATTTAAACAATCAAAAAAAATTCCTCCACGCTAGGGCATAATCCTGGCCCACCCCAATTCCACAATACCTCCTCATTTCTGGGGAGAGAAAGGGGATTAGGTTCACAGCTTAGCTCAGTTCCTATAGCACAGTCTCAAGTTCCAAGTCCAAAGGCCTCTTGGGCTCAAGTCCCAGGCACTCTGGCTTCTCAGGGTTTCTCTTCTGGGTTGGCTGTCTGGCTCTAAGGTCCCCAGGGCTAGATGATTCTGGGTCCAGTGGGGATTCTGCCTCCTCCTCTTGAAACTGAGAAGGGCAAATGAGACAGAACCAGTAGAAACCCAGGTCCATTTCTCAGGATCACAGTGCCTAAAGGGGGTGGGGGTGACCTTTACTCTTTCTAGATGCAGAGCAGTATGGCAGTTATAAAAACATGATCTGGCTATGCAACCAATTGAAGAAGGTTAATGGTAGAAAAATGTTGAATGTCTTCTCTCAGAAGTGGAATATTAATCTAGGTATATTCCAACACCCAAGTTGTACATCTATCGAACCAACAAATATTTGTTAAGTATGATCTTCAAAGCACCATGCAAGATGCCAGAGGGAGTTATAGAATTTAGATAAGACAGGATCTGGGCCTTTATGGAGCTCATGGTCTAGTAGGTAGATATGAAATAGAAATTACTATAATGCTGGGCTACATGCACACTCTAGTCCCAGGGTCTAGTAGCAACTGATGTTTTTTCAGAAATTTTAAAAATTTTAAGGTCTAAATTCTCTCCCTCCACCCATTGAGAAGGCAAAAAATACTGTACCAATTATATATATGAAATCATGCAAAACATTTCTGCTTTAGTAAAGAAAGGAAAAAAAATATGCTTCGATCTGAACTCTGAATCCATAAGCTTCTATCTGGAATGGATAACATTTTTCATCATTAGTCTTTTGGATTTGTGGTAGATCATTATAATGATTAATTACTAAGTTTTTCACAGTTGATTATATTCACAATACTGCTGTTACAGTGTACATTTTTCTCCTGGTTCTGCTCATTTCACTTTGCATCAGTTCACATTAGTCTCCCCAGATTTTTCTGACACTGTCCCCTTCATCATTTTTTACAGGACAAAAGTATTCCATCACATTCTTATATCATAACTTGTTCAGTCATTTCCCCATAGATGGATATCCCTTTAGTTTCCCATTCGTTGTCATCACAAAAAGAGCTCTTATAAATGTTTTTGTACATAAATAGGCTTTTCTTTTTTCTTTGATTTCCATGGGGCATAGCCTAGTATCACTGAAGCAAGGGGTATGCACAATCTCATAGCCCTCTGGGCATAATTCCAAATTATTCTCCAGAATGCTTGGACTAGTCAACAACTCCACCAGCAGTAGCAGCTATAATTATTAAACATGATAAATGAGAGATGTTGGTCAAAGGGCTGTATAAGGTCTGAGGGAAAGGACTGTTTTCCACAATGGGGATCAGGGAAGGAAGGGCTCATGAAGGATCTACCTTTGGTCATTTATGTTTGGTCTTTGCTTATGCATCAGGGCTACTGTTTGCTTAATTCATAGCTAACAGTGAACACTTCTGGATACCAGCACCTAGAGAGGTGTTTGCCCTCTCACTTACACAGTTCATCAATCCTTACTCAAATAGATTAGGGCTCTTCAGTAGTTCTTTTTATTTGGTATTTGAGCAGTCAAACCAATGGAGGAAAAACTTGTAATGAGATAGTTGAGTTCTTACCCAAACTAGTGCTATGGTCTCAGATTTACTTTGCAGGAATCTCTACCTGATCAGAGGCAGAAACAACAAATACCATCTATCTGTACTTTTCCTTCCTTTTTCCCTTCCCCACCCTTAGCAAGGGAGTAAGCCAACTTCTTTCACAACATATGTTCCAGATGGCATCTCCTATGAACCAGAAATGGTTGGTGGCAGCTTTAATGGTAGGTAAACAGTAGATTTATTTGGCCCAATCTGGCTAGACCATACCCCACTACATTTTGAGCCTGTGCCCTGGTCATTTCCATAGCAACCCCAGGTCTCAACTCTTACAGGATGAAGCACTTCAGCAACCCTGGTGAAGGTGAAGTAGTGAAGGGCTCCTAAAAAAGAATTGCAACGTGGAATGGGAGGATCAAGTTTCTCTCCACCCCAAT
Organism: Gymnobelideus leadbeateri; assembly: GCA_011680675.1. Lineage (NCBI taxonomy): Eukaryota > Metazoa > Chordata > Mammalia > Diprotodontia > Petauridae > Gymnobelideus > Gymnobelideus leadbeateri. Next base: position 15,904 of record WOXC01003734.1, read on the forward strand.
ATTGATCAGGTTCATAAATTGAACTTGTGAAATGGGGGAAGACCTGGAGTTCCTACTGTGGTCAGTAGCAGCATCCATTGGAGCAGCAGTAATTAATGGCAGTGAGCTGAGAGATACAATGAAGAAAGTTCAGGACTCTTATAATGGCACTGACCCTCAGAGCACAATGGAGATCTACACCTAAGGAGAATTTTGTGAGGACTCTACAAAGGTGAGACTAGGATTTCCAGTGACAAGGACCTGTACCCTTTGGCTGCATGTGCTAAGTTTGAACCTGCTTTCCCAAGGGAACTTATGTGTATCTGGGGAGTGTGTGCTCCCAGTTTGGGGAGAAGGGATGATGGTGATGATGATGATGAGGAGGAGGAGGAGGACGACAGCCAGCATTAACATAGTGCTTTAAGGTTTGCAAAGCACTTTATATAGGAAATCTCATTGGATCTTCACAACACGCAGTGAAGTACATGCTATTTTTGTCCCCCTTTTATAGATGAGGAAGGTAAGGCTGAGCAAGATGAAGTGACTTGTCCATGGTCACACAGCTAATAAATTTTTGAGTCAGAATTTGAAGTCAGATCTTCCTGAGGGTGATTGTACTCCAACTCTACCAATCAACCTCCTAGGCTATATCTGATTAGGAAATACCCTTTCTGAAAGTTAATTAACTTTGGTTGATAATTGATGGGGAGCACAACAGATGGTGGTTTGCAAAGCTAAGTAGATACAGTGGTTCTTAGGGGGGAAATTTCCTTCTCAAAACATGTTCAGCTAAACAAAGGCAGGTGGGTGGTACAGTGGGTAGAGTGCTGGGCCTGGAGCCAGGAAAACCTGAGGTCAGATCCAGCCTCAGACATTTACTAGTTCTATGACCTTGGGCAAGTCATTTAATGCTGTTTGCCTCAGTTCCTTGGTCTGTAAAGTGAGAGAAGGAAATGGTAAACTACTCCAGTATCTTTGCCAAGAAAACCTCAAATGAGGTCACAAAGTGTTGGCCAAAAACATGTTCATCATAAAAGAGAGAAGCAAGAGACCCAATATGCAAATTTAAAACAAATCAAAAGTCCAGAAACGAATTTATAATAGAAAGGAGATAAAACTGAAAAAAAATTAGCAAATAAGATTAGATTTAGAAAGAATTATAAAATAGACAAGTTATTGATTAATTTGAAAGTAAAATAAGAGGAAAACCAAGTCACCAAAATAAAATACGAAAAAAGGAGAAATCACAAAAGATGAAGAAGTAATAAAGAAAATTGTTGGAACCCATTTTGCCCAATTATTTGTCAACAAAGCTGATCACTTAAGTGGCATGGTGTGGAACTGTTGGCCGGGAAGTACTCTACTGAACTACAATGGTGTTATTTTATAAGCAAGACAAAATAATAACTAAATTCTTCTGGAGAAAAAAAGATAAAGAATCTCAGGAAAAATAATGAGTAAAGGTAGAAATGAAGGGCACCTCTAAGTCTCATATCTTAAATTATACTTTGAAGCAAGAAAAATTAAAACCAAATCCCAAGGGCGCCACTGGGGTAAGGATTTTTGACAAAAACTACAGGAAAAACTTGAAAACAGTTGGGCAGAGATTAAGCAAGATGACCAACATTTTATGTGATTACCATATATCAAAATAAACTCTAATGCATACATGACCTAATGTAAAATGTCAAATCATAAAAGAAATTAAAGGAATAAGAAAAGATGCCTTTTCACAGCTATGGCAACAGGGAGAATTCTTATCTAAACAAGGATCACATAAAGTTAAAAAGCACATTGACTACAAAAGATTGATAATGATTGATAATGAAACACACTTCCCACCTCTTGTCAGAGAAGTGATGGAGTAGAAGCAGAGAACCAAACAGAGGGAAGGGAAGGGTGATATGAAAAGAAACAAGTAGAAATATTTTAAAGTATGGATACATGTATCCACACATGCACAAATATATGTATTTTAAAAAAACACATGGCAGAAGTTCAGTCTCCTATACAATTCTCTTCTCTGTACTTCAATTCTTGAAATGTTTATTGTTAATTACTGTTGAATTTAAAATTTAAAAGAAAAAATAACTAGAATTGAAGGTGGCACAGAGGTTAATCAATTGACCAAAAAGCATTTTATTAAGCACCTATGACATGTCAGGTGTTGTTCTAGGTGTTGGAGATACAAAGACAAAGAATGAAACAGTCTCTTTCATAAAAAAACTTATTATTCTAGTAATGGAGGGGAAGGGAACAAGCATTTATTAAGCACTAACTGTGTGCTAAGAACTGTAGGGAGGGGGTGCTTTATTGAGATCATCTCAGTTGATCATCACAATAGCTATATGAGGTAGGTGCTGTCAATCACCCCCATTTTACAGAAGAGGAAACTGAAGCAGGATCACACAGTAAGTGCCTGAGGCTGGATTTGACAGGCCTTCTGGACTCCAGGCACAGCTCTCTATTCACTGAGGCAACTAGTTGTAAGTACATATAAAGTTCATACAAAACAAATATAAAGAGGCACAGATAGTTTTGGATAGTTACATTGAAGGTAGTTTGGGAAGGAGGTCACTAGCAGTTGAGGGGATTAGGAAAGGCTTAATGTAAAAGGTCATTCCCTGAACTTCATGAAGGAAGAAAGGAATTCTGTGGAATGGAAGTGAGGAGTGTCCTCCATCCAGATGTAGGGGACAGCCAGTGCAATGGAATGGAGGTGGGAAGTGGAGTGTTGTGTGTAGGAGACAAGGAAAAGCCCAGTTTGATTGAATTATAGAGTATGGGAGAGGGAATAATGGTTAATGAGCCTGGAAAGATAGGTTGGGGGTCAGGCTGGGAAGGATTTTTTTTAAGCTAAACAAAGGAGTTTGTAGTATAGGAGACAAATGGACATGTTTGTAGGCAGTAGGGAAGGGAGACAGGGAGAGAGTAAAGCTAAGTGAGGATAATGATGATAGGAATTGTAGTCTGTTGGAGAAAATAGGATGAAATGGGATCACTTGTGTATGTAGGTGGAGTTTTCCATGTCAAAGAGAATGTGAGACAGTGCTCAAAGGAAGTGAAGGCAGAAGAAGTTATCTGGGTGATGTGAGTTGAGGAGGAGTGAGAAGAGCTCTCAGTGAATGGCCTCATTTTTTTCAGTAAAACATGAGTCAAGGTTCTCAGCTGAGAGGGTAAGAGAGAAATCTGAAGAGGGATGAAAAAGTTCAGAAGAGCAGTTGTGTAGAGTGAGATAGTGACTTAGCAAGATGTAAAAAGATTGTCTTGAAGTAGTGAGGATCCAGTGAGATCACATAAAAATTTAGAGTTGACTCACCCAACATAGTTTTATTATTTTCTCCACTTCATTCAGTAGCACACGTATAGGAATAAAGGCAGTGGATAGTGAGAACGCTCCAAGGCTGAGGCTTGGCAGGACGGTATCAGCTACATAAGGGGGCAAGGGATTCAAGATAAGACGACAATAGGGAGTTGAACTGGCTCATCAAAGCATCAGGATGGAGAAAGGAGAATAAAGCTACTACAGAGAGCACTGATGGGTTTAAGGATTGGAGGTCACATTGTGGATGAAGCACAGAGCTGGTTTTGGAAGGCAGAGGGAGAGATGGAATGACAATAGATTGTAGTCAGATAAGGGAATTTCATGGAATTACATGGAAATGTATTTGTGAGTGATGGCAAGATCAATGGTCTGACCATCTTTGGTGTGGTTGAGGTGGGGTGGAGGAATAGGTTATGTAAAATGAGTAATTTGAGAAACTGAGAGATTAGGGTGTTTGAGGCAATATCAGTATGTATGTAGAAGTCCCCTAGTATGACGGCAGGAATTAGAGAAGAGAACAAGATTGAGAGCCAGGTACTGAACTCATTGAGAAAGGAAGGGGAGTGTCTGCATAAAATAGCTACTCGAATTGGGTTGTACACATTGATTGAGTGAATTGTAGAGAGATTACTGAGTGCTGGCAGTTAAAGAAGTGGAATGAGGAGCAAGGAGTATTCAACTCTCCCATCTTGACCAGTGTGTCAGGGAATGGGTGAAAGTGCATTTAGGCAGTGCTAAAAAGAGGGGATAGGGAGGGAGCATCATCAGATGGGAGCCAGGTCTCAGTGAGGACAAAGAATGCAAAGAGTGGTAAAGGAAAAGATTTAAGATGAAAGTCAGTTTGTTGCTCATAGTGCAGGCATTCTCTAGAATACAGTGGGAGGGGTGGATTGAGGAGAATGGGATTAAGTAATAGGGCAATGGGGTGCAGAGAATGGGGTTTGAATGACCTATGGGGCACTCATTTACAGGGATGGGGAGATTATGATCAGGGGAGAATTTGTTAATAAGTAAGAGAACATTTCAGGTAGATTTTCAATGTCCTTAGGGCTTTGGCCTCAGAGTAGTGTCCTTTTAAGAGTCTTACACAGTCTCAGGAAGAGAGCAAGAACCTGGAACAGTATTCCCTTTTCCTTATGGCAAATAAGGCTAAAGACTTGGTTGAATGGTGGCCTTTCCTTTCACCACAGCAAGAAGACTGGAACAATGAAATCTTCTCTTCAGAAAAATATTGTGAACTGCTGGTCTCTGCTGATGTGGTTGATTTTGCCATATTGTTTTTCTCTCCACTTCTCTTTCTATAGGGGATGGCTCCCCTCTCATGGTTCAACTCTAGATGAGGCTCATCTTCAAGCTTTTTGCCATAGATAGATGAATAATCTCTACCTGGTCTCCAGGAAGATATTGGGTGACTGCCAGGAGTAAAGAAACACCACTGAATCCAGGAGGTTCATTGCTCAATCTCTGCTTTCAGAGGGGGCTCATTCAGTTTGAAATATCCAATAGTCAGTCTATAGGGGACTCTCAGAGATAGGCTGTCTGTGATTGAATTGTGTGAGCACCAGGATATGAAACACAATGTTCTAGAAAAATTAACTTCATTAATGATAGAAAAAAGATCTAATAATGGCATCAACACTTCCAGCAGAAGAGGAAAGGCTCAGTAAAGCCTCTGAGAAGCAGAGAAACATCTGGCAAAGTGGACTTGATCCAGATATCAGCTAGGGTAGTACTTTTATACAAAACCAGTTTGGACCATTCTTAGATATGAAATCTAAAGAGGAAAATAGTTAATGGAGGTAGGTATTTAAGGGCAGGTTGCCTAATGGTTGAGCATATAGGGTGTTGCCAATGAAGAGTTCTTCTGGCTAGATTCAAGCAATCATTATTACCTGAATGAAAAAATGTTAGAGATAGTTCCAACGGCTGTATTCTGATAGTGGTGACGACTATGGCCAGAACTGAGAGAGAAATCCTTTGTTTAACCCATCTTTTCTGGATAAAGTCTTCTACAAATTCCTTGTATCCTACAACATACTCCCTGAAAAAGGGACTTTTTTTTTCACTTTCTTGGGATGGGGCTCAGGAATAGACATTTACATGTGTAAAGCAACATAGATAATAAGGGTGTTTGGAGAAGGGACAAAAAGTCACTTAGTACCAAGGACCATATCTAGCTCTCCTCCTAACATAATTCAGCATACTTTTTGACAAGTTTAAGACTTTCCTTCCATTGCCCTGGTGTTACAAAGACAAGTGAGTCTATATTCTTTGTCCTTCTAATATCTATTGTATTAACTCTTGGGCATTTTTATGCAGTTTGGTCTTAGGTGTAATTTTTCATCTGGAATGGCTCCCATTCGTAGTTCTGTATGAATATATTAGGATAAAGAGATTAGGGTTCCATAATCGAGTGTCATTATCCTCTTCACAAGTCACAGAAAGGTTGTCTGGGCGCAGCCCACCTCTCTGTCCTTGGCCCAGCAGCCCATTCTCTGATCCTGCTATCCAGACTGTCTGCTGCCAACATGCTGCCTGTTAGGGCCTAATTACTAAGGCCTGGGCCCTGGATTTGGCGTGAAGGAGTGCAGGGCCTTGAAGGCCTGAGATGCCCAGAGGTGCTTTCTGCAAATTAGTAGATTAACTTTTGCTGTGCATTGAGAGTGCTTCATCCAATGGGAATGGCCTCCTCCCCCGCCAACCAGAGGTGTATATATAGAGCAAACTCCCAGAAGAGAGGAAGGAAGGAATTCGGGTATTCAGATAGCAGAGGAGTCATGTAGCAGCCATCAAATAAACCTGTTGAGCCTGATCCTGAGTCCTGGCGTTCTGTTGTGCATTTTCCCCGTAGCTAAATCTATGGGGCCGGAGACGTCTGGAGACCTGGTTATAGGTAAGGTCAGCCTGTCGGGACTGCAGCCCGAGAGGAGAACCCCAACACTGCCCACCACCTGCTGCGCCAAGCCCAGATCCCAGCCACCTGCTGCCCCTCTGGCCTGTGCCCAAGTCGAGGCTGCCCTGATGCAGGCGTATTTCAAAGAGGCCAATGTGAAGCAGATGGATGTCTCAACTCAGCGTAGGGCCTATGGGATCCTCAATGCCCATGATCTCACCCTGCGTTGAAGCCTGGTGTGGTGACCATGCACACCAAGGATGGCACCATCACCAAGTATTTTGTGAGCAGTGGTTCTGTCACAGTGAATGCCAATTCCTTGATGCAGAAGACACCATGACTCTGGACATGCTGGGCCTGGCAGCTGCCAGATCCAACCTGGAAAAGGCGCGCTAAGATTTGTCAGGGGCATCAGATGAGGCAGCCTGGGTTGAGGTTCAGATCAGGATAGAAGCCAATGAAACTATTATGAAAGTGCTGGAATTGTGAGTGGTGGAGTCAAACTCTTGGAATTGTCCAGAGATGATGTGACCATCTCCTCCATGGCAATCACCCTGAGCTGAGGAGACCAGGAAGGAAGAGGATGCCTACCCTCCAACCCCCACTTCCTGGCTACAACCCTGCCCTCCACCCCCAGACAAAAAACTACAAGGTTTGGGGTGGCTATGTGGCTCAGTGAATAAAGCACCAGCCCAGGGGTCTGGAGGACCTAAGCTCAAATCTGGTCTCAGACACAACACTTACCAGCCATGTGACCTTGGAAAGTCATTTAACCCCCATTACCCTCCAAAAAAAAAAAAAGCCAAAAAAGCCCCAAAACCCACAAGGGTTCTGGACTTGAAAAAAAAATGTTGTCTGTATTTTCCACCAACTGCATCTCTCCACTGATGGTTGCCACTGTCCTGTGGTAGAAGATAAGGCACCAAGTTATTTGAGGACTTTTCAGTGGCATTCAAATAGATAGGCAGAAAAAGTCCTTGCTAGTGTGACCACATAAGTGTTGGCCATATCATTCAAAGAAGAAAACAAATGACCTCTCTCTTTCCTCAAAAGGCTGCAATATGAGGACTCTCCTTATTGGAAAATTTTTCTTCTCATTTCTGATACTGTGATTTTTATGCCTTACTGTCCAGGTGTCACTGAGAGCCTCTGTCATCATTAGGGTGCCTCCTGAGGCATGGCCAGCATCTTCCACTATCCTAGCCCCATCCTGATGCATACTATAGCAATAAGAGAATAACCTGGTCAGAGGGAGGTAAATGTAAAGTCTACCAGGTAGGTATAACAGCATTGCTTTTTTTGACCCAATCCAAGCACAGGAGATTTTTAGAATTACAAAAACAGAAAAGCAAGCTATTCAGTAGAAAGGATATCCTAAGAGGGTTGCTAACTGCAAGAATAAGGCAGAATTTTGTCATCGTGTATAAAAAAATAAATACTACAACTCTATTTTCTCTAATGAAAAATTGTAAGGACATCACTATTTCCATAAGTGTCATGAGGAACAGCATTAACCTTTTGCTCCTAAGTGTAACAAGGATACATTAATGAAAGAGGTTTTGCTAACTTCAGTGAATAACCTTTGCTTCAAAAAATATCAAAGGAGCAAAGATATTCCCACAAAGCATCAGATACCAGCACTCCTCAGTCTGAATTTGCTTTACTTCAGTAGTCTAAATATATTATCCAACCTCCCTACCTTTTCTTTTTGATTGTCTAAAAATCAGCAGTGAAACAAAAAATTGAAGCCCGGGGGCTTAACATTTTTTTAAGTGAACATTTTTGGCCATGGATGACCAGTTATATTATTTAGAAGATGAGAGAGAATACAATTCCTTCACAAACTCCCTTTCCTCTGTCATCCACAACTCTCTCCTCATTAAGTTGAGTATATGTGTAACTAAGGCCAGGCAAAGTCTTTAATATAGTACCCCGACACCTCTTCACATCAACAAAAATGTGGCACTGGGGACAGAGCCAAGATGGTGGAAAAAAGACAGGGACTTTCCTGAGCTCTCCCAAATTCTCCTCCAAACAATTTTAAATAACACCTCAAAATTAATTCTGGAGTGGCAGAACCCATAAAAGGATGGGGGCAAACACTTTTTCTAGCCCAAGACAACCTTTCAGAAGGTCAGTTGGAAAATTCTGTCACATGGAGGTGAAAGTGGACCACAGTTCAGGGCAGGCAATGACCCAGCAAAACATTCACAGGGAATGCTTTAGCAGGCCAGCAGCAAGCCTTGGAGGTGACCGAACTGGCAACAGTGGCTTCTGAAGCTCTTAGCCCATGGGTGGCGAGGGGGTCCTGGCACTGGTGCAGTGCTGTAGCACTGCATACAAGTGGACCTGGATCAAAGTCCTGGGTCATGGTCCCAGAGCAAGAAGGAGCACTAGCACACCAGTAGCAACAGTTCCATGGTGGAAAAGAATGCTAGTGGTGGTTCACAGACCAGAGCACAGGCCAGAAGAATTGTAAACACACTTCCCTTAGATCATACCACCTGGAAGAACTAAAAACTCACAGGTCCCCAGAAATAGCTCTAAAAACAGCTGCACAAAAAAACCTGAAGCTTGGGACCACACACCCTCCATCCCAGGAACAGAGCTGAATTTTAATGTATAAAATTAAAAGTCAAGAAATAGACTGGAAAAATAAGCAAATGATAAAAAATGAAACTGATCACATAAAGTTACTATGGTGACAGGAAAGATCAAAACAAAAACTTGGAAGTAGACAAAAAAATTAAAACAGCTATATCCAAAGCCTCAAAGGAAAATATGAATTGGTCTCAGATCCAAAAAGAATTTCTGGAAGTGCTCAAAAAATATTTTAAAAATCAAATAAGAGAGGCAGAAGAAAAACTGGGAAAAGAAATGGGAGCAATGTAAGAACATAATGAAAAAAGAATCAACAGCTTGGTAAAGGAGGCACAAAAAATATGAAAAAACCAACACCTTTAAAAAATGGAATAGACCAAATGATAAAAGGAGCACAAAAATCTAATAAAGAGAATTCCTTTAAAAAGCAGAATTGGTCATATGGAAAAACATGTACAAAAATTCACTGAAGAAAAGAACTCCTTAAAAAGTTAAATGGGCCAAATGGAAAAAGAGGTATTAAAGTTCACCGAAAAAAATAATTCCTTAAAAATTAGAATTGGGCAAGTGGAAGCTAATGACTCCGTGAGACATCAAAAACCAATCAAAACAAAATCAAAGGAATGAAAAAGAAGAAAATGTGAAATATCTCATTGGAAAAAGAACTGACCTGGAAACTAGATCAAGGAGAGACAATTTAAGAATTATTGGATTACCTGAAAGTCATGATCAAAAAAAGAGCCTATACATCATCTTTGAAGAAATTATCAAGGGAAACTGCCCTAAGATTCTAGAACCAGAGAGCAAGGCAGAAGTTGAAAGAATTCATCAATCACCTCCTAAAAGAGATCCCAAAATGAAAACTCCCAGGTAGCCAAATTCCAGAGTTCCAAGATCAAGGGGAAAATATTGTAAACAGCCAGAAAGAAACCATTCAAATACTGTAGAACCATAGTTGGGAAGACACAAGATTTAGCAGCTTCTACTTAAAGAAACAGAGGGCTTGGAATATGATATTCTGGAGGGCAATGTAGCTAGGATTACAACTAAGAATTACCTACCCAGCAAAACTGAGGGAGGAAAAATGGATATTCAGTGAAATAAAGGACTTGCAAGTATTCCTGCTGAAAAGACCAGAGTTGAATAGAAAATTTTACTTTCAAATATGACACAAGAAAAGCATAAACAGGTAAACAGGAAAGAGAAATCATAAGCCATTTAATAAGGTTAAACTGTTTACATTCCTACATGGGAAGATGACACTTGTAATTCCTAAGAACTTTCTCATTATTAGGGCAGTTGGAAGGAGTATACATAGACAAAGAGTTGAATATGATAGGATTTTATCTAAAAAAGTAAAATTAAAGGGGCAACTAGCTGGTGCAGAGAGTAGAACACCAACTCTGGAGTCAGGAGAACCTGAGTTCAAATCCAGCCTCAGACACTTAACACAAAAACTACTTAACCCCAATTGCCCTCCAAAAAAAAAAAAAAGTAAAATTAAGGAGTGAGAAAGAGGAATGCACTGGGATAAGGGGGAAAGGAGAGGCAGAATGGGGTAAATTATCTGACATAAAAAGGGCTCAAAAGAGTTTTTACAGTGGATGTAGTAATGGGGTGGTGGAGAAGAGTGCTTGAATCTTACTCTCATCAGAATGGACTCAAAGAAGGAGTGGCATATACATTCAGTTGGTACAGAAATCTATCTTATCCTATAGGAAAGGAGGAACTGAAGGGTATAGGAGAAGGGGGAAGGGTTGATACAAAGAAGGGCAGATTGTGGGAGGCATTAGTCAGAAACAAAATATTTTTGAGGTTGGACAAGATGAAAAGGGAGAGAAAGAGAGTAGGATAAATGGCGGGGGGGATAAGTTGGAGGGAAGTACACGTTTAGTAACCATAACTGTGAAAAAAAACTCACAGCAAATTTCTGATAAAGGTCTAATTTCTCTAATATATAGAGAACTGAGTCAAATTTATAAATAAGAGCCATTCCCCAATTGATAAATGTTCAAAGGATATGAACAGGCAGTTTTCAGATGAAGTAATCACTTATCTATAGTCATATGAAAAATGCTCTAAATCACTTATAGAGAAATGCAAATTAAAACAATTCTGAGGGGGCGGCTAGGTGGCGCAGTGAATAGAGCGCCGGCCCTGGAGTCAGAAGGACCTGAGTTCAGAGCCGGCCTCAGACACTTAATCCACACAAACAAAAACCTAGCCGTGTAACCTTGGGCAAGTTACTTAACCCCAATTACCCTAAAGGGGCGGCTAGGTGGCGCAGTGAGTAAGAGTGCCGGCCTCGGACTTGGGATGACCCGAGATCAGATCCGGCCTCAGAAAATGAGCACCCACACATAAATAATGACTAGCTGTGTGACCTTGAGCAAGTTACTTAACCCCAATTGCTTAAAAAAAAAAAAAAACAATTCTGAGGTACTACGTCACACCTATCAGACTGACTAATATGACAGAAAAGGAAAATAACAAATACTGGAGGAGATGTAGAAAAATTGAGATATTAATGCACTGTTGGTGGAGTTGTGAACTGATGCAACCATTCTGGAGAGCAATTTGTAAATATGTCCAAAGAACTATAAAATTATGCATACCCTTTGACCCAGTAATACCACTATAAGGTTTGTATCCCAAAGAGTTAAAAAACAAAAAGGACTTGATATATACAAAAACTATTTATAGGAACTCTTTTTGTAATGGCAAAGAATTTGAAATTGAGGGGATGCCCGTTAATTGGCAAATGACTGAAGAAGTTGTAGCATATGATTATGATGGAATACAATTGTATGATAAGAAATGAGGAGTAATTTGCTCTCAGAAAAATCTGGAAAGACTTACATGAACTGAAGCAAAGTGAAATGAGCAGAAGTAGGAAAACAATGTATGATGATCAACTGTAAATGACTTAACTATTCTCATCAAGACAAAGAAACAAGATAATTCTGAAGGATTTATGATTAAAAAATACTATCCACCTCCGTAGAAAGAACTGATGGGAGTCTGAATACAGATCAAAGCATACTTTTTAAAACTTTCTTTTTTGGTCTGTTTTCTTTCATGACATGACTAATATGGAAATACGTTTTGTATGACTGCACATTTATAACCTATATTACATTGCCTTGTCATGGAGAGGGGAGGGAAGGAAGTTAGGAAGAGAATCTAAAACTCAAAATTTTAACAAACCAATGTTAAAAGTTGTTTTTACACATAATTGGGGGAAAATATTAAATAGAAAAAAATACCAAGTCAGAGAAAAAGGATTCACATGTTTTACATATATACACACATACATATACATATACAGATATATAAGCATATATATATATATATAAGTACCTTTTGATATAGCAAAGAAATGGAAACAAAGTGGGTACCCATCAATTGGGGAATAGCTGAACAATTAAGCTATGTGAATGTAATGAAATATTATTGTACCCCATGAGGAAAAAGCTAAGTACTCTTCATTTTGGCCAGAAAGTTGTCAGAAATAATTTATTAATAATATTATTAGCATTCCTATTGTAGGTAGATGCAAAATTTTGCATCCTAATTAGAACTCTCCACATCCATATCTTCTTACATTTTATAGTGTTTAAGAAAAAAGAAAAGCAATTCCTCCAGAAAGTAAAGCAGGGTACAATGTTTATGCTAGGACTTTTGATTTAGCAAGCAGAACTATAGAAATGTTAATATTGGAGGTTCACCATTAAAGATGGTCTGGCTTTCTGGAAAACTAAAAGGTACCCCTCGAAGTTAAATGGGGTAGCTACATGGTGCAGTGGATAAAGTGCAAGGCCAGGAATTATAAAGACATGAGTTGGAATCTAGCCTCAGACACTTAATAGCTGTGTGACCCTGAGCAAGTCACTTAACATTCGACTGAGTTTACTCTTCTGTAAAGTGAAGCAGAGCATGAAATGGTAAACCACTCCAGTATATCTGACAAGAAAACCCTAAATGAGGTCATGAAGAATCAGACACAAGTGAAACAACTAAAGAGGTTAGTCACCTTCTTTGGTTTAGTTGAAATCCCAAATTCTTTCTTTACTTTCATTATTTAACAATTTATCCTCTTTGGAAGCCCACTCAATCAAAATTTCCCATTCAGTCCAAATCATGGTGGCTGTTGTATATTGATACTTATGCCAATCTCCCTCCTAGCACCTGGCTTACTCACTGTCTTTTCTTCTCCAACTCCTGCTCTTCTATTAGGGGACTTCTTGACCTATTTGCAAATTGACCACCTTCTTCTCTTGTATATCTTCTTTTCTCTGGTTTTTTGTGACACTACTATCTCCTGGTTCTCTTCCTCTCTGTCATTCTCCATACCCATTCTTCATTGCTGGCTCATCATTCATTTTTTGTTTGTTTTTTATTTAGTAGCATTGTACTTTTTCAAATTATATGTAAAGATAGTTTTTCTCAATATTAATTTTTTTTAAAGATTTTTGAGCTCCAAAATTTTTTCCCTTACTCCTTTAACTCCCTCCTCCCCCAAGGGTAAGCAATCTGATATGGGTAATACATGTGCAATCATATAAATCATTATTTCCACATTAGTCATGTAGTGAAAGAATCAGAAAAAGAAAAACCACATACAAAAACCCAAAAAAGTGAAAGTAGTATGCTTCAATCTGCATTCAGACTCCATCAGTTCTTTCTCTGGATGTGAACAGTATTTTCCATCATGAGTCTTTTGGAAATGTCTTGGATCATTGTATTACTTAGAGGAGCTAAGTAAATCATAGTTGATCATCCTGCAATATTTCTACTACTGTGTATAATGTTCTCCTGATTCTGTTTACTTCATTCAGCATCAATTCATATAAGTCCAGTTTTTTTTCCTGAAATTCACCTATTCATTATTTCTTATAGTACAATAGTATTCCATTACATTCATAAATTGAGGGTCATCCCCTCAATTTCCAATTTTTTGCCACCACAAAAAGAGCTGCTATCAATATTTTTGTACATGTAGGTCCTTTCTGCTTTTTTATGATCTCTTTGGGATCTAATCCTAGCAGTGGTATTGCTTCAACATCCATTTTACATTCCCTAATGCTGGGTATCTCCCCAGGGTCTCATCCCAGGACATTTTTTCTTTTCCTTCAAATTTCTCTCTTGGAAACCTCATCGACTCCCATGGGTTTAACTATTTTTTCTCTCTCTCAAGATGTGTACACACACACACACACACACACAAATATACACACATCCACATATACATACATATGTGTGTGTGTATATATATATACACATAGACATGTCTGTATGTGTACACACACACGTAGAGAGTATAGCCAGTCTCTCCCCTTAGCATTGTCATATGTTGCCAGTTGCCTGTTAAGACCTTTCAAACTAGATGTCCCAGAAATATTTCAGACTCAACATGTCCAAAACAGAATTCATCATCATTCCCCCAAGTCCTCTTGTCTCCCAAACTTTTTTTTTTTAAAGCAATTGGGGTTAAGTAACTTGCTCAAGGTTACACGGCTAGTCATTATTTATGCGTGGGTGCTCATTTTCTGAGGCTGGTTTTGATCCTGGGTCATCCCAACTCCGAGGCCGGCGCTCTTACTCACTCCGCCACCTAGCCTCCCCAAATAACTTTATTCTTTCTTTCTTTCTTTATTTTTTGGAGGGCAATTGGGGTTAAGTAACTTGCCCAAGGTCACACAGCTAGGTTTTTGTTTGTGTGTGAGTTAAATATCTGAGGCCGGATCCGAACTCAGGTCCTTCTGACTCCAGGGCCGATGCTCTACTCACTGTGCCACCTAGCCGCCCCTTGTCTCCCAAACTTTACTATTTATTTCAAAGGCACCACTATCCTTCCAAACTTCTTAGATTATAACCTCAGTATTCTGAACTCTCTCAGTTGCTGCATATAATTATTTTGGTTTTGCTTAATTTTTTTTTGAGAAAGATGTATTAATAAAACATAAAAAAACCTTTACCAGGAAATTCAGGAAACGAGGTAGTAAGGATTCTTCTATTCTTCCCAAACCTAAACAATTTCTTTAAGCCATTCCCCAGTTTACCTGAACCACTCAAGTGGCTCCCTTATGGGAATCAATACTTATTACAAGTCCTTAAGGCAACTGTTATGCTGGTTATTGTGGGTGGGACCAAATGGAAACCCTTGGAGTTGCTCCCAAGCTATCCGGTGTAGTTAATAAACAACACTGGGTCCCTGGAGGGATTTAAGCTATTTCCTCCTTAATGATGAAGATGAAATAGCCAAGAACTTTTCTATACTAACTTCCTTCTAGCAACACTTTGTGGTGAGGTAAGTGAATGGCAGCTTACTATCAACTACATGGAGCTGAACAAAGTGATTGGACCATTTGTTGTGCCTTTTCTTGACCTTCCCAAAGTGGTGTGCTAGGAAGTCCAGGCTCCTGGTAAGTGGTATGGGGTTCTTAAACCTTGCTAATGCATTTTTCCCTGTTCCAGTGGCTGAGACTAGTCAGGATAACTTTGCTTTCACTTGGGAGTCTAATGTATGTTCACTGTTCTTTCCCAGGGTTGAGCTCTCTAGTATGCCATACATGGTAGGATGGTCACAGACCTGAATTCTTTGATGGTACTGACTTCTACTACTAGACTGATGACTACCTATCTTCCCCGTTCCTAAAATGCACTTGCTTCTCACCTCCACCTTTCAGAATCTATACTTTCCTCACTTGGTCAAGTTAGTCAATAAACATTTATTAACTGCTTACTATGTGCCAGACACTGTGCTAAGCACTGGAGATACAAAAAGAGGCAAAAGACAGTCCTTGCCCTCAAGGAGCTTAAATTCCTTCAAAGTTCAGCTCTGGTACCCCATAAAAAGGCCTACATGAAGCCTTCCTGACATGAGAGGAGCTGGCAGCCTCCATCATGTCCCTATGCCCAGCTTGCTACTCCTTTTTGGGAACTTTGGGGGCACTCTTTTTTGGTTGAGCTGAGCAGTCTCTCCCAACAGGGGGGCTCCATCATTCTATACTGTCTGGTCTATGTTCTGTATAGATACCTTCTGTGGTTTCTCTTTAGCTATGATTGGGACAAACGGGCTTCTTTGCTATTCATGATGTGTGTTTATTGTGGAACTGGTACGTGGTGAGAAAAGGGGTCAAGCCTTGGTTCCTCTTCCCCCAAACAACAAAGTGATCAAAAACTAGCTTAAATGCAATCATGCCCTTGATGAACAACATTCAAGGTAGCAGGCAGACAGCATTCTAATCTGGTACCCTTTCCCTCCTGAGGAGAGCACAGCAGTGATCTCTGGTCCCAACCTCCTTGCTTCCCCTCTTGGCAGGAATGAAAATCTCCCTTGGAGAAGGGTGGGCAGGAAAGCGGCTAGAGACGTCTGCTCTGCTTCCCTCCCAGCCACACACTTAGGTCTTCCTGTATCCAGGGGGCTCAATAGTGGTGATAACAATACTGATGAGGATAGCTAACATGTGTGCTGGGTTCAACGCTTTACAATTATTACCTCATCTGACCCTCACAACAGCCCTGGGGGGGGAATGCTGTTACCCCCATTTTGCAGCTGTGGAAGTTAAGGCAAACAAAGGTTTTGACTTGGCCAGCGTCACACAGCTAGTAAGCGTCTGAGACCAGATCTGAATTCAGTTCTTGCTGAGCTTCAATACTAACCTTTTTTTTTTTTTTTTAGCAATTGGGGTTAAGTAATTTGCTCAAGGTTACACGGCTAGTCATTATTTATGTGTGGGTGCTCATTTTCTGAGGCCGGATTTGATCTTGGGTCTTCCCAAGTCCAAGGCCGGTGCTCTTACTCACTGCGCCACCTAGCCGCCCCTTTAGGGCAATTGGGGTTAAGTAACTTGCCCAAGGTTACACGGCTAGGTTTTTGTTTGTGTGGGTTAAGTGTCTGAAGCCGGCTCTGAACTCAGGTCCTTCTGACTCCAGGGCCGGCGCTCTACTCACTGCGCCACCTAGCCGCCCCAATACAAACCTTTTTATAGTAGGAGACAAAAGTATTTTAATAAAACTACTGTACCTTCATGAAATCTTCATCTCATCCTAGAAGTCGCTGAAGCTGTATGACGCTGACTGATCTAACATCACAATGTATGTCTTTGATTGGTTCTGCCTTTCATTTGATAAAATACTCTGTCGCAAAGATGTAGTATTAATGAAAAATCCTATAATATGAAGTAATTTCTAAAAGTTTCTATGGAGATTTCCACAAGAACATGTAAGACCTAGACGTTTTCTGTCAGACATTTGGTTAAGGGGCATGGGAGCGGGGAAGCAGGGTGTTTCTTTATCAGATAACAGTCCTCTAAATGGCTATTTGAAATAACCTGAGCAGAGGTTCTTAACCTGGGGAATGTGAACTTTAAAATTTCATTTTAAAATTTCAATATAATTGGCTTCCTTTGCAACCCTGTGCATTACATTCATTTAAAAGCATTATCCTGAAAAGGACTCATCTACCAAAGGTTTCCCTGACAAAAAAAGGTTAAGAAGAATCCTGTATTAGATTTGCTTAGAGCAGTGTGGGGGTCAAATGGCTTACAAGTTACCCAGTGTCAGAAGCTGGATCTGACCCAGGTCTTCCTGTCTCCACGTGACCTCTCTTGTTATGCCAAATACTTCAGTCATATCAGACTACTTCCTATTCCCCGAAGGTCCCCCGTTTTCCCTACCTCTGTGCTCATGCTATTTCCTTTACCTAGAAAGCCCTTCCCCCTCAGCTGCACCTACCCAATTTGTCCACCTTCCAAATTTTAAAAGTCCAGCTTCAACGTTCTCTTCTCCACAAAGTCTTCCCTGATCCATTCAGGTAGAAGTGATTTCTCCCTCTTATAAAGTGACTTAACCGTTGTGAACTGCTACTGGTGTCCTTTTACATGTCCTTGTGTTTTAAAATATATGTATGTGTGTGTATGTTTATATACGTATGTATATACACACACACACACACACACACACACACACACACACACACACATTTTATTTCCTACTAAACTAGTACTACTTACTAAACTGTTAAGCTCCCTAATGGCAGGGTCTGTATTATACATATTTATATCCCCAACAGAGCTTAATATGTAGTAGGCAGCAATTAATTATTTGTAGAATGAATAAATCTTTTAAGAATAATCTATTAAGGGGCGGCTAGGTGGCTCAGTGAGTAAGAGGTCCCAGGATCGGTTCTGGCCTCACACTTAGCACCCACACAAAAACAACTGGCCACGTAACCTTGGGCAAGTCAACCCCAATTGCTTTAAAAAAAAAAAAGAATAATCTACTAAACAGGTGAGAATGCTAAATAAAAAAATGTAGAACTAGAAAAATATAGTTATAAAACGCCTGTTAAGCTTTGCTTAGAAAAATTTAGAAAAAAGACCAAGTGTGAATTTAAAGATTTATTATTCAGAAAAATTTTTAATAAGTCGTAGTTTAAACTCTAAGCTAAACAACTTGAAATCTAAATTTCTGTCACAAAACTTTTATTAACAGTGAAAGGCCAGTTAATTTTTTAAAATAACATCAGCTTAATATGGAATTTCATCTTGGTCTCCACTTTATGTCTTTTACTCCATGAAAATGTTTCTTTAAAGCAGTGTTGTCTGCCCATGTAGAATCCAGAAAGGAGTCATCATCATTTTCTTCTAATTTCTAGGGGAAAAAAATGTGTTTTTACTTGAAGTACTTTAGAAAGGTTCATAATAAAGTATGAGAAAGAATAAAAAATATGCTTGGTGCTCTCCCCTGACAACCTCATATTCAGGTTCCAAGGCTTCTGGGAGGTGTAAAAGGAAGCTCACAGATAAAAGAAGACAGTCTTGAGCCCCTGGGTCTTCCTTCGCCTTTATCCAACACTCTGAAACTCTGGCCAACCTTCTCCCCAGGAATATTGCTTGCCCTCTACTGCAGATGATCTTGGGAAAAGAATTTGGCCTTCTAGCCTTACTAGACCTCTGATAAAAAGCAGCCTTTTCTTATGTTACCTTGAGTTCCTCCTGCCTTTTGTAATAATACAGCATCATCTGTTTTTGTTCTTCATTACTTATAACAGGCTCCCGGGCTGGAGCTCCTTGACCTTTCTGTTAAAAAGTGGAAAACAATAAAATGCATATTAAAGTAAAATTTATTTCTATTTCAATGAGTCTGTGACCTCACTGATGGGGGGAGAATTCCCTTCAACCACACAGATAATAAAACTGTTAAATTGCTCAACTTGTGTGATTCTTGTTCACGTTCCATAAATCCTGCCCGGAGGACCTCCCCGAGGTGCTGAGGCCTTCCTCCTTCTGGATCTTTTCCTATTCCCTGGGTACAATGCATCAGTACTTGAATTCTCCCTCTGTTGTCCCGGGTGCCTGTCAGTCCATCTCTTTTTCCTCTATTTTGTCAATGACGTGGATACTTGCTTGTGACTAACCATGTATTTCTTGAAAGATTTTTATACCCCATTTGTTAATATCTTTTATAAAACAAACCTTAAGATGGCAGTGGGGTCTTTACTGAAGACCAAACTTTGTCAGCAGGCTAAGAACATTCAGATTTAGAATCAGAAGAACTTAGTTTGAACTCCCCTTCCTCCACTTATTTGCTATGTCTGCTTGAATAAGCAAGTTTCTTCCCTTTCATGGGTCTCAGATTTTCTACTTGCAAAATGAGGGGACCAGATCAGTGGATACCCAAGGTCCCTTCTGAGCCTAAGATTCTTGGCTTCTTTAGGAAATAACCCATTCTAGTACTAGGAGTTGACCTGAAATAGAACAATTAAGATGAAATCATTGTAGGGACAGCCCTGTGGCTCCTAGGGGGTCTGGAATTATGGCAACCTTAGTCTTTAAGGAAGGTTTAAAATTCACAGGATCAGATTTTAAAATGACAAGGACTTCAGAGGTTCCTGCCTCTGAATGCAGCTCTCTCCATGACATCGAGCTACCTCTTTCTCTACCAGGGCAAGGCCAACAACTGTCCCCAGGACATTAGTCATTTTGCTTCTTCAGGACACAGATATGGTCCCTCTGATCTCCATCATACTATGAACATATCAAGCTATTTCAAGAACTTCGAGCACACAGAAAGCAGCCTCCTTCTGTATTGATGATTTTTAATCAGTTTAACAGTTTTGGAAAATGTCACTAAACATTCCCAATTCCTCATTAGGATTTTGCCACAGTGCCCATGTTTTTCTATTTTAAATACATTTTAATTTACCTACAGCATTCCAAATAATTCAACTTTGTATGCAAAAAAATAATAAATTAAGGGGTGGCTAGGTGGCACAGTGAATATAGAGCATCAGCTCTGGAGTCAGGAGGACATGAGTTCAAATCTGGCTGCAGATACTTGACACTTACTATCCATGTGACCTTGGGCAAGTCACTTAACCCTAATTGCCCTTCCTTCCCCCCTCCCAAAAAGAGAAAAAAATAAAAAAATTAAAAGTTAACTCTAAGTTGCTTTTATAAGTTGCCTTTCCTTTTTTAGGTGAGCATAATAGATATTTTTATGTAGACTTATTTACTTAAGGCCTTGGGCCTATAAAATTATAATATTTAAATCACTGATTAAAAAATCTCAAGATTTGTTATAATTTTTCACCAGTTAGAAAGTAACCAACCAGTTAGAGTTAAAATGTAAAAACAATGAAACATTAAAAACTACTTACTTGCTGAAGCTTGACAATGATTTTAGTTTTCTCATTTTTCCCCACATAGTCTGAAAGTTTCTGAGTTCTTTTTAACTCCTTTGCTGCCCACCACATTTGTGCCTCTGATTCATCAATGATTTGAAGTCCAGCCTGTAATGAATTAAAAGAATCAGCGTCAGGACAGGTTTGCCTTAGAAAAAGAGATGAGAACCCCTTTCCCTGACTCCTACTCTAATTTTTGCAGCGATGGGGGACCATGGTTAGGGAATACTGCATATACTCTCAGACTCAGCTGAAGTGTTGGTGATTTTGCTAAACTGCTTTTTGTTTTGCCTTTTAAAATTCTTTGTTTACAAGGAATGGCTCTCTGGGAGGAGAAAGATATAGCTGAAGGTAATTAAAAAGCATAAAGATATTTACTTTTAAGAGACTATTCAAACTTTGGGCTGCCACACCATTCAAATGTACATTGTCAAATTTTGAAACAGCACAGCTTGGCTTATCGCTCACTCCACACAAACACCAATCTACTGGAGACACCTAAAATCCTGACTTTTTGCCAGCATCTAAAACACTCGTCTTATTATTTCAGCCCTTTAAACTCCTGAGCATTAATTTCCTGCTTTGGAGCCACATTTCATTCTAATCAACTTTCCTAAGGTAACAGGGAAGGCAGTGTATATGGAAGAGAGAGCCCTGAATTTGGAGATAGAGATGCACATTTAATTCTCAGCCCCGTCACTTATTAACTGCATAACCCTGGGCAAGGAGCTTTACTTCTCTGAGTTTTCTCATCTATAAAATGGGGATAATTGTGGTTCCTATTCCACAGGTTTCTTGTTGGCAAACTAGTAAACCTCGAAGTCCCATATAAATGGGAGTTACTATCTTTGTCTTGAAGACTTTTTGGATATGACATAAAGAGACCATTAAAACCAGACACTGTGTGCACATTCAGGCACAAAGGGATCCGAGCTGGTTCCAATTTTTTTAATGCTTTTTAGAGATCAGGTCTCCCATCTCACCAGATTGCAATCCCCTCTTCCTCCCAGCTGACTGGCATGGTAGCTGACTCCGCAGCAGCAGGGACCCTGGCACATCCCCCTTCCTGCCCCCCAAAATGCCTCCTGATTCTGAATCTTTGAGAGTCAGTGCTGACTTTGGGATATCACATAAACCGTGTTTTACTATTTTTTTTTTTTTTTGCTTTTTGGAGGGCAATTGGGGTTAAGCAACTTGCCCAAGGTCACACAGCTAGGTTTTTATTTGTGTGTGCGTTAAGTGTCTGAGGCCGGATCTGAACTCAGGTCCTTCTGACTCCAGGGCCAACGCTCTACTCACTGCGCCACCTAGCCGCCTCGTGTTTTACTATTAAGAGAAGAAATAGAAAAAGTCTCCCAAAGCTCACTCCTGGGAGCTTACATGACACTGAGCTGTAGAAGAACATTCATTCACTCCTCATAGTCCCTTCATTTTTTCAACTATAATGAACCTCAATTATCATTCCCTTCAACCACTCACTGCGTCTGCCACACTGTTGACTTTTCCATTTTATGTTTTTTAAAATTAATTTATTATTAGTTTTCAACATTTACTTCCATAAGATTTTGAGTTTTAAATTTTCTCCCCCTCCCCAAGACGGTGTGCAATCTGATATAGGCTCTACATATACATTCATATTAAACATTTTCACATTAGTCATGATGTAAAGAATTAGAACTAATGGGAGGAACCATGAGAAAGAAGAAACAAAAGAAAAACAAAAGATCAAATAATATGCTTCAATCTGCATTCACACTCCGTATTTCTTTCTCTGCATGTGGATAGTACTGAGTCTTTCGGAGTTGTTTTAGATCCTTGCATTGCTAAGAGATGTCTATCAAAGTTAGTCATTGCACATTGAGGCTGGTTCTCCTGGTTCTGCCCCCTTCACTCAGCATCAGTTCACATAAATAGGATAGTTCATATGTCCCTAAGAAGGCAGTGTCTAACTCCATAAAAATAAAGTGCAAGCAAAACTTATAGAGAGGCAGGATTCTTGGCTCAGTAAGAAGGCAGATGAAATTCAATTTTACATTCATATAACAACCCAAAGTGCTTTTCGGATGCCCTGAAGGCTATTTATGGGCCAAAGACCTGTAGTGCATCTTAACTACTTAGTGCTGTTGGAGTCACATTGATTAGTGATAAGGACATGATCCTGGAGAGATGGGCTGAACATTTTCATAGTGTTCTCAACAGACCATTATCAATCAATACTAAAGCCACTGACCTCAGGCTGAAGTCAATCCTTCTTTAGCTGAACTTTCAACTAAGAAGTTTTGAATGCCATTAGATTCTATCATATGGCAAAGCACCTGGTGCTGATTCTATTCCAGCTGAGATTTATAAAGTAGGGGGTAGGGATTTATAAAGTAGGTGCTTATATAATAGGTGACAGAAACTTTCTGGGTTATATGGAAAGAGGAAGTTATCCCCCAGGAGTTCAAGATGTCTCCACTGTCCATCTCTATAAAGGAAAAGGAAATAGGTTGCCATCTGACAATCACAGGTATCTCTTTCTCTCTCTCAGTCATTGCCAGTGGCCTCCTTAATAGGCTGATCCTTCACCAGGAAGATGGCCATCTACCTAAGAGTCACAGTGGCTTCAGAAAAGGGCAAGAAACAGCTGGTTACAGTGTTTGCTGCCTGACAACTCTGGAAGAAACACCAGGAATACAAAAAAGGTCTGTACACAATCAAGGCTTGACTTGACCAAGGCCTTTGATTGTGCCAGTTTTTGAGGGCTACCCAGAGAAATTGATCAATATTGTACATCAGTTTCATGATGGCAGGCTTGCACACTACTTTCCCAGTCACCAAAGGAGTGAAGCAGAGCTGTGGCTTGCTCTCATGCTTTTTAGCAAGATGTTTTCAGCTATGTTGTTGGATGCCTTCAAGAAGGATGAAAATGGCATAAGGGCAGCTACTGCACTGACAGTAAAGTATTTAACTTGAAAAAGCTAAAAACCCAAGACTAAAGTAGAGGGAGAATGAGGGTGCGACTTTTTGTTTGCAGATGATTGTGCACTCAATGAAGCCTCTGAAGCTGAGATACAACAGAATATGAATTTATTTTCTGCTGCTTTTGCTAATTTTGGCCTTATGATTAACACCAAGAAAACAAAGGTTCTCCACCTGTCAGCATTACACCATTCATACATGGAACCATCAGTTACATAAATGGAGATATTTTGAATACAGTGGATAGGTTCACTTACCTTGGCAGTATACTTTC
The DNA here is from genome assembly GCA_011680675.1 of Gymnobelideus leadbeateri. Lineage (NCBI taxonomy): Eukaryota > Metazoa > Chordata > Mammalia > Diprotodontia > Petauridae > Gymnobelideus > Gymnobelideus leadbeateri. Next base: position 39,626 of record WOXC01003734.1, read on the forward strand.
TAGAAATGTACACAGATAATGAGGTTGATGAGTGCATTGCCAGGGTAAGCTTAGTGTTTAGGAGGCTTGAAAGGAAAAGTGTGGGAGAGAAGAGGCATTAGGCTGCCTAATCAACTGAAGGTCTAAATTGTCCCAACATCATTGCTGTATGCCTACCAGCACCATGTCAGGAAACTAAACCACTTCCATTTCAATTGTTTTAGGAAGATTCTGAAGATCACTTGGCTGGATAAGGTACTGGACGTTGAGGTCCTTTCTGTAGTTGAATTGCCTGCCAAGCATTAAAACTAAACAGCAGAGTACAATTCTAATGAGCTGGTCATACTGCTTGAATGCTAAAAGTACATTTGCCTAAAAGACAATTTTATAGGGAACTCACACAAGGCAAGTATTCACACAGAAGTCAGAAGAAGCAATGGACACTCTCAAGTCTCTCTAAAGAATTTTGGAATCGACTGAGACATGGGAGACGCTGGCACAGGACCACCCAGCACGGTGTGCCTGCATCAAAGAAGGTGCTGTGCTCTGTGAGCAAAACAGAACTGCAGTAGCTCAAAAGAAATATGAAATGCACACATTTAGAGCCACGTCCACTCCAAAAGTTCACATGGACCATTAGCGCCCAACCTGTGGCAGAGAGTTCCAAACCTGTATCAGTCTCATCAGCCACAGTAGGACACACTGTATCATTTTGGTATTCTTCAAGAACAGACAACAACCAACCAGTTTCCAAGATCTTCAGTATAGGGGCAGCTAGGTGGCACAGTGAATAGAGCACCGGACCTGGAGTCATAGGACCAGAGTTCAAATCCAGCCTCAGACACTTAACACTTAGTAGCTGGGTGACCTTGGGCAAGTCATTTAACCCCAACTGCCCTGCTTTCCCACCTCCAAAAAGATAAAGAAAACCCCAACAAAAAACCCCAAAAAATCAAGGTCTCCAGTGTGGGTTTCTGACAATCTGGGGGACTTCTGACCACCTGGGTGCTTTTTATGGACACAAAACCTTGAAGGCTACATGTGTGTCTGGCTTCTGCTGGCACTAGATTTATTGAAAGGCCCCTTTCCTATTTCCTAAAGAATTGAGAATGGTTTTTTGTACAGCTCCAGATAGAAGGAGTCACTTACTGTGGTTTCTACTGGGTTTCTTAATCATCACTCAGTCTCAGGAGAACATCAGAATTTTGCTGGAGTAGATATATGGGAGTTGAGTACTGTGCCTCTGTTCAGGCAGGGATCTTGGCCAAGTCTGCCCCTTTAACTCTCAGAAAATGACTTAGTTTACAACTTTACTGAGAATATTGCTGTGATAAACTTCCTCTACTTTTCCCCTTAACAACTAAAAATAATTTCAGTTTCCTTCACTCATCTCCTCTTTTTCTTCCTATTTTGGAGGATGAAAAGTCCCTTCCCTCTCTACTTGTGCCTTTGGTCCCAGATCATCCTACATTCCAGTAACCCTGTTCATAGCTAAATTCCTAAAAAAGTAGCCTATATTCACTGTCTCCATTTTACCCCCATGCCTTTGATCCTAAACAATCTAGTTTATGCTATCACTACCACACTTCAACTTTTCTTTCAAAGGTAATTGATAAACACTAAATGGTAAGCTTCAATGGCTTTTTCTCAATTCTTCAACCCTTCAGTAGTTGATGATGTGGCTACATTTAAAACTCTTCTCCCTCTGGTTTTATTCTGTTCTCTATTTACCTCTAACTTTTGTTCCTTCACAAGGGTGCTTCCATTTCCCACTCCCTATGTATAGTTATTTTTTTTCAAGATCCTATTTTCTGATCTCTTCCTGAATCTCTAATTTTGCTTAATTTCACCAATAGTCTCCTAGTTAGCCATGTTCAAACTGTGGAACTCTTTTTTTTTCTTTTTGGAGGGCAATTGGGGTTAAGTGACTTGCCCAAGGTCACACAGCTAGTAAGTGTTGAGTGTCTGAGGCCAGATTTGAACTCAGGTCCTCCTGACTCCAGGGCTGGTACTCTATGCACTGCACCACCTAACCGTCCCCAAACTGTGGAACTCTTGATGACTCCTTCCCCTTTCCTCCTAACCTCCATCCCATACACTTAGTCAGTCACAAAGTCCTATAGATTCTAGTCTGAATTATCTTTTGCTAGGTGTTCTCTTTCAATTCCCAAGGGTTCCACACTCAGACACTCATGATCTCTTGCCTAGACTATTCCCATAGTCTCCTCTACTCTTTTCTTGTCCCTCTTCAATATATTCTATAAACTGCTAGAGGATGATGTAATAGTGCACAGCTCTGATCAAATCAAATCCCCTGCTGAAAAGCTTTTAGTAGCTCTCTACCGTCCAAACCCACCATACTTACCTTATGCTACTCCCCTATGCTACAGTTTAACTTAGCAGGCTGACATTACCTAAATATATACTATACTATCATTCTTTTGTATCCTTTCGGTTTGACTTGCCCTCTATTTAACCCTATTTCTGGCTACTGAAATCTGATCCATTCTTCAAGGATGGATTCAGATGCCACTTGTGTGAAGACTTTGCTGATTCCCTTTCTTGGGCATGGTTTCCTCCAAATTCATTCCAAATTCTAGTATGTATTTTATAACTCTTATGAAATTACCACATCTTAATTTGTAGTATAATTATTTGTATACATGTCATTTCTCTCACTAGAACATAAGCTTCTTCATAGCAAGGAATAATAACTTTGTATCCCACAAAGTCTAGCACTATACATAATAGATGTTTACTAAATGTTTGTTTAATGAAAGAACAGAATGTGTTATTGCTGTACTAAGTTCCTTCTGACCACATATACAAGGTGTCCCAAATGTCTCGATGTAGTCTTAAGTATTAATCAGTATTAAATTAGTATTAATTAAACAATTACTAATAAGTATTAAAACTTAAAACTCCACTGAAGACTTTCTGTGACAATCTGTACTTCAGAAGTCAAAGTGATAGACTTTTAAACCCCTTCCAAGTGTGGTATTATTAAAAAATATATATAAAGCATAACTTCACTTCTATATTTTGTAAATAACTCCATTTCCTTGTTCAGGGGAAATAAATCCATATCTGACATGACAACTACACACCTGAGTTCCTGACAAATCTTCTTTATTCTCAAACTCCATTCTAACTGGATCATATGGTGGCAATCCCATTGGATACACAATCATTACGGCTCCTCGAAGCTGGTCCAGTGCATCTTTCACCATCTCCATAGTAACACATACATTAGCTTGCACTTGTTTCTGAAATTGAGCAAACATTATTACTTAAGTATAATACAACTATAAACAAAGCAATTCCTATATTCTGATTACATATTGTACTCAATTAAAAGTAAAGATAAATAGCTAAAAAAAAAATCATAATTCCGTTAGGGGAAAAAAATGTCTTTTAATTTCTTCCCTCAAATTTTCAAATTTCCCATGTTTCTCAAATGAAAAACAAATCCAAGCTAATAATAAGAGGAATGTCTTTTCCCCAATAAAACAATCTAATTAACACTAAGCATACACAAGACTAATCTATGGATAAACTAGGTAAACTTCTCATTAATACTTATTTTAAATAATTAAAAAATAAAATATGTATTAATCCATGTATCACTTGTGAACTACATATTAGTAATAGAAGTACCTCATGCAGAACATATTTCCACATTAGCCATGTTATGAAAAAAAAGCAAGAAAATCAAAATAAGTGAAAAAATATATACTTCAATCTGCACTCAGAGTTCATTAATTCTCATCATGCCTTGCTATTTTTAATTTTCATGAGCAAAAAGCAGACAAACCCAAAAGAAGGCTAAGTGTGGAAGCATTTCAAGCTGGAAGGGTTAGTATATGTAACATTACCTTAGATATTAATGCTTTAGCTTCTTCTACAGTCTTCTTCAAAACTTGCATCATTTTTTCATTTGGAGCTTAAAAATAAGAAATGATAACTTTCTATGAGAAGCTTTAATTCTAACTAGTGGCCATCTGGTAGCAAGTTTAATGACAGGTAGAGAACTATGGCAGTGGATTCAAGAACGTGGTATGTTAAGGGCAGAAGCTAGACTACATAGCTGGGTAAAGACAGGGTCTCTTCACAATTATAGTTTTTTGCAAAATGGCAAAGTTTGAGAAGCAATGATATGGAGGGGGATTTGGAAGCTAAAAAATCGGAAGCAGTGAGAATAGTCAGAATTCCTTTATTTAAAGAGAAGTTTAAAGTTTTCAGTTGAGAAACCAAGAGACACAAGAAAACCAAGTTGAACCCTCATGTATTTCAGACATCAATTGCATACTGAAAATATGTGTGACAGGCAATTTTACTCCAAAAGCTTGCAGCCAATTTAAAATAGTCATTGCTTAAACTGGCTTTCCTTATGAATTAGTATTCTTTCTGAATTTCACTTCTTTGCTCTGCAGAGAACTACCTATCTCTGAACAGAGAGCAAGTTTATAGATGAACAGGTAGAGACTGAAAGGACACAATAGCACCCTCCAGCAGAATGCAAGCTTCTTGCAGGCAGAGATCATTCTTTATTTCCACCTTTGGATTACCTCAGCTGAACACAATATCTTGCACACAACAGGCGCTTAAAAAATGTAAGCTGAACTAAAATGCTTCCACCATTATCAGTTTTCAAAGGTCATTGTCATAAACTCCTTAAAAGGACTGTATTTTCAATTTTCAGAGGCTTCATAAAATAGAGTATTTCTGAATATGCCAAGTACACAAAAGATGCTCAAGAAACATCTGAGTGGTTGAAATTTTTCTAAATTCAATTTTTACATGTAACGGCTTAGTTTTCATAAAAAAATATAATCTAGTTGATATTTTACAATTTTATGCCTCCATCTCTCATATATTAAGGGGATAACGGCATTCCAGATAAGATTAAAGGCTAACGAATCATCTCTAAAGTGCTGGGTCACAGAGAGGTATGGCTCCTCACAATAAAGTGAGGCTAAAATATATCTGCATTCTTCTTCCTATTTCTGTACAGATCAAGAGGCCATTGAAACAAACACACTTCTGCAAACCTTAACAGAATCCAGACCTAAAAATTTCCCTACTAAGTATTTCTCCACTATATTTAAGATATAGCTGCCATGGTATAATAACAAGAACTCATGAGCTACACTTATCTAATCCTGCGTATTATCAGACTGGTGTCTTATGACAAGAACACATAAAATTAAGTTTATGCTTATAAATCTGTGTTGAAATGTTAAGACTATTTTTCAATTGAACGATAATAAAGTACTACACTTTCTAATTATCAACATTTCCCAAACTTACTCAGACACACAGAAGAAAACGTTATTCATGGCTTGATTACCGTGACCGTTTCTTCGTCCAATTTCATCCTTCTTGAAAGCGGAGCCCCCACTAGGTGTACATTTTTCAGCCCATTCGTCCTTTAATTTCAGTTCCTCAGTTTGTTCCTCTGTTAGTCCTTGCATATGAGGCGGAAGAAATACGCCGTGGTCGGCTAGTTCTTCCATTTCTTTAAATAGGGACAAAACAGAAAATTAGAGAATGTATTTCAGAGCTATATTACCATCACATATCTGAATAACATAGTAACTGAAAGGGCTTTTAGATACAATCCTATTTGTCACAGATACAGTAATACTATGAAGTGTTACTGCTCTCGTTATCCTACATTTTACAAAGGAATAATCTAAGGTTTAAAGAGAATAAGAAATGTATCTAAGTTACAAAGGTAGGAAATGACTGAACTAGGACTGGAATCGAGGTCCTTAAACTCCTAGTGGAGAGCTCTTTCCACAATTTCAAGGTCATCCAATCCAACCACCCACCAGGGGATGCTAGAATCTCCTTGATAATATCCAGTTCCTGCCTACTTCATTTTTTTTTTCCCTTTTGGAGGGCTATTGGGGTTAAGTAACTTGCCCAAGGTCACACGGCTAGGTTTTTGTGTGTGTGTGTGTTAAGTGTCTGAGGCCGGATCCGAACTCAGGTCCTTCTGACTCCAGGGCCGACGCTCTAATCACTGTGCCACCTAGCCGCCCATGACTACTTCATAAGAGGGAGTTAAGCACAGATTAGTAGAAATGCAAATTTCCTGAATAGCTCTAATTATTATAGTTTTTCTTTATATTGACTCTGTCTCTCTATGACTTTCACTCATTGGTTCTAGTTCAACAAATTCAACAAATATTTATTAAATACATACCATATATAAGTCACTTTTCTTATTGATGAAACAAGAATAAACATGATAATTGCTCTTTGGAATTGAAAAGCTAATAGGTAGGGAAAAGAAGTATATACAAATAACGATTATACAGAGAGGAAAGTAAGAAGTACATGAGCAATGACTAGATTATTTAATAGCACCTGTGTATCTGAGCACAGATCAGTTCTCTAATTATCCCCCTCAAAAACACTAACAGAAACTCTTAAGAGAAGGCAAGTTTAAAAAAAAATCTCACAGGAAAAGAAAATGTACATTCAAAGAAATCAATAAACTAAAAATACTCCAACAAAATAAACAAACAAAGATCTAAAAAACCATAAAGTATCCAGAAAGGGGGAAAAAATTAAGCTATGGCCCTTGAAATAAATATATATTATAGAACATATTAATCTGGATAAGAAACAAACTGAAAAAAGGAAAAACTGATATCAGTGAAGAAAGAACAAAATAAAATGACAATGAAACTATTTCTGAGTTAGAAGTATTGGTGGAAAATATAAAAAAACAGGATGCAGTGAGTAGAAACTTGTATTACAAGGCAAAATGGTAGGAGCACCAGAACAACAACAAAATAATTGCAATGCCCCACCCCCCCCACCCCCACCACACTACAGCTGGTGTTTGAAAGCTTTGCCAAGCAAAGATGATGGAAACAGAGAACAGAACTCAGAGAGAGAACCCCAGAATTATTGGCATCCCCCAAAATGTTTAAGAGAGCCTAATGACCACATTTTAGCAAACTGTGCAAGAAGGTCCCAGAACTGAGACAGACTGCAGTACAACAAAACCTAAAGGGCACCAACAGGGATGAACCCCAAATTAAACTCATTTGGGTTTGATAGCATTAAACCTTCAATTTACAAAACCAAAGAGCAGTAAAGAATAAGATAAAAATCACATATTAAAGAATGCCAAACTGATGTGCAGAAGATTTTTCATCCAAGATGAAGAAAAGAAAAAAGCAAAGGCACAGAGACAGGAAAGGTGATGAGCAAAACAAGTGCCTTTATAAGGGAGAACAGTTTGACTACAAAACAGCACGTGTGAAGGAGAATAGCACAACTTAAAGCTAGAAGGGTAAATCAGAGACTGATTATGGATAAGAAATGTAGACTTTATTTTGGCAGCGGAAGGGCATGGTCAGCACATTGTTGTCCAGATAATTTTACTCACGCGAAGTGAATAATGTACTGGAGAGGGAGGGAAGACTGTAGGCAAGATGATCAGTTTGGAGGTTATTAATAATAGCTCAGATAAGAAGAAATAAGGGCAGGAGTTAGAGTAGTGATGGTGTAAATGTAAAACTGTCAGAGAAGTGTAATCAGTTGAGGGAACTAGGAAATGTTCATTCCAGAGTGGGGGAGAGTCGAGATCTAACTGCTGAAGAAAGATCTAGGAAGAACAATTAGAAGTTGCAGAGAGGAAGATTTCTGACTCCATGTAGAAGTTAATAGCTATTCTTGTCCAAAAGTGAATGGACTGTCTAATAAGGTAGTGAGTTTCCCATCAATGAAAATCTTTGAGTGGAGGTTGGGTGACTACTTAGAAAACACACTACCATATGCTTTGCTGTCACACCCTAAGGACCACTGAGTGTTTTCATCTGACTGTGGCTGAACTTCCTATATGTGTTCCTCCTGTGAAAGGCTAGTTCTTCTCTATTTGTAACCCTAGCACTTAGCACAATGCTCTCTGTATTTACAAAGTGCTTACAACATGTTTTTTCATCCATTCATTTGTTGAGGAGGTTAGAGTTCTATTCAGGTTAAAGGTTGAAATAAGTAATATTAGAGTTCCTTTCCAACTCTGAAATTCTGTGACAGGACTTGGCATCTGGTTAAAAGTTGAGGTGGAAGATAGGGAGGGGAGGGACAAGGCAGTGTCACTATCTCTGAGAATGGAAACATGGATAACGGTGGTAACACTTACAGAATAGGGGAAGTAAGAACAGGAGGAGCTACAGAGAGAAATACAGAATGAAATCTATGGGCCAATTAGCAATGTGACATCCAGGGAAGGAGTGCCAGACATGGAGTAGTCAGAGGACTTGGATTTGAAGCCTAGCCCTGTCACTTTCCCTACATAATTCTGGGCAAATCCCTTTGCCTCTGTAGGACCACAATTTCCTCATCTGTAAAATGAAGGGGTTGGACCAGCTTTCAGTTCTACAGCTATGATCTCATGCCCCCTTCTAACCCTTATGTTGGGACTTTTCCTGACCTCATCCAAGATGTTAACGAACAGAATCAAAGCCATAGTCCTGCAGCTGACACCTAACCTAGGGTTCTATGGAATACAATTAACAAGACAGAAATGTGTGATATATGTAGATTGAAGAAGAAAAGATGAGGGTGACTCGGGCTGTAGAATTGTACAAGCTGGAAGGATGGATAGTGATGTTCTCAACACAAAGTGGGAAATTCTGCAGGAAGTGACTGAGGAGGAACTGGATATGCTGAGCCTGAGGTGCCCATGGGACATGTAGATAGAGAAGCCCAGGTGACTGAACACCTCTCACGTCCATCCCCTCTTCTTCACTCTCATGAACATGAGCCCTCTGTAATCTCACCGTAGCTGTTGAACAAAGGGGCAGCACTTTGTTGTTGTTCAGTCCTGTTTGACTCTTCATGACCCCATTTTGAGGTTTTCTTACCAAACATACTGGAATGGCTGGCCATTTCCTTGTCCTGCTCATTTTACAGATGAGGAAAGTGAGGCAAACAGTGACCTGTCTAGCTCGTGTGTGAGGCAAGATTTGAACTCAGGTCTTCCTGATTCTGGACTCAGTGCTCTCACTACTGTGCCACCAAACTGCCCCAGGGGCAGCACAGTACAGTGGTAAAAGCAATGGCTCTGGTGTCACATAACTCCAGGTTCGTTAGTCTCATTTGGCCCTTACTTTCCTCATTTACAAAATGAGGTGTTTTGGATTCATTGGTGACTGAGGTCTCTTCCAGCTCTAGATCAATAACCCTATGACCAGTTCAGGCTCTCAGCATCGCTTGCATGGAAGACTGCAACAGTTTTTGTTTGGACTCCCTATATCAAGTATCTCCCCCTCTGATCAATCTATCTTGCAACCATTAAAGTCATCAAGTGGCATTTAATAAGCACCTACTCTGGGCCAGGGATGCTCCTAAGGGCTGGGAATACAAATACAAGCAGGAAGAACAAAAGTCCCTGCCCATGAGAGGCTTATAAGCAAAGTATACAGAGAGAATCCAGCACCTAAAAGGAAGCTGAAAAGGGTGGGTGAGGAGAGAAAAGGAGAGAGAAAAAAGTCAAGAGTGGAGCCCAGAGAGGAAGGAAAGAAGGAACACGGCTAGCCTCATTAAAATGGATGTTCTGGGAGGAATGGACCAAAAAGAGGAAGGGCTGCAGGGCGAAGTAATCTTTCAGGGTGAGAAAAAAAAATGGGTCATGGTTGTCATGTGATTTATAATTTTCATATTATTTGATATGATATGTGTAATGATTATACTTTCTAGATCTGATGGAATTCCTCTATTTTCCAGGATATTCTGGCCTGAGAGCTGGAAGTACAGCGGACACACTGCAGCAGAAAGCGATCAATCACATCTCCTGACATTCTAACAATCCCTGTGCTTGTAACCACTGAGTGAACAAAACCAGGTGCTGCACTCCTGTTCCTGTCATGCTTACTCTGGTTCTGTACCCTGCTAAACAATCACAAGGCTCAACGACCCTTAAGACTTGAGACAATACAACAAAGCTCAATGATTCCCACAGGTAAGTTTGGACTACATTTAGAATTCTTTTGTCACAGTGTAAAAAGAAATCTATAAACTCATGGGCGGAAGCCAGAGAAGAAAGCAGTAAGCAAGGGTCCTTCTCAAGCACAGGCATAACCAAAACCCACTTTCCTGACCAAGGAGCTCCAGTGGTTTCCTGTAGCCTCCAGGACCAAACACCAACTCAAATGTCTGGCACCTGAAGTTGTTCACAACTTGGATCCAACCTCACTTGTCCTGCCTCACTTTACATAACTCTCCTCCTGGTACATTACGGTCTCATCAAAGTGGCTTTCTTTCTACAGTCCTCATTGATAACACTCCCTCTCTTGCCTCTGCGATTCTGCACTGGCTCTCCCCCAGGCCTAGGGTAAGCCGCCCCTCCTTCCTTCTGCCTCTCAAAATCCCTACTTTCCTTTAAAGTCCCGCTCAGTCACCACCTTCTACAGGAGGCTTTTGCTGACCTCCAGCATCTCCCAAATTACCCTGCATTTCTTTTGTACATAGCATATGAACATGTTGGGACAACTGAGCTCCTTGAAAGAATGGACTACGGGGGAAAGGATAAGGGAGGGATCTTTAGAGGGGAGGGTGAGGAAAGGGGTTAAAGCAGGGGTACAGAAGGGTGTTTAGATTAATGGGAGTGGGAGGGATCCTTGGAGTGGGAGTAGGTTAAGTAACAGGAGGGAAAGATATCGGGGAGAAGTAAAGTAGAGGAGCCAGGAGGGATAGTAAATGAGCTATGCACAAACATAAAATGAAGATTAGGAGTAAAGGAGCAGGGTAGTAATGATGATCTCAGACAAAGTCAAAGCTAAAATAGATTGAATCAAAAGAGAAAAATAGGGAAACTACACTATGTGTCAGCCATATTGATTAACGTTGTTTTAGACTATTTAAAATAACCCAACAGTATAAGGTTGGACTATTGCTGTGGTGTAGGAAATGACAAGCTTTTGGACTTGGAAAACACATGGAAAGACTATTATGTGTACTTGTGTGTGTATCTTTATAGATATAGATATATGTGTATGTAGCTATCCATGCTCAACTAGTAACCTTCTGGGGGGCAGAAGAGGGAAAAAAATATAAAAAGTGCAAAGTAGAGAACAAAAGAAAACTTAAAAGGAAGAAAAGAAAAGATGGACAGCTCTCAGCACAATGCATAGTTATTCTACAGGCTTTCTTGAAATGGATAATTGTTGCTGTTTATTCTGAATCCTCATGTTCTGCTGTGTACGTGGCAATGCTTTTTTCCCCTTTTCTTATTTTATATTTGTTTCAATGTTTAAGTTTACATATGTTTCTTTTCTTATTGCATATTTAAATTTTAGTATTTAAGTCTAAAATAAATTTTAGAAAGCAAAATAATGATAAAAATTAATTTCTTTTTAAAGAAAGAACTTGAGGTGGCTAGGTGGCGCAGTGAGTAAGACTGCCGGCCCCGGAGTCGGGAGGACCCAGGATCGGTTCTGGCCCAGAAAATGAGCACCCATACACAAAAATGACTGGCCGTGTGACACTGAGCAAGTTGCTTAAACCCAATTGCTTTAAAAAAAAAAAAGAAAAAGAAAAAAGAGACTATTAAATTTTTGCCTTTATATCCCTAGCTTCTAGCACAGTGCCTGGCACATGATAATTGATTACTAAATGTTTAATTAAATTGAATAGAATCAACACTCTTTGGATATGATTAAGCACCCAAACCACATTTCTGCATTTGATATCATGACAGACTTTAGTCAAATATCTTGCTGAATCATTTGGTCTCTCTGCCTCAGTTCTCTCCCCATGTCAATTCATTCTCCACTCAACTGGCAAAGTGATTTTCCTAAAGCACAGAAATGACCATATCATCTCCCTATCAATAAATGCCAGTGGCTCCCAATTAAATCTAAGATCAAATATCAAGTACTTTGTTTGATATTTAAAGCTCTTCACAACATGGCCCCTTTCTACTTTTCCAGTCTTCTTATATTTTATTCCCTTCCATGTATGTTATGATCCAGTTCCAGTGCTTGCATCTCTGGACCCATGCCTTTGCACAGTTGCCCCCCAGGCCTGGAATACTCTTCCCCCCTTACTTCAGTCTCTTAGAATTGATGCCTTCCTTCATGACTCAGCTAAAGCACCACCTTCTGCCAGAGGTCTCTACTGTTCCTTTCTGCTGCTGGTGTTTTCCTCATCACAGTTATCTTCCATCTACCTTCTACATATCTTGCACATATGTGGCTTTAGCAGGTTTGGAATCATTACTGAGGAAGGAGTCAGGGAATCTCAGGTCTGGGTTGTAAGATATCCCTCCTAGCATTAACTCACCTGAAAATTTCAAGAGGTACGTGAGGTACGTCATGTTTCTCTTTATTGTTAAACAGCAAAAGGCCAAGGGAGCAGGCACTCCACTGGAGTATACTTCAAGATTGATGTTGAATTTTTCTGGCCTGGCCATTCAACCATTTCTAAATCCATCTGTCATCTAGTTTACATCTCTCTCTCTTGTCCACAAGAATATCATGAGAGACTCTGTAAAATGCTTTGATGAAATCTAGGCAAATTTTATCTAGCATCCTGCCCTCTCCTACGAGTTCAAGAGTAAGTAACTTGACCAGGGTCACACAGATAAATGGCTGGGGCAGGATTTGAATTTGGGTCTTCCTGACTGAATCACCTAATCAACATCAAATGTGGCCTAACTATTCCTCTAGTACAACATTCCAGCTCCTACTTTAATAAAGGTTGTTTCTTGAGTCTGGAACATTCACCCACCTCATCTCCAGTTCTTAGAATCCCCCAGTTCCCTTTAAAGTCAAGACTTTCCTCACCTCCCACCTCCTGGTATTAAGTATGCTTCCATATTCACAAAAGTATATTTTTGTATGTATTGGTATACATGTTTTCCTCCGAAGAGCCTGTAAAATCTTTCTCTCCTTATCTCCCTTTGTCTCCTCAGAACCTGGCCCAGGCCACAACAGGTATAAATGTCTGAATAAAACTGAATCTTCAACCAAGCAGGAGTTTTGTTGGTGAAAGTTAAGAGTTAGATATATGTATGATTTCAGTGTGAAAACTCCCTCCATAAGGCAGATTTGCAACTCATCTGTAGGGAGTTTCCTAGCTTACTGAGACTCTCATCCACATTCACAAAGCTGGTGTGTGTCAAGATACTGGACTTAAACCAGGCTCTAAGGCTAGACTTCTGTTATTTTTTTTTAAATACATCTCTCTAGATCTCTATGGAGATACAGACCTAATCTATCAGTATAAATCTAGATCTATACACAGATATATCTATATGTCTATATTTTGACCGGCACTTGTTATTTTATTATTGTAAGGACTTTCCTGTGAGCAATACTCGCTTACACCCTAAGCAACTCCTAAGTCCAACTGTTCTGCAACTTAGCAGTTTTAGAGAAGTGTGACTTGCACAAGGTCACAAGGCTAGTATGTGTCAGAGACTCGCTGATTCCTTTACTGGGGCCAAGACAAGGCAGGTGGATCCTGTTTGTGCGCAGGGCGGGGGGGGGGGCGGTACCTGAACAGACGCGCTCCACCTTGAGCCTCCCATTGTAGATCCTGGTGACCTGCCGGGTGAGCTCCTCTATCGGGGTGCTCCCGGGCGCCTGCAGCAGAAACTGGCTCTCGTCGCCCCGCTTCACGTGGAGATAAACCATCACTGCCCAGGACAGCGCGCACGCGCAGCCCGGCGCTATCGGAAACAAGGACACCCGAGCGGTTAATAACGGGAGGCCTGACCTCCTGACTCTGGGGTCAGAGTGTCGATGTCTGGGCAGCGGGGCGGGCAATAAGGGAGGTTCGAGGGGGGGATCCCCCAGTCTCGGGAAGCTAGGAAAGTGTAGAACACCACCCCCTCTACCGGAACCATCGGTTGCTAAGGGTGACAGACTACAACAAAGCGTGGGGGAGGGGAGCGGGGGCAATGGGAGAGGCTGAGGAAGGCCTTCCTCCCATCGCCCCACCTCGTCTTCCCAAGTGGAACTGGAGCTGCGGAAGCCCCAGACCGTTACCAACCGCTTCAACGTCTCCGAGACCTGGAGCTGTCCCGATACCCCCGCACCGCCAGGGAGACGAGACAAGACGGCCCGTCACCTTCCAGCTCGCGGAAGTGACGTCACGCGGCGTGCAGCCTCGCGCCTCCGCCCCGCCCTCCCCGTCACCGGCTCGCGGAGGCTCCCTAGCGCCGCCCTCTCGGCCTTGTTAAAGGCGAGCAGGAGCCCTGATTGGCTGCTCCGAGGACCTGCCAACAAGGTTTAAGCTTGGAGTCTGCAGCAGAAACGTACCCACGTATCCACTCCACCCCCCCGCACCCCGAAACTCGCAGCGCTTGCTGACTCTCCCAGTCCCCATCTTCTGTCAAAGGGGGATGAGAAGGGCACCCCACCTCGCGGGGTGTGAGAACCAAAGGAAGGAACCTATGCAGCATGCTCCATAAATGCAACTATTGTTATTAATTAAAAGGCATCCAAAACGCGTTTCCTGCTCTCTTCTCTGAGGCAGAAAACCTGCTCCTGCTCATAGCCTAAAATCCGCTTCCCATTTTGTGTTTTCCCCGGGTCCGCTGGAGGGGGTAGCTGTGGATGGAGAAATCTCTCCCACAAGCCTGGGCAATCCTGGGGGAGACTTGTGGTCTGTCTCCATCAGCACTGTGAAGCTCTATATACATGCCAGTTATGATGTTTAGCCTCATGTTTGTTGGTGTTTCCTTCCCTGAGACTTCTCAGCTCCTGCTGAGCTCAAGCAGTGTCTACAGAGCTGGCCATGCAGGGTTGGGCTGGTAAATGCTTAAACAACTGGCTCTCAAAAACCCTACAAACTTCTTAGTTTAGTACTTAGATTAGCACAAAGTCTAATCTGTGCTATTAATAGCTTTAAGTCTAGAGCAATCAACAAAATCAAGCCCTAATTTGTATTTATTGCTGATTTCTAAGGTGTGAATGCTCATACTGGAAAAAAAAATTACAGTGGGCTCTCAAAGTTAGTTAGAAATGGCTCCCGGACAACCCTTTATAAAGTCATTGATCCTTTTGAATTGGCTGGTTTTCACTAAGAGTTGATGACTGTGGCTTAAAGTCCTGGGTTTTCTGTAGAACTCTTCATCCAGTCCATGTTTTTAGAATTTCTAAACAAACAACATATAATAACTAGAAAACTAGGCATGATGGTCACTTATACCAAGGGGCACAGTATGCCCACCACTGACTTCATATTCAGAACTCCATCTCCCTCACCCCCCACCATAGGTAGGGAAGTAATGTGGTGTAGTAGAAATATGGATTTAGAGAGCCTGGATCAAATCTCAGCTCTGCTACTTGATATGTGATCCTGAGCCTGTTTCCTCATTTGTCAAAAGAGAGGGTTGAACTAGATGGCCATGAAAACCCTTGCAGCTCTGGATCTATGATCCTAAGTTCTAGAACATCTAATTGCCTAGATTTTTTTGGGTCAAAGAAGCAGAAAGTCTGGAAAGTCTCTAACTCTGAAAATGGCAACACATGGAATGGACTTGGGATTTCAACTTCTGACTGTGAAATTTATGATCTAGATTGAACACTGAATCCAAACTCAGGAGGGTCAATGCTGTCTTGGTCTGACTGTTGGTGGGGAGCTCTAACCCCTTTCAGCCCCAGTTAGCGCAGCAACCTTGCAAGGTGGGTATGGGAAGAACAGTGCAGTCTTTGTCCTGTATTGTCTCTCCTTCACTGAGCTGGGCACCTTCCTGCCAAGGTTGTGTGTTTTTCTTCCTGACAAAAGGAATGAGCAGACAGTGAGAGTAGATACATAAAAATGTGAAAGTCAATGTCAAGGTGATCAAATGATAGGAACTAGAATGATACTTTGCGGGGTTTGACTTTTTTTTTTGGAGAGGGGAAGGTAGGGCAATTGGGGTTAAGTGACTTGCTCAAGGTCACACAGTTAGTAAGTGTTAAGTGTCTGAGGCCGAATTTGAACTGAGGTCCTCCTGACTTCAGGGCTGGTGCCGTATTCACTTCACCACCTAGCCACCCCTGGGGGTTTGACTCTTAAGAATACAATAGGCAGGAAGAAGATACTAAATTTTCCTCTAGGCAGATACTGAACAGCAGAGCTTCAGCTAAATTGTAGCCAATAGGCCCAAGGATATGAAAATCATTAATACACCCTAGTTCAGTTCATCTTATTGTGATAAGAGAATTTCTGGCTTGTTTCTTTTCTAGAGAACTGTCCTGATTTGCCAGTCTAATGACTTTCAATAAAGGATATGAGATTAGTGTCTATCATGAATTATTTTTGATGAAGCCATGCCAGTTCTTTGGGATCACGTTTTTCTCACTGTCCATCCCTTTAAATAACTTTTTGTAAAAAAAGGATTTGCCAGTAATTTAATCAATATATTGCCTATAGTTTCCAAATGCCACTATTTTTTGAAAGTGAGGATAACATTTACTCTTTTCCACAAACTTTCAAAAATCAAAGACAGTGGCTAAAAAACTTGCCAAATAGTACCTTGAAAATGTAATTATTGTCTTCTCTGTCAAAGTGAGATTGCATACATTGCTGTATGTTCTTTTCTACCCCCTCAAAACTACTTCAGTGTGTCTAAATAATCAAGCTTATGCCTCAAAATAAGAACCAATACGGATCTAACTGTGAAAGTGACAGTCTTCAGGGTGGAGGTGGATGAAGATTTTACTGCTGAAGATGTGGTTTACAACTGCTCACATCTGACAAATGGGCTTAACTGGCCTTCGCTAATTACGGCAATTGTTTTGAAAACTCTAGGGAAGTATATCAGAATCTGAACTGTTTTCCTAAAACACCTCTGTTTAAAGCAAAGTGATCAACATGGTAAAGACAGGTATTTTTAATTAAGATGCCACATTTCACAGGATATGTACAGAATGTCACATACCACTGCATTTTAATACGAGTTTTGTAAAGTGTATAGTTATAAATAGTGTGCCACATAAGCAATAACATTGTTACATATAAATAGCAACTTACCACAAAGGACAAAGATTAGTGAAAAGTTTAGTGTTTCAATTTAGTACTTAGTTGTTCTTTTTTTTTTTTTTAAAGAATTTGCTAGTTATTTTACTAACACACATTACACTATTTTAGCTACTTGCAGCATACCTTTTAAATCCAATAAACTGAATTTTTAGTAACCTGCAGACTTGGTTATCCTGTTAAATGCTGAGCTGCTGCATGTTATCTATACTTTAGGCTGTAGTTTATCATTAGATAGCCAACAGGAAGTACTACTTACAGAATTTCAATTTGCACTAGCAAGGTTCAAAGAATTGTTCTGCTAATATAGAGCATATATCTGAACACTGATCATTACACAGATGTTAGCAGCCACAATTTTAACAAGTTAATTCACATATTGAAGCACACTGCTTATAGTAATACTGCTGTTTAAAATATACAAATACTATTGTTCAGATAAGAACAACAACAAAAAAAGCACAATATAAAATCCACTAGGGTTTCTTTTCTATTTAACAGCAGATCCTGGCTGTTAAGAGAAGTGTGAATTACTTTTACAAATATAGTATTTTGATAGCATTTAAGAGTTTAGATGAGCCTTTTATATAATGTTTTCCTTGTGTTTTAAGTGATGCAATCTTCTGTGCTTTTTACCTCATTTCTCCCTATGATAAAAACTCTGAGACTATACCAATGCACATATTTAAATGAACAAATTGTGAAATGACAATAAAGGTTACCATTTATAAATTATGCTTATTTTTAATAGCATATTGGTGATGTTTTTATAAGGTAAAGACCACTTTATATTTGCAACAGAAGTATTATGAAAGAAATTTTCTGCTTGAGTTTACTTAATGCTATCAAAATACCACATTTTATATAAATTTTGTACACTTCTTGATAAAAGAATGGAAGCAAGATCAGTTGCATAATGGCAGTGCATTGCAGGAGATAAAATCCACAGCTGACTTGGGGCTTGGCATTAGTAGTATAGAACAGAACCTCTTAATGGGACAAGGAAGTACTGGATTATATCCTCCATTCAAAAGAGCTTCATCAGCCTTGAGGTCTGTTGCTTTGTCTGCTAGGGGCAATGTTTTAGAACTAAAGCAGCAAATATAACAGTGAAGATGGGTTTGGGGTAAAATGTGCCTTCACCAAAATCAAGGAGAGACTCAGGTTTAAGACTAGGAGTTAAAATGCCATTAAATAAGCTATGCAACAGTTGCCTCCCAAGATGTTTTCATGGAACCATCAGATTTCCAAGGCAGCCTGGGTAACTACACATGACAATGAACTTCTGGCTCCACTGAGGTACTGGAGTAGAAACCAATACATCGGGGGCAGAAAAAGTGAGTTCTTTAATGTGTGTGTTTTTCCCAATTTGGGGAAGAAAAGCTTAAGAAACAGGAAATGAAAATATTCCACATAACTGAAATGAAATAAAAAGTGTCTTAGTTAAAGTTACAAACTTTTTCATTGGTAATAAAAGACACTTACAAGAGGGCCCTGAAGGTAATGAAAATCTGACTCGAATCTACACCAAATAAATAAAATGAGTTTAACAAATAATGCAAAGAATTTGTTATATGATTAAAAAAAAAGCAATACCTGTCAAATGTTTTTCAATATAATTTTGGCAGTTCTTTGGTAACTATTCATAAACACCAGATGTTAATCTGTATGAAGGGGCCGACGATTATGTCAGGTGAAAATTATCATGGTTTTTTCATATTCTTCAGAGGGAAAGAATAAGATGATTTCAAGAAGTAGTATTTCTCAAAGTAGCTTTAAGCACTTTTAAATTGGGATTAATAACTAATTATCTTGGCTACCTACCCAACAAACACATTCCAACTCAGCTTTATGGTGATAATTATCTTTGTGTATTCCCAAAATATACATATTCAGACTTGTACACATTAAATAGTGGTACTTCATGAAGATATCAGTGCACTTAATTATTGCACACAGTACAGCTTTAATGCCCATTTTGGGGGATGTATCTTGCCCCAAAGACCTTTCATCTCGTAACATTATCTTTCTGTAAAATCTACTGTTGATGAAGTCTTAGGTGCCAACGGGGTGAAAGGATCTGCAGGAGTTGCAGGGCTAGGTGTTACTCCTGTGGCAGGAGGCTCAGGTGGTCTTCTTGATGGTAACATACAGAAGGAAACAGTGGAATTTTTATTCCAGTCCAAGGAAAAGTCTGAGTCAGGAAATGAAGTTGACTGAGTGTCTAGTAAGTGTGGACAACCAGCTGATTTCTCAGAACTGACTCTATTCAACTCTGTTGCACTGTCCTGTGCTTTCTGTCTTACACTGAAATCATCCTCCTCAAAAGTTACCCAGCCTTTTGGTTTGATGCTTTTCACTGCTAAAGACGTGCTCTGCAAAGCAAAACTGTCCTCAAATCCATCCGTGGGATATGAAGCCTTGCTTACATTACGACTGAGAAGATGTGAAGAGGGGGAAGCACTGCTAATAGAGTCTTCTTTTTGGAGCCATGAAATTATTTCAGATTCTTGAGAGTTATTTCTAAATGGATTTCCAAGAGGACGAGTTCTATCAGTAAAGGGATTTGTTGTGTTTATGCTAGCAACAAACGGGTTTGAGGAACTCCTCATATTTTCCTGGGATTTGCTCTGAGCCGAGAGAGGTGGCATCCCTGGCAAGAAACTTTCAGTATTCAAGAAATAAGCAAAGCTTTGTGACGCGGAAGGCAACTTAATCAACTCCTTTTGGTTTAAAGGTAGAACTGGTGATGTAGACATCTGAGATTTTGATGGAGCAAACAGATTAAATGAAAGGTCATTGCTTAATTGCGTTCCATACATAATGTCATAGTCTTCATCTGTTTTTATCTGAAACAGAAAGAAGACACTGAATATTTCAGATGGATTCTTACACTGCCCCCTACCTCCCATTCCTGATCTTCTCTTAATGCTCTACATTTCATTTAATGCTTCTCATTAATCTGAGTACTAAAATAGAAAACGTGTATCATACTTTATTATTCTTTGTGGAATGAGGTGGTGGATGAAACCTGGCTGAAATTCTACTATATTATTGGTTCCCTCTAACCACCCCACCAAATAAATTCTTTTGTTAAAACCTCCTTTAAAAAAATAAAAATATTTCATTCATGCAAGTACTGAGAACCAAATGGAGAGCTACACAAACAACATTAGGAACTGTGCTTTGTTTAACTTACTGACTGCCCAAATGGTCACCACAGAATGAAGAAACTACATTTTAAACAATCATATGCTGGTGCTGCCATTTGTAGCAATCTCTCAACATCTATTTATACTGATGTTGTGGTTTCATTGTTCTTTCATATACCAAAATGTAAATGTTAATATGAAATAATGAATGGAAATTAGTATGTTAGCATACTTATAATCATAAGCCGAAGTCAATGCATTTCTTACCTTTATCTTTGGGAGCTGATAAATTGCCTTGTGAAGGAGCTTTTGACTTTTAAAGGCAAGGTTTCATTTTTAGAACTAATGCCACAGAGGAAGATTTCCTCTTAGGGATCTTCCTCAGATTTAAAAACATTAAAGTTTATTCAAGAACAAGATAACAGTCTTTTTAGAGAAAGGAGTAACTTTAAAACAGAAATAAACCCACCAAACCTTTAACTATGTCTGTAGTCTTACTGATGGTGGGTTATATTATCGCCTTAGTATACAAAAGACATAGCCTTTGAATTCTTTTCAAATTCCGGTGAAAGGTTTCATAGGAGAGGTGAATCAGTTAGAAGAAGCCTTTAGAGATTACCCTAAATCTTAACTAAATGATGAATTTCCATTTACAACATCTCACTTAAATCATTCCAACTGCGAGAAGGGATCTCTCATGAGATGGCATATTCCATTATGGGGACTTTCAGTTTGGAAGATCTTCCTTATATTGAACTGAAATGTGCCTGCCTGTAACTTCTACTCATTATCTTTGCTTCTGTGGGTCAAGCAGAATAAGACTAACCTCTTATTAATGCTAATCTCTTCACTGTCCTATATCAGGGCCCTTTTGTCATCAATTGCTAGGGCTAGGAATGGTAGAGAAACCAAGCAAAGTTAACTGGTCTGTGAGGGAAATAAACCCTGTGGCCTTGGTCTTATAGCAACCATGCCCTAAAAAATGAACAAATCACTATCTTCATTATTCATTTCTTTTCAAAGTATTTAAGAATTATCATTAAATTCCACATCCCATTTCTGTAGCACATGATGTTTATGCCAACTTCAAATATAAAGAAAAATATGTATTGTGGGGAAACGTGAGCTAGAAGAAGCTGTCAAAGACAAGACAAGGGGCAGGCCAGTTGCTCAGGGGGGCACTGTGTAAGGATACAACAAAAGACACAAAAGACATTTCTATGTCCTAGGCAAGTGAGTATTTTATGGTAAAGTCAAATCATTTATAAGAGCAAAGGCTCAAATATCACTGAACAGTTTTTGTTGTTAATGATTCTAATTGCCTTTTGTTTGTGGGTGGGGAGTGGGCAGCCACTTACTTAATCAGTCACCTCAATTATTTGTATCATAGGGATACATAAACATAGATAAGCAAGAAAAACCCTTAAAATAAACTATTTTGGCACATACCTATATTATACATAATATAGGTAAAGATACTGTGTACATTTTAGAACTGTATCAAAATTTTTGCCAAATATCATAAACAGATAAATTTTCATTTTTAAGGGAAGCAAATTTAGATCTAAAAATGAAGGTCATATGCAATTTGACATAGGCACAATCTTCCTGCCTTATCATCAGGCAAGAAATTTTCACAGTACAATAACAACCACAACATCACTCATTGCATTAAGATTTGTAACTGAAGTAGCATCTGAATTAGATCTTACTAGAACTATTTTTCCTATGAAAGAACAGGTGCTTGGACTATTTTTAAATAATACCGTACAATTTTAGGGGGGTATTAAGAGAATGAAATCTTCCTTACCAAAAAATTCCATTCCCCATAAACAGCCTAGTGGATAAATTAATTTTACATCTATGTTACACTGAAGGCCTCTATAGATTAGGTAAATAAGCTGTCTGAAAAGCAGCAGGTTATTCTCTCTAACGATTATTCTTTAAGACATTGTTAACTGTTCAGAAAAGATGAAGTAGGGGAAAAATTGTTAAACAAAATATAACTAAAATGACTCCTAAAAAAATCTAAAATGCTAAAGAAAAGGAAAAGCAGGTTTATGGTATGATAGTCATATTTATTAATGTGGATAGGTGATTTAAAAAAAATATGGGTAGATGTATGAAGCAAAAGAGATTCATACATCTGATCTGTCAGGACAGATGATGAGCACATATAAGATTGGTAAATAGTCAGATACCTGTTACCCTGACGGTTGCTCCTGCTTTAAGAAAGGAGACAAACATCAAAGGAAAGAAGTTAGGAGGAAAATCAGAGGCTAAACAGCAGCCCTAACAATTCAGTTTTTAACAATGTTTCTAATACTACACAACATATAGTAAATTAAAGAATAGCAATATTCACATGCTATGTGCAATAATAGGCTCAAGAGATAACTTTAAAATCTTTACACAAGCTTTTGAGACTGAGAAATCCTCTTTAGTAAGAGCATGAGGTCAAGGAATTTTAACAACTTTTGGTGCTTTCATTGGCATACTAGTCACTTCTAAGTCCAGATGGATCTTAAAAACTTAAAAACTGAAGAAGAGCAAGGTTTAAGTCCTCTCCCCTTCCCTGGCCTCCTCTTCAACATCCCCCACCCCAAAGATCTACAATAATTTTATTTTTACAGAGAAACCAGGTTACATAAAAGCCCACATGATTACATTGGGGAAGGGATGTTAAGCTTTTCAATGCATGATGTTTGAGCTTGACTAGCAGCACAAAGAAGCTTACAACCAAAGCTCAAAATACTCATCTCCTGGGGCACCTAGATGGTGCAGTGAATAGAGAACCAGCCCTGGAGTCAGGAGGACCTGAGTTTAAATCCGGCCTCAGATACTTAACACAAAACTAGACGTGTGTCCTTGGGCAAGTCACTTAACCCCAATTGCCTTGCCTTCCCCCCTCCAAAAAAAAATTATTTAAAATACTCATCTCCTAGGAGTTATTGCCCTATACAGACTTGCCACAAGACAGGCTATTTACTGTACAATCACATGGAAGATCTGGTTGGGCAGTGGCAGAAAGGGGGAATGATTAAAAAGTTTATAATGGGGGTGGGTAGGTGGTGCAGCTGCCCTGGAGTCAGGAGGACCTGAGTTCAAATCTGGCCTCAGACACTTCACACACGCCATATGACCTTGGGCAAGTCACTTAACCCCAATTGCCCTCCAAAAGCAAAACAAACAAAAAAACCCTTTATAATGATGCTACTTTTGAAGGGCAGCCATCTTACTAACTTCTCTTGCCCCTTCTTTTACTAAGAGAAGTAAGGAGATAACATGTTCATCCCTTTAGTTAACATTTTATTTAATTCTCAAAGTATATACATCCTACTTTATTTTTCTTAAATACCACAAGCATCAATAATATACAAAAAATGCTGCACATAAAACTCAGAACCATTACATGTAATTTTTAATCAATGCATTTTATGCTTAGTACAATAAAAAGCTGCCCTGCTTCCCTTTCTGAACTTCCTTCTGCTTTCTTTTGTTTTAGAGAAGAATTAAATTTTGACCGTTAACTATTTAAATTTATCTTCAAAAACAATTTATATCAATAAATTATCTAATGTGATGTAATGGAAAGGGTGCTGAGCTTGGTATCAAGAGATAAGTTTATTTTTTTATTTTTTTTTGCTTTTTGGAGGGCAACTGGGGTGAGTGACTTGCCCAAGGTCACATGGCTAGTTTTTGTGTTAGGTGTCTGAGGCCGGATTTGAACTCAGGTCCTCCTGACTCCAGGGCCGGTGCTCTATTCACTGTGCCACCTAGCCACTCCGAAGAGATAACTTTAAAATCTTACACAAGCTATTGAGACTATATAAGAAATTCACTTTAGTAAGAGCATGAGGTCATGAGTCTGAATCCTTGCCATCCCTTTATCTTTGGATACTGGACAAATCACTTGAGCTAAGTCGCAGTTTCTTCCTCTGTCAAATGGTTGGGGGGTCATGCTTGACCTCTAAGGTTTCTTCCCACTCTACATCCATGTAATGGACACTACTTGTACTGAGGCTTTGGGCCCTCAAGGGCGGACAGGGGCACATGCTAAAGGCACATTGCATAGCCCCTTGTAACACACAACAGTTACCTGCTTAAGGATATATGTAGTGCCACAGTCCAGTACTGTTCTTGAAAAATATGAAGCTTCTGGGGCAGCTAGGTAGTGCAGTGAATAGAGCACTGGCCCTGGGTTCTAACCCAGCCTGAGACACTTAATGCTGACCTTGGGCAAGTCAACCCCAAGTTAACCCCAACTGCCCTGCCTTCCCCCCTCCAAAAAAAGAAAAAAAAACAACCCCAAAATAAAAATATGCAGCTTGATCAAATTCCAAATTAGGTGACAGAATCCCATTTGTTTCACTGATTGGTTAAAATACCAAGGTCAAATCCCATATAAGTTATTGAAAAGGGGGTGCACTTCTTGTCAGACAACTCATTGACTTGGGTAGCTCCTGGCAGGGACATGGAGGCAGGAGGGAATAGCTGCACTTATTAATACATTGTGATCTTCATTAAATGTTTCCATCTATCGGGGCTGTTGTTATGTAGAAAAAGAAGGTTGGTGGTAGAGCAGGGCAGGTAGGTGGCTCAGTGCACAGAGCATTGGCCCTGGAGTCAGGAGGACCTGAGTTCAAATCTGGCCTCAGACACTTACTAGCTTTGTGACCCTGGGCAAGTTACTTAACCCTGTTTGCCTAAGTTCTGCCATCTATAAAATGAGCTGGAGAAGGAAATAGCAAACCACTCTAATTACTTTGCCAAGCAAATCCCAAATGGGGGTCACAGAGAGTCTGAAATAACAAAATAATTTTTTAAAACTAATTCTAAGAAGGGTAACACTGACAAAGGAAAGAAGGATGAAATTCACTAATTGATTACTGAGGTGGCCCAGCACTACTCCTAATTAGTTCTTAGCATCCCACCAAAATGGTAAGTTTAGAGCTCTCAAAGATTCAGAGTGCCCAGCATGCTGGTTCTGAAGGAAGAAGGAGCAGAAGGGTAAGAACACCATTCATTTCACTGTTCCCCAGCTGCTGCTAACTGCCATTAAAAAGTCAGTTTAAAATTTAAAATTAAAATTTAAATTTTTTTAAAATTTAAAATTAAAATTTAAAAATTTAGTTTAATTCAACTAAATTGAAACTAAATGAGATCATGCTAGCTATTGAACACAAGGTAAGGGGCTAAATGATGGATCTTTGGATGGTCCACTCGAGAGGGGTAGGAAAGGAAGGACTACCATTCCTACCCTAATTTATCCTCCCCAAGAAACAGAAGCCCTTAGAGTAGAGTTCTGGGAGAAAGATGTGACTCAAGTGAGGATGACTCTTCCCACTCATCTTGATCTCAGCCCCCAGTTTCCCCTGAGATGGGGACCTTGAGCACATATATCACCACACCAAAGCACATGCTGATAGGGTAAGGTGTTGCCTGACTGATGCTTCTGTCTAACTCATGTGTAAAAGTCAAAGGTAGGCAGTGGGACACTTGGGGATCAGAAAGTGTGATTTCACTTCCCTAGGGGTGGATGTTTCTGTGAAGAAGGGATGGCACTCAAAAGACTAGGAAATACAGAATATAGGTAGTAGAAGGAGGGAGAAGGAGGGGATATAATGGCCCAATGGCTCAGAAACAAGTAGCAAGTAAGAGAATTATAAACCCTCAACTTCTGTTTCTAGATATAATCTTGAAGATATTTGCCAACTATGACTTCCCCATCCCTGGTTCTGGTAGCTGTTTTTTTTTTTTCTTAAATACTAAAAATACTGTACTCCAAGTGCCATTTTTGGCTGACTCCTAGCTCCCTGTGTCCTCTTACCCATTTTATTACCCCGAGGACACCACAACTCTACTGACTGCATGAGGTGGTTGTGGTTTTGGTCGTGACTGCTTTCTTTTCTTAGTGTTCCTGACTTGTCATTAGCACTGGATGTCTCTGACCCATTAACCAAATGCGCAGGTCATTTACCATGAGGCGTAAAACACAGTGTGGTGCGCCCAAGCTAGGACCAAGACCAAGGATGGAATGGAGTGAGTCACAACACTAGTACTGAGTCAGGGGTAGGACTCTTGACTCAGAAGCTCTATTCACTATGCAACACTGTCACTCACTATGGGTATTGTACAAATGTAGAAAATAAGATTGAGGGCCTTGCCTTTGGCCATGTAGTTAGTAAATGTCAGAGAAAAGACTTGATCCCTGGTCCTTCTGGATTTCAAACCCTGCACTCTTTCCACCAAACCATGTTGCTTCTTAACTATTCAACTAGATGTGGCAAGTTTCACAGATATGTCCTTTAAGGAAATTTTAACAGAAACGTGAAATGGAATATTTTATGAATGTAAATAAAATGGATTTGATTTTATTAAATTGGTTATGGGAAATCTCATGTGGAAGTACATTTTCAGTTAATGCCAAAATTTAAGAATGTCTTTAAACACTTTATATATTTCTTTCTTCGTAAGATGACTTTTGGGGGAGCCGTGAGGCAATCAGGGTTAAATGACTTGCCCAGGGTCACACAGCTAGTAAGTGTCTGAGGCCATATTTGAACTCAGGTCCTCTTGATTCCAGAGCTGGTGCTCTATCTGCTGCACCACCTTGTTGCCCCTTAAGATGACATTTTCAAGGTAAAATAAAATATTACAAATTTAAAGCTTAGTGCTCTAAAATACAAAACTTAAATTCCATTATTTTAGAAGTTGCCCTTGAATGCATATGGATTTAAATGCAATAATGAACTTTAACAAGATTGAATCTATGTGCACAAAATGAATTGTATGTATTCACTTACACTCCCTCAAACTTTTTCAATCTGAGAATTATTTTGGCAGGGCAAGGGTCTCAAGGACCACCTACTAGGGTATAAAAATGTCATAAAAATGTTACAAAATTGGGGTAAGTGAAAGTACTGTTTTTGATGAGACATCAGTGACATGCTTAGTTTTGGGTATTTTTCACTTTATAACCACGTCTATTGTTCTGTCCCATCCATTTAGGCTGGATCAATGACGACAACAGACTGTTAGAATACCCACAAACTGGGTATTGCTGATATCTGCTCATTTGAAGCTGACAACCTTGAAAATGTTTGATCTAACATTCACTCACATTCTCTATCTGTCTGACTCATTTATGAAAAGTGAGGGTTGACTTTTGAAATGTAGTAAAATATGGGTAGGTTGAAATTTGCATCTGGGGAACTATTCAATCAGTGAGATCAATGATCTACTTAAGTGTTTGAGTAAAATATGGTCTTGGTAATCATACTAAATTTTAAATGGTTCAAATTTGTTTTCCTAAGAAACAAAGGCATAGATAAAAGGTCTAAAAACCTTTCAATATTCAAATTATATAACAACTAATTTATGAGATCTCATAAATCACACACATAAGGATGTAATGTTGGTAAATGGCAAAATGTGCATAATAAGACCAAAATTATTCAATTATTTCTTCCTTTGCCAAAATAATGTTATGCTAAGGTTGGTCCCGCAATTTTGGTTACTTAAAAAAAAAAAAAAGTAAATACTACTTCTTCCATGAAGTCTATCCTGATTCTCCTACTTGGCAAGGAAATATCCCTTCTCAGAATTCATCTACTACTTCGCTTGTAAATCTCTGGCACTTACCATGTATTTTGAATTAACAGTTATTTGTATATGTGTCACATATCCATATTAGGCTGCAAACTCCATGAAGGCAGGGACAATGTCACATCTAATTTTTTTATCTCAACTAGTGTCTACTGCACAGAACAGGCATTTAGTGAATATCCACTTAACACAAATACAATCACAAAATGCTTTCTTTATGGGAAAACTCAGCTTACTATATTACATTAAGTTAGTCAGTATCATGTACAGAGACTATTATATATTGAAGATAATATATCTAATAGCTACTTACTTGCTGTTGCTGTAAAGGAGAAGCGTCTGAGGGCAAACTGTGGGAAGACCTGCTACGTGGTGGTGGCTGGGGGGGTGCTTCAAGAGTCTGTTGGGAAGTGGGCTGAGGCAGAGGTGATGCTATAGGAACAAGAGGATCCTGCATCTTCTGAACAGGTGGAGTGAAGGAAGGCAAGGCAGGAGTGACGGTTTGAGGTTTCAGTGGTTCAGGGAGTACAGCTGAACCTAAAAATACAGTTAAAGCTTTAATGTAATTAGACAATTTCTAGAGAACTAAGACTTTAGTCCCCCCAGTAAAATGTATTGTAGGACATCCTGCTCCCTTCAAAGAAGTAAAAATTCAGTCTGTAATACTTAGTAAAATGTATTAAAATACAGATAAATTTCAGGGTCTGGAAAAGTTCTTCCTTCATTATTGTTATGGGTAGGGGAAAACAAGGGATACAAGGATTTCAAGTGTACTTTTTACCTTTTGGTAATTCAGATGATTTACTTTGGATTTCAGCAATCATCTTCCCAGCAGAGACACGGGCAAAACTTTGTGGTGCACTAATAACTCCAGCACGTGGTGGGATAGTCTTAAACAAGGTAAATTTAAAACTTGTGAAATTAATTTATTTCAAGTAAGTATAAGCTTTATTATTATAAGTATTTGCTTTAACATGGAAACTCAAATTAATAAAATGACCAATTATGACTCCAGAGGACTAAGGACGAAATATACCTTCCCTTTTCTCTCAATAGAGATATGGAATGAATCAAGTCAAATCAACAAACATTTATTTATTAAGTGCTTACTATGTGCCAGGCATTGTTCTGTGGATACAAAGATAGACAAAAAAAGTTCTCACTCTCCAGAAGCTTACAATCTAACAGAAGAGACTACATGCAAACAGTTATATACAAACAATATATATCTATAGATATCTATCTATCTATCTATCTATCTATCTATCTATCTATCTATCTATCTATCCGATGTAAAGTGAAGGTAATCTCAGAGGGAAAGAACTAGCATTTAAAGAAGATTAAAGAGGAATAGGAAAGCCTTTTTATAGAAAGCAGGATTTCAGTTGAGACTTAAAGGAAAGGAAAGGAAAGCCAAGAGGCGAAGATGAAGAGGAAGAACATGGGAGAAAGCCAAGGAAAATGCCCAAGGCTGGGAAATGGAGTAAGGAACTGCAAGGAGGTAAATGTTACTGAACAGCAGAGTACATGGAAGGGAATAAGATATAAGAAGGGGTCAGGTTAGTTCTGATGCTATTGAGTTTAAAAACTAAATAGGGAATTTTTTATTTGATCTTGGATGTAACAGGGAGCCAGTGGAGTTGGCTGATTAGGGAGTGACATGATTAGATCTGTGCTTTAGGAAGATCTCTTTGATAGCTGAGTGGAGAATGAACGAGAGTAGGGAGACCAATCAAAAAGCTATTACAGAGGTTCAGAGGTCATCTGGTGGTGGCAGTGTTGAAGGGGATATATACAAAAGCTATAAGTAAATATGGTAGAACTGATGATAGGATTTGGAACAGGATATTGGGGTTGAGAGAGAATTGAGGCATTGAAAATGATATGTAAATTGTGAGTCTTGGTAACTAGGATTGTGGTGCCTTCAACAGTAATGGGGAAGTTAGGAAGATGGTAAGGTTTTAGAGGAAAGAGAATGAGCTCAGTTTTGGAGTTTAAGATGCTTATGGGACATCTAGTTAGATATATCTAATAAGTAGTTGGAGAAGTGAATTTATAGGTCAGGAGAGAGGTTAGGTCTTGATAAATATCTGAGAATCATTTTCATAGAGATGATAATTGAATCCAGGAGAGCAGATGAGATCACTAAATGAAATAATATAGAGGGAGAAGACAAGAGGACAGGACAGGACTGAGACTTGAGGGATACCCATGGTTAGTGGGTAAGTCTTGGATGATAATCCAGTGAAGGATTCTGAGAAAGAGCAGCAAGACAGGTAGGAAGAAAACCAAGAGAGAACAATGTCATTAAAACCTAGGGAGGACAAAGCATCAGGAAGAAAAGGGTGGCTGACAATGCCAAAGGCTGTGGTGAGATCAAGAAGGATGAGGATTAGATTTGGCAAGACCATCAGATTTGGCAATTAAGAGATAACTGGTAATTCTGGAGAGAGTAGTTTCATTTGAAGGACAAAGCTGGAAGCTAGACTACAGAGAGTTAAGAAGGTAAAAGGAAAGAAAATGTAGGCATTGATGGTTGAAGGCCCTCTTAAGGAGTTAAGCTACCAAAAAAGGAAGAAAGATATTGGATGACAGCTAGGGAAGATGGAGAGATGAAGCAAAAATTTTGGGAAGGTGGGAGAGACATGTTTGTAAGCATGCAAGAAGAGATGCAGCCAAAAAATAGGGAAGATTCTCAACACAACTGAGTAATGGGATGATAATGGGAAGGTGAGGTAATCTGCTTGAGAAAATGGGATGGACAAATAGATGTAAAGAAGGGCCCTTTAAATTCTGGGAATGATGTTAGTGAGCAGGATGTGCCAGAGCTGTTTGACTCAGATAAATGAAATAGTCTGTCAATATGATAAGATTCATTGAAGCAAAAAGAAATGGAAATTTTACTTGAAAGATGGTGTCGTTTTGGAGGGAAAGATTATGTGTTTGCCAAAGCCATTGGAGATGCCCAGTAAATTTTGTGTGTTCTGTTTATCAGCTCATTGTGTCTATGCAGATATCAGTGAGAGTATACTAAATATTCTGAAATTTTTTGTTTTAAATAAAATAGTTTACCAAAACATGCTAATGTTAAAAAAAAAAGAAAATGGAACGGAATGAGACCACTTGTGCATGTTTGCTTTGGTAAAGAGAAGGGTCACCTCTTTATTTGAGGCACAGTTGAAGGAAGAGGAAGTGGCAGAAGGGACTGGCATGATAACAGATGAGAAGGAGGGAAAAAAGGGAACTCTTGGCAAAAAGGCATCATTTTTTTTTTTCAGTAAAATATGAAGTATTTCCTCTTCAGCTAAGAGGCTTGGGTAAGGGGGAAGCCTTGGGAAGTTGGAGGAGTGATGAAAAGATCTGGAAAAAGTGTTGTGTTGAGCAGGATAGTGAATAGATTAGGGAGGTATAAAAAGCCTGCCTTATAACCTGAAGAACTGGTTGAGATATGCAACATAATTTTGTAGTGAAACCAAGCACCATGGCTGTATATCCATTTTGAGCATATACTGGCATATGGAGTGAGGTGTTTTCCCAGCAACTCATGTAAAAAAAGAGTTCTTCCAACAGTAATTTATATTCTTAGATTCAAATGCTCAACAATTCTTTTTCAATTGCTTCTATTTCTTGTTTATGTAGTCTATCCCACGAATTAGCTTTTTCCTTTTTAATGAAATAGTTTCGATACTGCTTTGTAATTGGAAGCCTGATAATTCTATGCTCACTTCATTCACAGTTTTTTCACTGCTTCCCTGAAATTGTAGACTTTTTGTTCTTCCAAATGAATGTAGTTGTCGTTTTTTGTCTAGGCCTACGAGTATGCCCTTCATAATCTGACTGGCATGGCACTAACAACATTTGTAAATCAATTTAGGTAGTATTTTTTGTTTTATACTTTCTTTCAATATGCTCATGTGCAAATTACATGATAAAGCAGCAATAAATTAAACAAGATTTAATTCATACCGGCTTTGCTGCACTGTATCCAACAATTCCTGGGCTTGTCAATCCTCCTTGAGGTGAGGGCTGATTACGTCCTAAAATAAAAACAGAAAGATATGATTAAAAAAAATACACATATTCCAGAAGTCCATTATATGATCTAAGTTTAAACAGAAGGTTTTTTGTTTTCCGTTTTTTGTTTTTGTTTTTTTTTTTTACCTAAAACATCTTTTCTTGTTGTTCCAGGGCTTTTGGGTGCTTTTAATAGGGAAGAAAAGAAAATCAGTCATAAGAATAATATTTCATGGCATCATTATGCTTCTCATTAAATGAAAAAAATTGAGGGCAAGAAATGAATGAATGAAATTTCTTAAACCTGCTTTAGATAAAATTACTATAGTGGACAAGCCTAACACAGTTCTGATAACTGGTGTCAGACAGTATTTTCCAGAGACCATTCAGCAATATGGAGAAAGTGGAATTTGCATTTCAAAAAATCCATTAAATAAGACTAACGCACAAAATTTTGGCTTTTGGCTTCGACACAGATATACTCTTATGGCAAAACAGCGAGGAAAGCAAGAATTTTCAGTGACATTCAGACCTTAGTCTTCTGTCCTATGTAGGGGAAGATTTTTCTTAAGACTTGATTCTCCAGTAAAACGTCCTTCTACAAACTTGTGATTAATTAGTAGTACCTATAAATGGTCATTTTCTAGGCTATATCAGACAAAATTTCCCTTGAAGAAAACAAAACAAAACAAAAATAACAGTTCTGCACTGTTCAAGTTATATTCTGACCACGGTAAAATTAAGCTGTAGTCTCATTATATAACACACTGTCACTGGGGCTCATGCAGTACAATAATATTATGGATAAAGTCATCTTATAATGAGAACCTGTTAGCATCATTATAACAAACTTCCCAAATAATCTGCCTCATCAATAAAGCAATAGCAAATAGAGTTAAAGCAGGTTTAAGTGTAAATAACCATGCAAGATGAAATATGAAAAACACTTAAATAGGCCAGAAGGAGAAAAACTGTCAGAGCAGAGGGTCTGAAAACTAAGACCCTTGACCAAATCTATCCATTTTTCCTCCTTCTGATAACTATAACCTTCAAGACCAGAGTCTAGTCTTTTTAAATGAAATTTCTATTTGAAGATTAGAAGCAAAATATGCAAACCATCTACATTATCTATGTTATGTTCTAGGACCTCTATTCAGATGCCTTAACTACAATGACTAGTTAAAAAAATCTCATTATTACCATATATTCATAAATCTTTAACTTGTGTGGGGAAAAAAAAAAAAACCTTTCTAAATACTTTTCTTACAGCAATATTCTGTAGTGTTTAAAAGGAAAAGATTGCAATTAAATATATGAGAAAATTTTAGGAAAGTAGAATTAGTGGAAAGGTAAATGGACACATTTTGAAAAAGGTACACAACATAGCCTTAAAATAAAGGAAACAAGGAGAAATTAGTATACAAAAAGGAGAAACATGAAGACAGAGTTTTGAAATGTTTTCAGACACAGGAAAGTGATGTTCAGACTTAAAAAATGAGACACACATTTCTACAATGCAAAAGTCTAGTTACCTTCCATCTCTTGCCTAGCTACCCCAGGGCTGGGAGGGCCTCCAAGACCTTTTTAGAGAAAGAACAGAAGCTGTATATTGCATAGCATAAGCAGCAAAATGAGAAAAGCAAGCACAAAAAGGGAACAATTTAAAAGAATGTCTAAGCTAAATGCATTTCTTAAATACACAATTTTTGTTTTTTTTAAGCAATCATGCCAAACCAAGTTGAAATAATACTTATGGATACCTACTTCCAGCTTCTAAAACTCAAACAAATGACTTCTCTATCTCTATGATTACAGCCATTAAAGAATGATAGCAAGGACTAAAAGAAGATTTTACTTCATGCTTGTTCCATTCTTTAAAAGGAAAACTACCAAGATTCAACTGTATGTCATATATATATATATAAAATATTAAGTTATATTTCCAGCGTTAACAACATTAAACGAGAATGATGACCAGTTTACCTAAAAGGACTAAATGCCTGAGTGATGCTGCAATGTCATTCTGAATTGCTAAGAGACTACATATGAGAAAATAAGCTGAAATAAAAAACTTTTTATGAGTTTGTTAAACTCTCAAAAGATACTGTAAGAACTCTTCCCTAAATGCAATGCATTAGTAGGGTTATTTTTCCACTGAATATGGAAACATGAAATAATATGAAATATGAACATAAATGATACTATTATTACTGAATTACCTATTTCTATTTAAGTCACTCAGAGAATTTTTTATATTTATGATGTTTTCTGCCCTGAATTAAGATCCTCTGTATATGAAATTTAACTAGAAAATAATAAATGAGAGTCACAGCCATGGTATATAGGTAACATTATCATGTAAGGAAAACAGAAATTTTCCAGAGTTGCACTTTGCAGAAAACATGTAAATAAAATTATTTTACTATTCTTATAATGTAAGCTTCCTTTGGCTTACCCTGACATGTACAATATAAAGAACATAATATCTTGTGATACCTTTTTTTATTCTTTTCCTGGAAAATTGAACTATCTAAAATTTTTCTTCCAATTGAATTTTGTGTGATTTCAATGTAAATCTAATTAAAGTAACACTTTTGAACAGTGATTAATTTTAAAGCACATAGTTTCTAACAAAAGAAAACAAAAGCACATAGTTGTTAAAGATTCAATAGATGAAAGACATAATTTATGATAAGCCACAATAAAGGTATGCAAAATTTAACATATCAGATTTCAATGAAGAAGCCTGGAAAACAGGTCAGAAGGAGATTAACAGAGGTCCTTTTGCTGGCCAGGGCAAGATTCTTCTGCATTGCCTATACTTAGATCTGGGTCACAGTCTTAGGTCTTAGTCCCAGTGTAAGAAGGGGCACTAGTATGCCAGAGCTTGTAGCTGTAGGGGCGTGGAGACCTCATCATAGTACCAGGGGTGAAAAAATCCTTGTGGTCATTCACAAACCACTGCACAGTATAGAAGAGAAGCAAATATAATTCTCATGATCCAGGGTCATGGATTCATATCATGGAGCCATCATATGTAAGAGAAGGGACTTGAACCTAGCTCTTCTAAACCCTAAGACCTGTGCTCTGTCCACTATACCACACTGCCCCTCACTGAAACAGTGTTCTTGAATTTTATAAGTGAATTATACAGTAACTATCTAGAAAATTGTTAGCCTAATCAGTTATATTTGTGGCTAAATTTTTAGAAAAAAAAATCTCTTCTTAAGAAGCCTGAAAAAATGTTTTAACTTAAGACTCAAATGACCTTTGGCTGAAAGGTGAATTTTGTGTTAGTCAATACACGAACATACCAAAATCCAGACTTGATAACAAACATCAAACTGTTACCTCCAAATTCCTTTCTAGCAGGTGCGGGACTCCTACTCCCTTTTAAGGTCGTAAGAAAAGTATGCAGCACAAAGGAAAATGAGAGTCAATGACACAACTGGAGAGTTAGGAGAATCAGATGTTTAAATGGTACTTAAAACAGTTCATTCATCATTTTAAATAAATTATCTAGGAACTGCACCAAAGGATCTAAGACCTATGATGGTAGCCATCATATAGATGCATATACTTCCAATAATATGCTATCTTATAAACATTTCACAGGGATAAGATGTTTTCCTCAGAAAACATAATAAATATGTGAAATTTAAAAATCTCAAATCTAATAATAAATTGTAAAAAAGTTACTGAACTAATTACATAAAATATTAATATTGAAAAAGGTAGAGAATGGATTGCACAAAAAGAAAACCAATCTAGATTTCAATAAGAAAGTTTAGATACCTAACTACATACAATCAACAATAACAAAATCACATATATACACACTAATAGGAAAGAAAAAAATCATGTTAGAAAATCTAATTTAAAAACACTCATTTTATGTTTGGTTAGGTCTGCCATAAGCTTCAGAAAAGGGTTGACAGAAAAGAGTTAGGATATGAGAGCCAGAGGTTTAAAAACGAGCAATACACTAAAAGACAAAATGGCTGAAAATAATTTTTTAAAAGTTCATTGGCAGCTAGGTGGAGCAGTGAATAGAGTACTGGCCCTGCAGTCAGAAGGACCTGAGTTCAAATCCAGCCTCAGACACCTGACACACTTACTGGCTGTGTGACCTTGGGCAAGTCACTTAACTCTAATTGCCTTGTTTCCCCCACTCCAAAATAAAAAAACAAACAAAGAAAAAACATAAAAAAAGTCCACTGGAATAGAAACAAATTAATGGTGCACACTAAAAACAACAATGCATTTACCTGAAGGAGGGGGTGGTCTTTGTGGTGGGGCTGGACGTGTAGGTGGGGCAACCGGACGAGGAGGAGGAGGGCGTTTAGGCTCCAAGGTATTGGAGGACTCTTTTTGTGGTACTACTGGTTGAGTGTCAACAGGAGAATCTAAAACAACAACAAAAATCCATATATTTTATTTGAAAAATTACTTTCTCTAATGTGCTTGAAGACAATTATATTTTTCTTTTTGGAGGGGGGAGGCAAATTCAGAAAGGCACAAAAACAACTAAATATCCTCATTTTGTAAGGGGAAAAATTAAGAAACAATGCCTAAAGCCAATTTAGAATTGCAATTAGAATCTAGGTCACTAAAGAACACCTTCTATGGATAAAATGGCAAAGGAGGATTCTGGTGGTACACAGTTCTATCAAAGGAAGTTGCTCATAGAGTTACTTAGCATGTGTATCAGGCTCCTAAAGTATTCTGATGAGCTAAGAATTCATTGGCTTAGTCAGCAACACAGGAGCAGGATACAGTAGAAAGCTCAACAAGCAAAGTGAGGAGATTGAGATTCTAATTCCAGTTCTGCAACTATTTGGGTCAGTCTCATCAAATTATAACTTCCCTGAGCCTGATTTCTTTACTGATAGAACAAGACTGTTAAGGTACTTTTCAGATCTAAATTTCTTTGGTTATAAGATCAAATTCAAGAAGAATTTAAACAACAGTATGTCTATTTTTTGAAGGTTAGTTCTGTTATGTAAATATAATGAACAAGTGTGGCCCCAGAAAAGAATTAAGAAAATGTACTTCCTTTCCCTCATTGTGGAGGAAGGGATATGGTATATGCTGTTAGCTGTGGTCAATGTGCTGGCTAATTCTGCTGAACTGCTCTCCTTCTCCTCTTTTAAAGTCTGTTACAAAGGATAACTCATGGGATGGAGAGGGAGAAGGCACATATTTGGAAATGCACATAATATAAAAAATGCATCGATAAAAATATGATATTTTTTTTAGAAAATTCTATTCAAGAAAATCTAAAAGTCACCCAAACATTATTATGTATCCTTTCAGCATAATTTATGTTCTTTGAGGGTAGAGACTTTTATTATTATCTTTGAATTCTCAAAACCTAGCCCAAGTATCTAATACATGCTGGCTAAATGTGTTTTTTATGGAATAAATCTGCAGGAAAAAGGAGATGCTGCCCTTTTCCTTTTTTCTTCTTATCTGGAAGGCGCTACCTTAATGGTACTATCGTTTCCCCTCTTTACTTCTCAGTATCTTGGAACTAGTTAACTCCCAAGCCAAAAGCGAATGATCAGAGGTCTTGGGGCCGAAATGATCTCGACCTATTCTCAAACTTTAAATGGGTAAGAATCCCAGCTCGCTGGCTTGGAGCCGGGCCTGGAATGCGAGTGCCTAGTGGGCCACTTTTGGTAAGCAGAACTGGCGCTGCGGGATGAACCGAACGCCGGGGACTGGCTTCTTTTCCCTGTCTAGTAAGCTTGGTTTCAGGTGAATGGGCTTCCAACTTTCTTTCTGCTTTTACTCTGTAAATGGAATCAGTAGAGATCTTTAATAATGGGCCCTTTTCCCTCAGGAATATGAAGGGGTTTCTTCTAACTTTCTCCTAATCTCATAGTTGCCTTTGCACAGCTACTGACCTTTCTCTTAAAGGTAGAATCCCTGCCCTCTCTGGGAGCAAGCTGTGGTGTTTATTCCATGTGAAAGTAGGCTTCCCTTCCGATTCATCTGGGCACTGACCTATAGCCCATCTTACCCTTCCCCAGAATGATTATAGTTACTGCCAAGGTAGAAAAGTAACATTCCCTGTTCCTCCTTTCTTTTTTCTAAATGTTTTCTTCTTGAAAGGTACATACAATGAGAAGATCCCCATTCAGTAAAACCTCTACCCCTTGTGAGATTTTTGTCTCCTGCCTGTTTTGAATATCTAGGCAGCCAGGTGGTGCAATGGATAAAGTGCTGGGGCCTAAGTCAACATTATAATAATATAAAAGTAAACACAAATAATTGAATTTATAGCAGTATCATACAACACACACATTTGAAAATAAGAATACATGTAATGAAAGAATTAGATTCTGATAATATGAATGAACTTATTTTCCCCAGTGTAAAACCCAGTTACAGTTTTTCTTCTCCTATCTTTGGCCTCATGAAAATAGGTATATTCATGAGATATAAAGAACTATGCAGGGGCGGCTAGGTGGCACAGTGAGTAAGAGCACTGGCCCCAGAGTCGGGAGGACCCGGGATCGGTTCCGGCCTCAGACTTAGCACCCACACAAAAATAACTGGCCGTGTAACCTTGAGCAAGTTACTTAACCCCAATTGCTTTAAAAAAAAAAAAAAGAACTATACAGGGTGTGCCAAAAGTACAGTTCAGCCTTTTAAACTTTAATAGACTTTTTTAGATGACTTTTGGGAACCCCTGTATAGTCCAAACCTTCGATGGAAGTTCTGAGGTAAAAGAGAGAGGTCTGTCTGATCTATGTGCAATGTCAAAAACCTTTTCATTATAGGGGAAGAAAACACACACAGGACTAAGTTAACATATGAGGATACTTGCTCTGTGAAGGAACTGAAGGAACAGAAGGCCCAGGAGGCCCAGGAGCTCTTGCTGGTCCTCGACTTGGTCTGGCAGGCAGAGGAGGTGGAGGAGCGTCAGCTATTGTAGGGGACTGGCAGGGGCTGGACCGAGGGGAGCAGCTTGGGGAAGTTCCAAGACTAGAGCCTGAAGCTGGTTGTAGATGCTGGGGAAGAATTTCTTCTACTTCTGTACTGTAGTCATCAATATCACCTAAGGAAAAAAAGAGTCATTTCTTTTATTAACAAACTGGATATTTTGAACTTCCATCAAAATGAGCTTAATTAATAATAATTATATGTAATCATATAATAATAATAATTAAGATTTTTTCTGTTTTAGTCTTACTTTCGGTAATATTCACTAATTCTATGATTTAAAGGGCTGAATTTCAGAGCCCATAACTTGAAGGATTAAATTCCACAAGCCATCTATAAATTCCACAAATAAAATATGGATTAAAGCAAGTAGGTTTATTTGAAACAAACCTAAAAACTATTTAATGAAGCTAAAAGAATAAGACAGTCTACATTTAAAGTCACTGTAGTTCTAAGTTTGACAAATTTACCCGCAAAATTCTGGAAGGGGTAGGAAACAAGTTCAATTCTAGAAACACATTAAGATATATAGGAAGTTACTTGAATAAAATATTTATTTTAACAACCAATATATTTATTACTAATTAAAATGATACAGAATTGTAGAAGATAACTTAAGGAAGCAAATGTCCAATAGAACATATGACTTTGAGAATGCAATAGCTTACTTATATTTCTATTTGTTCCATTCATCTTCTGGGTAAACAAGTAACTAAGTTCTGCCCCAAACTTATGAAACAGTTTTATCAGTGTTTATCACCCATGTCTCCCTAACAGCTAAACAGTTTCTATTTTCTAATACTTTGATGCATCTGTGATTTTATCAATCATACTCTCTAACAATATAGATTAAGTTCATCCATGCCTGCCCATACTGATTACTTATTTATATAGTCTCATAAATACAAACTGTTATCACAATGTACTGTGGGAGAAGGTGGCAGTAGGGAGGAAGTGGCTTCCTTTACATCGATTACATTACTTAAATATCATGGATTTTGCCATTTTGAAGTTCATGTTAAAATTAATGAGGATCATAGTGCCAGCTGCTGGTTTTATCACAATAACAAAATAACATGTTCTTTTATATATATATATATATATATTTGCAAATGACTTAGTAATTCAAATTAGGTCTCATTTTATTAAAAAAATGAAACAAGAAATACAATATGAAATAAAAACAAATGGACACTGCTAATGTATATCCTTAAAAAAGCAGGAGAGAACAACGAATGAATTCACTGAAATTTTTAGAAGTATCTTGGCACAAGTTGTTTTTTTTAAAGCATTATAAAGAAGATACCACTTTTTAATGAAGAGGAAGAACCTGCTGGAGGGAGCATGATATAGTGGAAAGAGCTGTTTGTATGTATGGAGTTGAAGGACTTGGGTTCAAGTCCCGCCTCTCACAGGTACCTGTATGACCTTCGGCAAGTTACTTAAATTTCTTGGGCTTTGGTTTTCCTCATCTAAAAATCAGAGGGTTGGGCAAGTTGACGTCTGTGTTCCCTTTCAGTTCTAGATTTATGAAGCCATGAATAACACAGAGCTATAAAATTTACTTGTTCAATAAACAGACCTTCCATGACAAAATCTTCAGCAACTTCTGCATCTTCACCAAGCAAAGTTGAACTTGCTGATGGTGGCAATAAAATACTAATTTTCTCCAAATTCATTTCTTTTTCCATATCAGCAATCCAGTTTGGGCTTTTTAAGGTAATAGTTATGATTCGATCTAAAAACTGTATTTGGAGGAAAAATACAAATTTATTAACATGAAAATTAAACCTTCTGCATTAAATATACTTTGTCTCATTCCTTCCCAGATGCCAGAGTGGCTAGAGGGCGGAGCAGGTCATACAGGGGCCCTTTCCTGCTCCCTGTTCAGAGAGAGATAGCTGGAGTTATGACAGGAAAAGAACCTTCAGTGAGTAATATTCAACCGGCGCCGATAAAATCACCAGCTACCAAAGTGTAAGCCATATCCCACCTAAATCCTACACTTACTTCCGTTTACCTTAACTCCATTCCTCCCATGTTCCCCTACAGTCCTACCCACCCCACTTTCATTGTGAATATTCTCTTTACTAAAACTTCCCTTCATTTTAGACCTCTTCCTCCTGGGCTCCTTCTGTCTATTCACAGTCACAGAGAGCTGGCTCCCACCAGACGATAACAGAATCTCTCGCCATTCTCTCTACTACTGACTACATAACCATATCCTGATGCTGGAGAGAGCTGGAATACTTCTTGTTCACTGCTGCCAATCCAAGACTCCTTCTTTAATGCCATCAATCAACACCCTCTCCTTGTCTGAAATTTACTCCTATTTTTTACCCAGTCAAGACCCTAACAACAGTTATCTATTATACCCCATGGCATTTGTCCTCCTTCCTCAAGGAATTTAGATTTTCCTCTTCATTCCAACACCTTCTAAATATTCTAACTTCCCCTTTCCAATTCCTCAATCTCTTCAATTTCTGAGAATCCTCTATTCCACAATAATTACCGTTTTCACATACACAGCTGCCACTCTTTATCTCATGATCACCCTCCAGTGTCCTCTTTCAAAAAACAAAATTTCTGAAATGCTTTGATTAGATCCATACCCTCTTATCATTCCATCTCTCCCTATGCTTTATCTGTCCTCAAGATAAAGCATATCTCCATGTAATACTAATTTTCTTCAAATTCATTTCTTTTTTCAAATCAGCAACCCAGTTTGGGCTTTTTAAGGTAATACTTATTCTTCATCCTCACTAGGACTTCTACTCAAGTACTCTTACAAGCTGTCAAATCTTTTTCTTTCTTTCCCAATATCAACCCTATGGCCAACCTGTTCCTCTAATCTCAAATTTCTTGTTAGTTGTGTTTTTGTTGTTGCGCTTATTTTTTTTAATTTGTTTTTTAGCATTACAAAAGGCTCCAAAGAATAGTTTTCAAAGGATCAAAATTGTAGGTCCTTCCAACAACAATGGAAAGACATGTGGTGGACATAAATAGGCTACAGTATAATACCAAAAAACTGCAAAAGAATGGTATAAAAGATAATTAAAAAAAGATGCATGATTGGAAAAAATAGATGGACTAGTCAAATAACATGAGTAAGAGATAACAAGTAGACAGCTAGTGTAATCCACTGGTACCCATATGATATTAGAAAAGCCAGAGAAATGCCTCAGCCCAATATGGTAATTAAAAAATAAATAAAGACTTTGATACTTACATAGCACTTTGAGGTTTACAAAGAGTTTTACGTACTTTTATCTCAATTATCTCATTTGACCTTCATAACAATTCTGTGAGTAGCTACTATTATCCTATTCTTATGTTACAGATAAGGAAACTGAAGCTCAGAGAAATTAGAAGTGATCTGCCCATGGTTATAAAGCTAGTAAGTGCCAAGAATTAGAATTACAACACAGATTGATCTTCCTGACTCCCAAGCCTACAACTCTTCTTCATCCTTATTCTCTGTGGAGGATTTATATGAAGTCAAGGACAAGCTGCAGAGGATGGAACATGTCGACAGATTCTGAGCTACACATTGATATCACAGATCCACTGAAGCATTAATTTTAAGCCTTTTAAAGAAAGCTAACTTGTTGAAATATCTGATGAATAATATTTATAAAAATGGCTACTTTTCCTCTATATTTCAGCAGTTATTTATAATACAAGTAGTAGTTTGTGATACAGTTCATCAATATACTAAATATTCCATAAGACTGTGCCACTATAATAAAAAATACACGATTCAGCTTATGGGTGGTAGTTACCTTAAATATTACATAATAATGAAAATGTGCCCATGTGCCACAGTGAATCCTTTTCTTCTGAGTGCTTCTGGTCTTCTTCATTATAATCTAATGACTACATATTTCAGAAATTTGTGATCTGACTGGAAGCAGGCAGA
The DNA here is from genome assembly GCA_011680675.1 of Gymnobelideus leadbeateri. Lineage (NCBI taxonomy): Eukaryota > Metazoa > Chordata > Mammalia > Diprotodontia > Petauridae > Gymnobelideus > Gymnobelideus leadbeateri. Next base: position 82,244 of record WOXC01003734.1, read on the forward strand.
ATAAATTTATAGACAAGCTAATTTGTAGAAGTTGAGACAATTCTGTGTCTGTCCATAGTATGATTGGTGCCTAATAAGTCAATAATATTCCTGAATAAAGAACAGTTTTGAGATTTTAATTGAATTTAATTTTTAATTGAGATTTAATAAGCTGATAAATTATTTATTGATGAAATTAAAAAGTATTATCTATCAGAAGTAGGGACACAATGGAATAAACTGAGTTGAATGATTTTCTTCCTACCTTGCTTCATTTTCACTATTTCATATAATCAGCTAAGTGCTAGTTGACTGCATATTCTATAGGTGATATACAAATGCCCCTTGAAAAAAATATTTAAAATTTTCAATTACATAACAAACTATAATGGAAGAAAACCAATTTTATAAGAAACGGTATGGAGTCATAGAAAGAATGTCAGACTTGGAAGTCAGGAATACAAGGGCTCAAATCTTCTAATATTTTCTAGTTGTATAATCACAGGCAAGTCATTTAAGCTCTTGGGGTCTCAAATAAGATGTTAGAGAAAATGATTTGCAAACCTTAAAGTGATCTATTTATCTATACATGTATGAGGATGTGTGTGTGTGTGTGTGTATGTGTGTGTGGTCTGCTATCATTATGGTACCCATCTTTTCTTATTAAGCAACATCAACAGTAGTTAACTTTTATGGTTATGCTGTGAAATGTGGTATGGTCCTGAGCCTTGTACTTAAATAGAAAATATTTCTATCTATAATTCTGTAAGACTAATAATGACTATCTTTTATTAATTAGCATGGCTAGATCAGATTAATATAGCTATAACTGCTTAGGAGACCATTTCAGAATCTTTTAGAATCAGTAAGACAGTGCCTTATACAATATAGACGTTTTATAAATGTGTATTAATTTGAAAAAAGGTTACATTACCTCTTTACCATTTAGGCTCAGAACGCTCAGGGCAGAACTTCCTTCCAAAAATGTTACCCACATTTTGTCTTCTACAAACCTTTAAGATAATTGTAAAGAATGTCAGTTACCTTTATTGTAATAATTTGACACCTCACTGGCTTATTCGGTATAAATTCATGGTTGTGAGAATACCAAAAGATAAAGCATTTTTTAAAGGGAATTATAATAAAACCCTGATTTCAAAGGTAACAATCACTAGCTAAGTATTAAATTGTAATAGCAAGCAAAGAGGTAGTTAACACCTTGTTTCAGCTCTTGCCCATGATTGTATCAAGTCTTTGTTGAGAAGCAGAACTTATGAACCCCACAACTTGGGAACCCTAGAACTGACTGAGCAGAACTGAGAAGAGAACTCTTGGCAGTCTGCTCTGTCTGTTTTGATGTTTCTTTGTGATACTTTGTACAGAAGCCCTGGGACCTTACTGGAAGCCCTGAAAGAGGATTTTCTGATTGTTTGTTTACAGAAGTCCTGCAGGTGGGTTTTGGAGGTCCTGGGACTTTACTGATGATTTCTATTGACCCCTTGGACCTTATTTGTGGGTCTGTGTTGATTTCTATACTGATGATGTGTGTTGAGTTCTCAGATCTTGTTTGTGGGTCTGTGTTGATTTCACAGGCAGATAGTGAATTGATGATGGTGCTGGCAATGTGTATATATGTTGTTTTGGCTCTATTAAACTTTGTCTTCCCAGAAACAGGAACTGTGAAGGACTCAAGATAGACTGGACACTGTGAGCTTTAATATGGAATGGGAACTGGACGAAGAGCTGGGCAAGTAGCTGAGAGCTGTCTGCCTTTGAATCCAGGTGACAGCTGGATAGATTTGGGCAGGAGCTGGGACCATGGAAGAGGAACCATGAATCTGAGAGCCAGTCTCGAGTCAAGATGAAAAGACCTCTTCTTGGGTACCTAATGCTGACTGAGAAGATCATGATTTACTGTGACCTAGGGGTGGAGAACTTTGATCTTTGTATTTGTGTCCATTAAGGAGACAAGCCTCCTTAAGGATGACTGAATTAAGACTTACTAAATGATTGAGTTACTAAATAATTGTACTTTGTTTAAAACTATGTGGCCACTTTGGTGAAAACTATGTGGCTATTTTAGTGATAAGTTATGCCATAACATTATGAGTGCTGTACTTTGATTTCTGTGAATGTTTTGCCTTAATTTATTGCTAAATAAATAGAGTGTTCACTATATTAAATAATCAGAACCTTGAAGCTGTTCACAGCAGCAGTCCTTTGGAAAACTGCTCGTGCCTGGCTTTACATAAATATGGTTCTTTATCATTGGGGAAAGAAACACAAATGAAATAAAAAGAATAACAGCTATCAGTCCTTTCCTTAGAGAAACTTTTCTAGGTTTGGCAATGTTTAGAGTTTTTCTAAAGTTAGAAGAAGAAGGAAATTAAGAGTTAAATGTACAAATCATGGACATTTAGAGGAAAAGGCTAAAAATGAAAGCTGCTGAAGCAGGTTATAACTTTTCTAATCAAAGGCTACAATATGATTGCCATAACTACCCAGTTATATGAAATGAGATAGGAACTATCTGATATTCAATTTGTTCAGCATAAAGGTAATAAGTTGCTCCTTGCTATCATCTGAAATGTATCAAGTGTTTCAAGTTTCTTCAAATTCTTTGTAAATTTTCTGCAATATCCTTGAAGATAACAAAAAAGAATTTAAAATATTCTAATATATATACATATATATATATGTACATACACACAAGATTTTAAAAACTGCCACTCTGAATCATACAATGGCTATTTCTAATAATGAAAATAATAAATTACTATAATAAAATACTTATGATATAATAAAATTACTATAATAAAATAAATAATAATAAATTTTGGTTAGGCTCTCAAATAATGATAAGAAAATAATATTCTCACATTCTTCAGTGTTTCTCCCTAGCTTTCCTTAAAAATCTATGATGATTCTACCATTCTGTATTTTTCAGCCTATCACTCATTGGGATATGATGGCTTTAAATTACTTGTTATGTTTTTAAGATAATTCTGCCCCTTCCAAGGTTTAACACCTCCATGCCTACAACCTCCTCTGGAATTCGAGGATAATGAAATATGATAAAGAAGTCTATATTTACCCACCTCAACAATTCACAATCTTAAGCACTTCAGTCTTCCTTTTTACATACTGCAAAGTTAATCTTTCAATATATAGTGCTTCCCTTGATTTTGGTTGTCCTTCTGTGAACCTTCTAGACTAAAATGTCTTCAAGTATAGCCAGGATTGCCCACAGTATTCTAAGTGTAGACAAACCAAGGTTTGTATAAAGGATGTTTTTTTAGTTTGTTTTTAATACCCATCCTCACAATTAATTTAAGTATTTATATATTTAAATAAGTATTTATATAATTTTATATATTATATATATTTATAGATATAATTTATATATATTAAATAAGTATTTATATAATTAAATAAAATTCATAGCTATTTAAGTATTAATGAGAGTCCTTGAATGATAGCTAGGAACCTTTTTTAGATCATTAAATAAGAGGTCAGAACCTTAGGCATTATCTTATACTGCCTCATAATGAGGTTTTCCTGCTACTTTTAAATCACATGAGATGTCTCTGTATTTCAGCCTTGGCATTTCACATTCAGGCTTGGCATATCACCAACTGTGAGAGCTTACATCTGGACATTTGGAAATTTCACTATATATATTTTTTTCTATTTCTGGCTCCCAAGTAGCTGTCCCTAAAGCCTTCAAAAAGAGAGCCTCTACCTTTCCAGTCTTCCTACATTCTACATCCCTTCTGTGCCCAGAGACTCTGGCTTCCTTGCTGTTCTTTGTGAACAAGACACACGGTTTTTAAGCTCTGGGTAATGCCTGGATTGTTCTTCCTCCTCATCTCCACCTCCCAGCTTCCTTGAACTTCTAGCTAAAAGAAGATTGTTTACAGAAAGCCTTTCTTGATTCCCCCTTAATTCTAGTACCTTCTCTCTCCTGATTACTTCCTATTTTGTGTGTGTGTGTGTGTGTGTGTGTTCTACCTTTCTTTTGTATCACCAGTGTTTAGTATACTTTTATTCACTCTCTCAATATTATTTCAAAGTTGAGAAAGCACGTTTTATAAATGAAGAAACCCAGGCACATGCCCTATAAAGGGCATATGTTCAGGTCAGTGGGAAAGATGAGACGCAAAAAAAAAAATTCTGGACCTCTGTAGCCTCTGACACCGTTGCTCACATGCTTCTTGATATCTTCTTCTTTAGGTTTCTATGTCTACCTTTTCCTGGTTCTCTTTCTACCTGTCTGACCACATGCCTTCTTAGTCTACTCTGCTGTGTCTTCATCCAGGCCATGCTAGATAAAGGTGGGTGTCCCACAGCATTCTGTCCTGGGCTTTCCTCTTTTCCCTCAACACTATCTCACTTGGTAGTATCATCAGTATTCATGGTTTAAACTCAAAGTTCTTCACAACATGGTTCCCTCCTACCTTTAGTCTTCTTAGTCCTTACTTCCCCAACCTCCTTCCTTCCCTTTGCCCCTCCCCCCACCCTTCATTCCAGTCATCTTGGCCTCCTTGTTATTCCTCAAACAAGACACTCCATCTCTTTCCAGGCATTTTCACTGGCTATATATCCCATGCCTGGAATACTGTCTCTCCTTATCTCCACCTCCTAGCTTCCTTCAAGTCCCAGTTAAAATCCCAGCTTTTATCAGGAAACTTTCTTGATTCCCCCTTAATGGTAGTACCTTTCTTTAACTGATTACCTCTAATTTATCCTGTATACACCTTGTTTGTAGATAGTTTGCATATTGACTTCTTCATTAGACCATAAGCTCTCTGAGAGCAGGGATTTGTCTATCTATCCCCAGCACTTAGGATAGTGCCTAGTACACTGTACTTAATAAATTCTTATTGGCCAAATAACTTTGAAATTGCTCAAATTGAATACTTTACCTTTTTTTAAAAAGTTCTCAAAATGATTTTACTATTTATTAAAAATGATTATGAACAAGAAGAGATTGCTTAATTCTTTGTATTTCTATTTCCCATTGCCTAGCACAGTGCTCAGCCCACAGAACTAGAGGTTCTATCTTGGCAGCTCATATCTAAGCTCTGGCACAGTTTTTGCTTTAAACTTGAAGTATGATTTTCAAATTTTAAAACCTCTAAATACCTCTAGCAGTATGCCTTACTTTTAGCTTGACACTACAAATGCAAATGCTTAACAAGGTTATTAAAAACTTAAAAGGAGCTATTACATTTTTACTCCGCTTTATGCAATCTAGTTGATCCTGAAAAAATGGGAACAGCTTAATCTGAAGACAGTTAAACTGCAAAGTAAATTAGGCCATAAATCATTAAGTACTCTTGAATTATAGCAATTAACAAATGTTGTACTTACCTTATGAGGATAACTTCACCATAGTTTGCAAATTGCTGGAGAAGCTCATCAATCAAGATATCATCAAAAAAATTATTTTCTGGTAATGAGCTTTTGATGGAAACCAATACTGTGCCATCTGGTGGCCCTTGGGTTGCAATGACTTCTTTATAAATATTTTGTCGTGCTTCGGCATCCACTTCAAATATATCTATATCGATTAGTGCAACAACAGGTCTTAAAATACAAAGAAAATGAAACATATGTAGTCAGTCCTGTGAACATACTGAGGATACTAAAGGGAGAATAATTAGATTTCAAATTAGAATATCAAAAGGAATAGTTAAGATATCTAAACCTGTGATCAGAAGTCTTCAGCTCAGCTCTTCCATAGTGCAGCAAAGTGCCAGGATTCCAAGTGTAAAGGACTTTGCTTTCATCTTGAAAACTAGCATTCAGAAGATCTAAATCTTCAGCTGCAACCAACATAAAACAAAAGAGCATCCATTGAGATAAAATAGATAGTATGGAGCAGTAAAAAGATATACTTTAGTTACAATTATATATGACAGAAAAATTCCCTATTAGTTTTAACCCCACAAATCTTTATTAAGTGTCTATCAAAGCTCTATGGTAGATATCTAGGGGAAACCAAACAATAAGCATTTATTAAATGCCTACTATGTACTAGGTACTATGCTAGATGGGAGAGATGCAAGTACAAAAAAAGGAAATGATCACTACTCTTGAGGGAGACATCATATACATATCTGAGTATATACAGAATACATATATACATATACACACATACACACACAGTATAAATGCAAAATAAATATAAAGTACTTAGGAAGGAAGGGAATGGGCAATGAGGGTTGGGGAAAATGTGTGGAAGGCAGAGGCTGAGTTGTTTTAAAGGAGGTAAGGGAATTCAAGAAGAGGAAGTGAAATAAGGCACATGCTGAGCATGGGAAACAGCCAGTGCAAAGGTGCAGAGATTGTAGATGAAGTGTTGTGTCTGAGGAATACAGAGGCCAGTCTGGATGTATCACACTATACGTCTAGGAAGATAGACTGGGGACAATCTGTGAAAGGCTTTACAGCCAAACTGGCATTTACCATTTGCCTTACTGTTACCTTCTCTCCAACTTACCCTGAACACTATGTGTACAGAGCTGCCTGCATGTTTTCTCCCTCACTAGAATGTGAGCTCCTTGAGGGTAGGGACTCACTTTTTTTTTGCCTTTCTCTGCATTCCCCGTACTTAGCACAGTGCTTGGCCCACCGTAAGCACTTAATAATGCTGGCTGGTTTGACTGGATCCTAGAGGCAATAAGGGGCAGCTGCTTGGATGATAAGCGAGAGTGGGGAAGGCCCCTGAGGCCAGGAGATCACTTCATAGTAGCTAACATGCACACAGTGCTCACTGTGTGCCAGGAGCTGTGCTCAAGGCTTTACAAACATTGTCTCATTTGATCCTCACAACGACCCTGGCAGGCATGTGCTGTTATGATTTCCATTTTACAGGTAAGGAAGGTGAGGCAAACATAGGTTAAGAGACTTGCCCAGGACCACACAAGAAGTAAATGTCTGAAATCAGGTCTTCTTTTTTTTTTTTTCTTGGGGAGAGGGAAAGGGTTTATTTGTTTTGTTTTTTTGCTTTGCTTTTTGGAGGGCGCTTGGGGTTAAGTGACTTGCCCAAGGTCACATGGCTAGTAAGTGTCAAACATCTGAGGTCAGATTTGAACTCAGGTCCTCCTGACTCCAGGGCCAGTGCTCTATTCACTGCACCATCTAGCCGTCTCAAGCCTCCTACATTTAGAGGGTAATCTGGTAGAGGGGTGGGTTTGATGGAAAAAGATAATGAGGTCTGTTTTGGATGAACTGAATCTGAGATGCACACAGGACATCCAAAGTCCAAAGGGACACTGTTTGACAGGAAGTTGTGTTGTGAGACTGGAACTCAGGAGAGTGCCTAAGTGTGGATGGATATAAATATTCTGAGTGATCTATAGAGAGTACCATGGAAGCTGATGTGGTCACCAAGAAAAAGTATAAAGGAAGGGGGAAGAAAAGGGTGTGTGTGTATGTGTGTGTCCCAGGACAGAATCCATAATTAATGGATGAAATATATGATGATACAAACTTAGGTTCAAGTAGTCATCACTCTCATTTAGCTCACAGTCTACTAGGAGGAATAAGACTGACAACTCAAAGTAATATGTAAGTGCACCAGAGAGGTTTAAAACAGAATATTTTATGAGTTCTGAAAGTGGTAGAAAGGGACCATAAAAAGCATCCTGAAGGCATTGATACTTCAGTTGGATGGAGGGATGGGAACATAAAAGGCATAGAAGGACAAGAAAGCCATTCCAGTCAGAGGGAAAGGCATAATTCAAGGCACAGAGAGGGGACCATACAGTAAGTGTTCAGGAGACAGAGTAATTCAATAGGATACATGGAAGGAAGGACTGTGAATTAATATTGAGGAGGTATATATAGTAGTACCAAATCGAAGAGGGTCTTGAATGCCAGGCAAAAGAATTTTCACTTTACTCGATGAGCAGCAATGGCACTGAGGACTTGAGCAGAGAAACATAACAAGACATGTGGTACACTAGTCCAGCAATAGGATTAGGGGAATAGAGGATAGGGACTAGACTCATGATTTCATTGGTATAAGGAACCTTTAGGTATGGAAACTCCTTTTACCAATGCAGGTCAGAATCTTCTCTGCAACTTAGAGCCTTAGAGAGTTGTCAGAGCAACGAAAGGATTTGAGTTGCCCAGGGTCACATTGCCAGTATGTATCAGAGACAGGACCAGAATCCAGGTATTGTTGGCTATAATGGCATAAAAAAGATAAATTTTCCTGTCAGTACGAACCTAAGGATAATTGGGCAAATGCTATGTAATTTCTCAAATATAATCTAGCTTGTTCCTTCTTCTTCACAGGATCAGATTCAGGCCTGGGAGGAACCTTGTAAGTTACCTAGTCAAACTACCTTATTTTATACCATATGAGAAAACAGGCACAGAATGGTTAAGTGACCTAAGATCACACAGGCAACATATAACAGAGTCAGTTTTTGAATATGGGTCCTCTGATTCCAAATCCTGCTGTCTTTTCACTGCAGCACATTTTAGAATACACCCCAGAGTGCTGTCCATCTGCAGAGTCTGTCTAGGACATATGGAATAAAATTCAATTCAATGGACCACTTATCTAACCACACATCACATTCTGGACATTAAGCTGCATTCATCCATATGACTTTTCCAGAGTAGAGTTGGGTCAAATTTGAGTGATCATAGATCTCCTGCAGAGCTCAGAAGTATTCTGGAATTTGAGGCAATCTGCACAATACCATATACAACCAGAAGCATCTGGAAGATCCTCCAAAAAAAGTGAATCCCTTTTCCATTAAACCTGGGAAAACTTGCTTGGTGCCAAAGGCACCTTTGGTGAGCATATGTTTCATTGTCATATATATATATTTCACTTAGTAGTAAAAGGATTGTTAACTAAATTTATCTCTGTGGTTTTGCCTTTTAAACAATCTTGAATAATAACATATAGATGAAAGACCCCTTATTGGAAAGGTTGCTCTATAAATCAAATTCTTTTTTAAAATAATGAGAATAATCCTGACTCCAGAGAAATAGCAATTATCTGTTATTTTTATTTTTTGGAAATATGCTTTTTTCTAGTTGTTATTCTCATTCTTTGGATGTCTTAAAATTAATCCTTCAATGTTTTCAAAATTGTGTTACTTATAGCACAGATCTCTACTGAATATTCTTATACTATTTCTATTTTCATCCTCAGTTCTATTTCCTTAGCCTCATTATTACACACTGTGGACTGAAGTGTGAGTTTCCAAATACGGTGGTTTTATTGTCACAGATGACATGAGATCATTATAGAAAAGTTGAAAGAGCCATTTTGCTTTTCATCTCTTTGTTGTTGTCCTTTAAATTTCACTTAAACATCCATTTTGTATGAGCTGACTTAGCTGGGTCTTATGCTATACTTTCTGTCTACCACCTAACTTTTTTTTTTTTTTTTTGCTTTTTGTAGGGCAATTGGGGTTAAGTAACTTGCCCAAGGTCACACGGCTAGGTTTTTTTCGTGTGTGTTACGTGTCTGAGGCCAGATCTGAACTCAGGTCCTCCTGACTCCAGGGCCAGCGTTCTACTCACTGTGCCACCTAGCTGCCCCCCACCTATTTTTTGAGGTGATGCTGCTCATGATATTTGACCATTTTCTTTTGTAATATTTTGCAAAAGAATATATTCTTCACCACCACCTTTGGCAGCCACATCTCCTCATCTGAAGAGGAGGTGTGTTGGTTGGCTAAAGCAACTTCTTGGCTTTTTTATTTTACTCATTATGACAATTATTTTATATCAGTTAAAGCTCTACAGGAAATGAAAAATATTTTATTCCTGTTTCCCATTATTTATAAAAGCACAAAAAAGCCGTTGTGATGACCTATGTCATATCATATTTAACCTCCCTTCTACTTAGATGCTGATTTTTATTTGTTATGGTCACTGGCACATCTATACATAGATGACTGACTCAGAAATGGTTTCTGCTACACTCGTTACCAGATGTTTCCTGCTTGTTAAGTCAATTAAATTTTTCATGATGTTGGTTAAGTGTTTTCCATGGCCAAGGCCTCTAATTTTCTTCTCTAGGCATTTACAATATAGAGGGTCTGAGGCTTCTAATTGTGTACTACGAGTCTCTGACTTCTTATTTTTTAATCCTGAATCATGCTTTCCAGTACAATTTTGATGGTCTTTCCTTTGCCCTTCTTTGCAATGAAGTCACTAGCATCAATGAATATGTTGGCTTAGTTTGAAGGACCTTATTAAGTTCTTCATAGAATTTTTCTTCCTCTTCCTCTTCATCAAAAATTTTTGGCATATAAACTGCAATTATCCTTGAAGTAGCTGTTTTGCTATCCTTATCATATATTTCAAATAGTAAGATGACTGACAGTCATATGAAACAATTTTTTTTCTTTGGGCACATAATGAAATCACACCATTTGCCCCTCCAAGTCTATCTTGAGTCATCTATCCATTTTTAACTATCACTTCCATTTGTCATTCATTTGTAGGTAAAATATATCTGTGAATGGGCTTATTTCCATCAGAAATGTAAAAGAATACAGTTAAACTAACATTTCTAGTAATTCTAAAACCTGTGATTCTTAGCATCATTACAAATGTATCAGAGGGCCATGAAAGACTGAGAGATAAATTTATAATTTTTTTGATGTTGCATGGGGCCGAAAAAATCCATCACTCAGTAGCCAAGCTCCTGAAAATGAGCCTTTCCATATGCAGGCTGACACTTAGCAGACAATCTCTCATCAGGGCCATTCTCAAAGCCTTTTCAGTTTAGTAGTAACTATCAGAGTTGATGTTCCGCTGATAAAGCTTTTGAGAACCCAGGGTCACCTTCGTGCCATTATGAAGAACTGGAGTTGGACTTCAATTACTTAACAAAAAAGCTCCAAAGATGGTATTTCCTATCCCAGAATATTTAAAAAGCCCTTGGCAAAGAGGAGAAAAACACCCTTCAAAATTATACATTTGTGCACCATTTTAGAGACAGTTAAGTTAACAGAGTCAATATGAATGAACTGGTGTTCAACAGATAGACTTATTGAAACATTTAATTTCCTCTTGACTTTTTGTGGGAATGAATATCAAAAAATACGGATAGAAACAATACCCCCCAATATTGTAAAGAACTTAACAAATTCAACACAGGGGTGCTTAATTTCTTATTTTGCTAATCTTAAAAAAATGGTGAATTAGATCTATGGAATACATTTATTTTTTCATTTGACTTTATATTATTCTCCTACTTGCTAATTTAATCTTATTCAATACCATTTAATTGAATAGTTAATTCCCCAACCTGATCTATCAAAAGGCCATTTTCTTCTTCTCCAAAGAATGCGATCTGTCCAGGCCGGGGTACGACATTTTTCACTGGTATCGTAGTCATCAGAAAACAAATCATACTTGTATGTAGGAGCAAAAGTTATTTTTCCTTCTAAAAATCCTCTAAAGATCTACAGCAAACAAAATATATTTTGTAAGTTATATTAAAAAACAACCCAAGTTAAATATTTGCTATTGCTATAATTCTTTTCTTCTATAAAGGATAGAAAAATATGTACTTATTAATCACTTTTCTCACTCAACAGAGTAAAAATTAATAAAATTGCCTAAGATGAAGTGATTCTCATGTTGCTTGTTTTTCTTTTTTTAGGTACAGCAGGCTAACAAAATCAGACATAAGGAATTCTATCAGAATCCCCTTTGATGTAGATGAGGTTATTACAGTACAAAGGTTTCTTAGAAATGGAATAAGAACCCTTCATTTTGTAGGTGAGGAATCTGAGGTTCTATATGGTGAAGGTGATTTGTCTAGGGTCCATATAGCTAGGCAGTGGGAAAACAAGGAATAGAACTCAGTCACCTAAGACATATTGCATTTCTTCTACCATAGTTTGAACAAGTAGATACACTGAAGTTTCTCTTAGAGTTAAACCTAAATATGAATCTATACCTGCTTTCCTTTCTATCAAGAAAGAGCTCCTGAGAAAGATGATATCTGCAGTAGCCTACATAACATGAGAAATATAGAAATGAAGGTAATTTTCAAGTGTAGGGACTTTTTGGCTAAAAACTTTAAGGAAAATTCTTCTACGAGGCACCAGTATGCATGGCAAGAGCTTAAAGACATAAGAAAGTCAGAGAAAAAAAGTCAGGTTTTTACAGAAAAAAGGTAGAAGAACATGAGATCTTTAAGTCAAAAAAAGAAGAGTCTACAATATCTAACTTCCAGTCAAAATTTACTCCCCTCCCCACATGTATGAATACATAGTAAATACATTTTACTTTTTTCTCCCAAAAGGAGGAAGAAGCATTTCTGTAAATATAACATGAAAGTTCTTATAAGCCTTCTAAAAGTCATTTTATTGTCGTCTAACACTCTGTTACCAGTTTAAGCATCCTACCATTCAAGTCTCTGATATTCTTAACTATATTCACCACCAAAAGGAAAAAAAGGTCCCCTTTTCAAGATAAGCAAACAACTAATGATTTCAAAAGCAAGCATCTTCTTGAAGGTGTACCTGTCCAGAATTTTTTTGATTGATAAGTTGATCTCCTGCTATAAGTGAATCCCAGTTCTGATGTCTTATTAGTTCTTTAACTTCTTCATTGGGTAGATCTATACGATAATTAAAATCACCACACCAAAATATATAGTCATGTGAAAACAACATCCTCCCCTGGAAAAAACGAGATGAATATTAAAACAACTTTTAAAAAAAAAAGCATTGCAAACATTACTTTCCTTCAGATACTATGCCCTCTGGTCCATGCGTTTGATGTTGCTTTATCTAAACATGATACAACAGTAGAAATTTATGTTAATAATTCTGATATTACGAGACAATCTTAGGAGTCTCCTGACAATTATTATTATAGATATTTTTGCAAATACAAACACATGTACTGTGAGAAGCTACATCCTCTAGCAACCAGCAACATAAGCTTACCATAGGAAAGCTCAGTTTTCGGGCTATTTCTACAAAATCATCATTCCTTTCTTTGACTTGTGATTGTCCAGCAGCAAAGTGACTGCAGACGAAGCAAAGGCTTGTTGTGTGGAATAACATCCGTATTGCAACTGCTCCTTTATTTCCAGTAGCACCTCCCATTCCAGTCTTTACAGTATCAACTCCAACATCCCTTTAAAACAAAGAATTCTGTAACAAGGCTATTTGAGTGAGGCAGTTCCTTAGAAATGAGCACACACACACACACACACACACACACGCATATACATACATCTGTATTATACACCATAAAAATACAAGTTATATGTCTAACAGGTGAAGTTTGTGACCCTATAAAAAGCCTGGGGTCCATTATAAAAGTAACCATCATTTGCTTTAAAACCTAGAGCCACTGCTACAGAAGCATCTTCTAAGCAGCTCAGCATTCCCTAGCGCCCCCCCACCCCCACCCCCTGCTAACTCATCCCATAGCACAAAGCAGTCCTGGTGCCTCTCGCTGCTTGCTGACCTGATAAAAGGAGCATGCTGTGGCCTGATGAAAACAAAGAGACAGACGCCCACTAGCTGCTCAGAGGCCAACAGCACGTATTTCTTATCTCTGGAGATAGTCTTCTGCAGCTCAACAGCCCACAGTTTCTGGTTAGTTGTGCTATCATAAAGAAAGTGAAAGTTTAACAAGGTTGCACTGATCACTCATAACATTTATTTTTAAAGCTTTATTTTTAGTTTTCACATTCATTTCCACCACATTTTGAGTTGCCAAGTTTCTCCCCACCCCAAGGTAGTGAGCCCACTGAACAGCCCTTCCCCTAACCTGCTCTCTCTCATAGTCTCTCCTACCCCTCCCCCTCCCCTGAACTTTCCTGTAGGGCAAGATGTACTTCTGTACCCCACTGCCTCTATGGCTTATTTCCCAGTTGCAAGTCATCACGTATTTATTCTGTACTATGACACCACAAAAAATGATGAAAGCTACACTAACAATTCTAAATATTGTAGTTCTTATTTTTCCCTGAGCATTCTGTGATCTTTCCTTCTCACTTCAAGTAAAAATGTGCTCTTCCTCGAATTTCCCGCTGTGTGTCTGTTCCTTTTCTTTCCACATTAGATCATCTGTTCCTTAAGAGCAGGGCTTGTGTCATACCTTTGTGATCTCAGAGCTATGCAGTGTCTCACACACAGAGAATATAAGTGTATTAGAAGAGGATACTAAATTGGCATTTTTCTCCTCACAAAAACCCCCACTGTCTTCAATGTTGCAGACCAATAAAGTTTTCAAGTTTATTTATATGCCATTATAAATTCAATGACTACTAGGACTGGTTTTATTCTGGGATTCAGTAAAATCAAGCCACAGCCTGGGATCCTGACCTATCATCCCCATTAATGAACGCCAGAATCTTGAAGAAATATAGAAGTTTTACTATGATTAGCAACACTTTAGAGAGACCATTATACATTTCTATTTTCTTTTGGGGAGGAACTTATTAAATATAAGCCACACATTCTTGGATCTTTTCTATAAAATGTGTTTCATTAGTGTCAGAGACCTAACAGTGATACATTTTGAAATCCCAACCAATGGCACTATTACTTTCTATAAGTGTGTGTATGTATGAATGATACCTTTTATTTTTACATCACATTTGTTTTCCCAATGTTTCCCACTGTTTGCCACTCCCTATAACCCACAATCAGTTGTACAGCTGTAAGCAATAAAGTGCAACAAAGTGATAAAGTACAAGGAAGTAATAAAGTAACAAAGTAATAAAAAAAGCAATTCAGCAAAACTAATCCACTAAATGTGTTGAGTTTATTATTGGACAACATCAACTAATAAATTTACTTCTAAAGAGATTAATCTGAAACAAAATGAATGGGTTCGTATTCAGAAAGTTCAGCTTGTTCCTTTTAACCACAGTAAGAATACTGAAATCTGTTATATAACTCCCAACCAGAGTTTACTTAGGCAGGGGTGTCTGGTTTCTTCCCTTTCAGTTGGACTTAACAGATAAGTTTCTCTTTCATTGTTTGACTTAAACAATGGTTAGTAGTCTATACATCAGGAATACCAATATATTAAAGCTCTAGAATCTTTTATAACAAATGTCAATTGTCATACATATATAAAAGGGATTCCATGCCCTGAAGAGTTTACAAATATGTGTCATCATTAATTTTAATATTCTTGTATGTGCTACAATGCTGGTGCAGGGCTGAGTGTACAGTATACTACAAAATAAAAGAATTTAGAGCTAGAAGTGAATACAGAGATCACCTAATCCAACCCTCTATTTTGCATATGAGGAAACTAAAGCCAAGAGATGTTAGATGACTTGCACAAGGTCACACACTAGTACACAGATAACATGGAATAGGCATGATTTAAATCTAGGGACTCAAGAGTCCAAATTTTTTTTTCCATTAAATCACACAGTGCACCCTACCCACAGGTTTCCAGTGTTTGAAAGCCCAAAATAATTTTCAGGTTAGCATATATAAGACACTAAAAATGCCAAAATAAAAGGGAAGCCTTGGGCCATGGGTGGAAAATTAAGCAGTAATGACTAAGTGAAACTTGTTAAGATAAGAGTCAGGAATTTCATATACTACTCAGATAACAACAATCCTTTCATTTCATTTCAGTACTTATTGCTCCTTTCCCACTACTATCTAAGAGGAAGTTAAAGGAATGATGGATCTCAAAGTCAGAGGTCTTGAATTCAAATCCTAACTCTTATCACTTACCTATGTGATCCTGGGAACTCTCCCCTCTGGCTGTCTGTTTCCTTACCTATAACATGAGGGGACTAGTCTGAGATACCTTTAAGTCCTTTTTTAGAATTAAATGTATGATTCTATAATCCTTCTTCCTCACAGTGATCTGCATCTGGGGTTTTTATATTTACAGTTAAAGAAGAATTACCAATCTCTGTTAGTGGATGGAGTTCCTTACACTAAGGTTTAAATATCCCCTCTGACTGCTCTGTCATGACAAGCTTTATATAGTATCCACTCAATTGCATATCATAGTCTGGACACTAGACATTTTTCACTCACTTGGATTTTTCCTATATAGCTAGTTAGGGCCAAACTCATTGTTACCATCTGGTCCAAGAAGAACAAAAACAAAAAGCCCTATTTATGGGTTTACCCACTTTGAACTCCAAAATATTTCATAGCCAAATTGTTTTACAAATCTGAATTAAACTAAGCTCTCTTTGTAGAATTACACATTTTTCCTCTGTGTTACTTTTTTGGCTTACCTTGCACTCACAATGTTTCCAGCACTTAATTCTACCATTTCTTCAAAACCAATTGCAAATATGTCAGTAGGCTTATTTCTTTTATCTAAAATTAAATTTTTGAAAAGGATTTTGATATGTACATATTTACATCAAGAACATTTTCTAAATATAACTAAGATTCCATTAAAACCTAAGTTGATCAAAATCTATCCACTAAAAAGACATGCAATTTCAAATCTGTCCAAAAGCCCTACATTTTAAGCTTTTTTTATTCAAGTAGAAATAACAAGGTTTTGGCAATCAGAACTCCTTTCCTAAAGCAAGCTGCAACAACTATCAGCCCATTTGACTAATTTTCCATTGCTACAAAATTTTCATGAGAAAAATGTACACACAAACCCAGGGGCTTTCTGATAAAGGTATGAGAAGGATAGTCAGGTTTTCACAGATGTTATCAGAGTGAATTAACTCTTTAGTCATGCCATTTAATTAAAGGCATAAATAATATTCTATTGCACTTGTCGATTACGAAAAAGGATTTAGTTTAGTGGAGAAAAATAAAGCCTTAATGGATCTCTTCTCAAAATATTTCCTGTATCAAAATTGTACAAGACTCCTTTAAAGATGTAACATAAATTTGTTCAACAATCCTCTCAATTATTAATATTATATCTGGTATAAAGCAAATATGTTCACCCCAAGGTGCTTGCATCCTCAAGGAGGATTTGTAGAGCACCGTTAAAATCAAAGAATTGTTCCCTATAGATGGTGAAGTCTTCTAGATACTCTTGACTGCATCAAGACCTTAAATACTGTATAGAGCCTTTAAATGGATTAATAATCACTCAGAAAAATTAGGCCTAACTAGTCACATATGAAAAACCAGAAGGATGGAAAGTGTCTGCTCATTGTGAAGATTATGTTATGCAGTTGTATAGCTAATACAAAGAGCTGTCACATCCTAACACAAGGATGGAAGAGAATGTGGATAGGCATTGGGCCTAGAACTGAATAGGAAGAAAAGAACAGCTGAACTGCCCTTGGGAAATGGTTCTGTTATTTTAATGACCCTAAGTTTCTTCCTGAAACAAAGATGAAAGAAAGGATGGTGATGCCCTTGATAGCAATAGACAAATTTAGAAGAGGAGTGGGTTTCAGCAAAAAGATAAAGAGTTCTGTTTTGAACATGCTGAATTTGATTAGTATATGGTACATTCGATTTGAAATATCGTCTACTACTACTATTACCACTATACCACTAGCACTATTACTTAAGATTTAAGGCATGCAAAACACTGATAGTAAAATGAACTGAGGAGTCATATATATATAAAGATAAATTTAAACCTAAGAGAGCTGATGAGATCATTGAGTATAGAAAGAAAAAAGGTCCCAGGACCAAGACTTGGGATGTATTTTTAGTACATGGTATGACAGGGATGAAGATCCAGCAAAGGAGAATGAGAAGAAGGAAAAGCAAGAGAGGTGAGTGTCACAGAAAGTAAGGGGAGAGGATCTAGGAGGAGAGGGTAGTCAATGGTGTCTAAGGCTGAGAAGTCAAGAAGGCCAAAGACTAAGAAAAGGCCAACAAATTGGGCAATTACAATGCCACCAGTAATTTTTGAAAGAATAGTTTGAGTTGAGGTATGAGGTCAGAAGACAAGAGGAGAGGAAGTGGAGGGATAGAGTAGTGGTGGCTTTTTATGCTTAGCTGAGAAGGAGGAGAGATTATACGATCATCTTAGCTAGGATTTAGTTAAGAGTTTTTTGAGGATGGGGAAGGCATAGTTATGTTCATAGATAGCAAACAGCCAGTATGTAGGGAGAGATTGATTAAAGTGAAATGATAGTGAGAGTAATCTGATGGAGAAAATCAGAGGGGATGGCTTCAAGGGATTAGCCTAGGCAAGGAGAAAGGGAGTCAAGAAGGGAGGAAAAGAGAAGACAGGGTGTATTCAAGGGATATGAGAAAAGAACAGTAGAAGAAGTTTGTGTCTAATGGATTAATTTTTTCAAATAAAAAAGGCTTTCAGCTCAGAAGACAGAAAGATGGGCTGAGCGAGGCTTAAGGAGAGAAAAGGAGGTTTAGGACAGCCACTATGGTGAGGAAGATAAAGAAGCAATTATAGAGGAATTGAAGGATTGCTATGCTACGTGATGATCAAACTGATATTAGATATCAAATTTTTAGTGGATTCAGCACAGTTCTGTGACTTCCTCTAATTCCATTCAGCAACACATGAGTAGGATTGAAGAAGAAAGATGACAGAAGTATCTAGGGTTGGGTTCAATTGGTGATAGGACAAAGGAGCAAGAATTTGAGAGTAAAGGACACTGTAATGCTGAACTGGTATAATAAAAGGTTAAGTTTGGGAAATGAAGGGAATTTAGTCAGAGCAAAGCCTTTAAGGGAAAATACTGAAGGGTGGAGGGACTGGTAGTTATAGTGAGGATGAAAAATGGGTTGTAGTAAGTAAGTAGATGGGGACACTGGAATAACAGATTATGATCAGATAGAAAAATTTTGGAACTGAATAGGGAAGTGGTATACTTGAAGGTGAAGAATTTGAGCATCTCTTTGTGTCGTTGAGGTAAAGCAAAAGAGTAGATGATGGGAGCTGATTAGATCAAGGAACTGGAAAGTTATCAATATGTTTATTTAAGTCTTTTAGTAGGAGGGCAAGAACTGTAGTAAAGAGGGAGATACTATGAACAAGGCACTAAAATCACTGGGGAAGGTGGGCGCCAATATCCTAGAGGGGGTAGGCAGCAAATACCAGGATCTGGGTGAATGGTAAATTTGGATAGAATGAACCTCCAAAGAAGGAGAAGTTGATGAGTGGTGGTAGTATAGAAAGTCTGGAAGTAGCAATAGAGAGCAAGGAGTATTCCAGCTGACCAGTGAGGTGGGATGATATAAAAGAAGGTGGAATCACTACTGAAAAGGATAGCCAGGGAGGTGCTATCATCTGGATGGAACTATGTCTCACTCAGTAAGTACCAACTGATGGCGGGAAAATTACAGGAAGAGATCTAAAATGAAAGAAAATTTGTTAATTATAAAGCAGGAATTCCTAAAGACACAGTGAAAAGGGTGGGCAGAAATGAAAAGGAGTGTGTGTGTGTGTGTGTGTGTGTGTGTGTGTGTGTGTGTGTGTGTGTGTGTAAAGGAATCACCATGGTGCGGAAAAAAAGAAGTAAAAACAAACACTTAGCTTCTGATACATGTGGCAACTTCAAAATATTCCTTCTAATAGTTTATAATACTCATTAAGAGATAGCTACCATAGGAACAGCAGTCCTGGAAGTCTCTAATCCATAACCAATCCCAAAGTGGCAATGGAATATAAAACAAAAAAACTCCAAAGCTATTATTACAACACTACATTTTTCAATGAAGAAGGAAAATAAAGTACTCTACATATGTACTTATACATAATGCACTTTAATTATAAAATTAAAGTATAACTTAATTACAAATTGCTTTGCTGTCAAAATACTCAAATTTCTTTTGAAGATAATTACTTCTCTTTAATTATAAATTTTGTTCTTTAGCTTAGTAAACCAGGATTGGGTTTTTGTTAAATTGATATATTTATAAGTATCACACCTTGAAATTCTTGGATACCAGCTAACTTTGGGGCATCTAGTAGCCAGTCAGTAAGTGTCTGATTCTTAAATGCAATGCTTCGAAACTGTTTCCCACCATTCACATTCCAGGTTCCAGTACACACTCGAATTTTTTTTGGCTTTGAATATTTATAGAAGTTTTCACACATACTCTTTAGTACCTTTGAAGAGGCTGTGAAAAACAACAACAAAAAAATTTCATTTTGGTCACATAAATTTATTTATTAAAATCAAGCAAGGTAATTCAGGAAACATGCCAGGATGATGATGTTATCATCAAAACATACATATAAGCATAAAGTACATGCAAAGACAGACAAAACTATCAGCTGGAAAAGCAAATTCCAGGACAATGGACTTAATCAATGAAACAACAACAACAAAAAGGACATCATAATAAGCAAAAGTAAAAACTATTACTCTAAAACTGTGGTAATATAATATGCCTAATCAACAGTTCTGTTCAAATGAGCTGGCTCATTATATTTTAATTTGAAGTATTTGAGAGCTACATGCAAATTAATATGGAATTTGATCTATTCTAGGTTTATTTAATTATAACATTATAAGAAAACGGTTAAATTTTCTGTACTGAGAATAGAATTTTCTTTAAGAATTATTTACATTTAATATTCTCTGTCTTGCAAGTTACTACACACTGATAAAACACCCAGAGAGCTACTATGAAATAAATGATGCCAGAAACTGAAAAGAAAAATAGGTATGTGGGGGCAGAGTCAAGATGGCAGAGTAGAAACAGCACTTCTGTGCAGCTCTGGCTCCCATCTTTCCCAATCCATGTAAAAGGGGACTCTGAACAAACTTTGGAGCTACAGAACCCACAAAATGACACAGAGAAGCTAACCTCCCACTGAGGGCAGCCTGGCAGCCTGGCAGGGAGCAGCCAGCACAGTGCTCTGGGAGCTGACCCCAAGCCCCATGTGAGCCAGAGGTTTTAGCCACAGGGTGGGCCTAACCAGCAGCCAGCTGGAGGGACTCCAGCAGCTGTGGCATTTCCAGAATTATCAACACATAGATGATAAGGACAAAGTGAGAGGTCAGTGCAGTATGGACTTTGGGACCCATTAGTGGGGAGTGCCTCTTCCCCCCCCGGCCCCCCCCCCCCCGGGGCAAGAAGCTACTGAGACAACTCCATGTAGCCGGTGTCATGTTGCAGCTTCGGCTCCTGACCTGCATACTATAGGGAGACCAGATGACCAGTCTGGGGGGGGGTTATCGCTCTTGCTTTAACCTGCTTAGATCTGGAGTGTGGTCTAGGGTAGAGGTCCTGGGATATGTGACCAGCTTGCCAGATCGTGTGGAGGGCACCCAACTAATAGCTCCAGCAGCTGAGAAAACCCCAGTGTTTGGGATGGAAGCTCCCCTGTCTAGTGGCAGAGTCCTACTGTGGCAAAAAGCCCAAAAGTCAAGTAATTGAGAGGCAACATGCCCAGGCAAAGGAAGCAAAACGAATAGAAGAATCCAATATTAGACTCCTATTTTGGAGACAAAAAGGATCAAAGCATGGAACAGGAAGAAGACAGTGAAGTCTGAACTCCTGCACCAAAAGCCTTAAATGAAAATAAGAACTGGTTACAGGCCATAGAGGACCTTAAGAAGCAGATAAGAGAAGTGGAGGAAAAATTGGGAAGAAAAATGAGAATGATGCAAGAAAATTATGAAATGAGAGTCAACAACTTGACAGAGGAAAATAACACCTTAAAAAATAGACTAACTCAAATGGCAAAAGAGGCTCAAAAAGCCAATGAGGAGAAGAATGCCTTAAAAAGTTGAATTTGCCAGATGGAAAAAGAATCTCAAAAGCTCACTGAGGAGAATCATTCCTTCAGAATTAGATTGGAGCAAATGGAAGCTAGTGACTTTATGAGAAATCAAGATGCTGTTAAACAGATACAAACAAATGAAAGAATAGAAGGCAATGTGAAATATCTCATGGGAAAAACCACTGACCTGGAAAATAGATTCAAGAGAGAGAATTTAAAAATTATTGGACTACCTGAAAGCCATGATCAAAAAAAGAACCTAGAAATCATCCTTCAAGAAATTCTCAAGGAAAACTGCCCTGATGTTTTAGAACCAGAGGGCAAAACAGAGGTTGAAAGAATCCACCAATCACCTCCTGAAAAAGATCCCAAAAAGAAAACTCCTAGGAATATTATAACCAGGTTCCCAAATTCCCAGATCAAGGAGAGAATATTACAAGCAGCCAGGAAGAAACAATTTGAATATTGTGGAAACACAATCAGGATAACACTGGATCTGGCAGCTTCAACACTAAGGGACTGAAGGGCCTGGAATATGATATTCCAGAGGGCAATGGAGCTGGGATTAAAACCAAGAATCACCTACCCAGCAAAACTGAGTATCATGTTTCAGGGGAAAACATGGTCATTCAGTGGAATAGAGAACTTTCAAGTGTTCTTGAAGAAAAAACCAGAGTTGAATATAAAACTTGACATTGAGATACAAGAAACAAGAGAAGCATAAGAAGGTAAACAGGGAAAAGAAATCATAAGAAATTTATCAAAGTTGAACTATTTACATTCCTATATGGAAAAATGATAATTTTAACTTATGAAACTTTTCTCGTATGAAAATAGTTGAAGGGAATAGAAGGTGTATGAATACGTATGTGAATATGTGTATACATAGATAGAGGGCACAGGACCAATTTAATAGGAAGGGATGATACTTAAAAGGTGAAATTAAGAGGTGAGAGGGGAATATAATGAGAGGAGATAGGGAGAGACAGAATGGGGTAAACTATCTCATATAGAAGAGGCAAGGGAAAATGGTCACAATGGAGAAGAACAGGAAGGCAAAAGGGAATGGGTCAACCTTATCTGTATTGAATTTGGCTCAGGGAGGGAATGATGTACATACTAAATAGGGTATCTCACCCTACAGGAGAATAGGGGGAAGGAAAAGCGAGGGAGGATGATGGAAGGGAAGGCAGGCTAGGGGGGAGGGAAGTTGGAAGCACCCACTTTTGAAAAGGGACAGGACCAAAGTAGAGAATAGAACAAGTGGGAAGTGGGATAGGAGGGAGGGAAATATAATCAGTCTTTTATAATATATCTTCTATGGTAATGCTTTGCATTAGCTACACACGTACAACCTATACTGAATTGCTTATCTTCCCAGTAAGGGTGGGTGACAAGGAAAGAAGAGAATGAATCTGGAATTCAAAGTTTTAAAACCAAATGCTTAAAATATGTATACACACTATTATTAATACTATTTTACATGTAATTGGGAAATAAGATATACAGGCATTGGGGCACAGAGATTCACCTTGCCCTACTGAAAAAGTCGAAGGGGGTATGGGGGGAGATATGGGAGATTGGAGGAGGGGACATCCTGTGGGATCGCTATTCTGGGGGTGTGGGTAGGGGAAAAGCAGGGAGAAAATTTGTAACTGAAGATCTGGCAGAAATGAATGCTGTAAACCATAAGTTAATAAAGCATTTGAAAAAAAAAGAAAAATAGATATGTAAAATGATAACATCAAATGTTTATATTTAAGAAACTGAATACCATTTTTTATCTAGGGTTATGATTGATCTATTTTTTTTCTTCTGCTTCTATTCTGTGGTATAATGGAAATACACAAAGTCAGAAAACCTGGGTTCATATTTGAGCTATTTGACTATAGAGGCAAGTCACTTATCCCTCTCTACACTCCTCATCTGCACAAAGGAGATAAAACTGGCATTAATATACCTCCCAGGACTACTGTGGGAAGAGTAATTCTTCTTTCTATTTGAGTCATTTGTACTTCATTTTTGTTAATTAAAAAATAGATGCTGAGGGGCTGGCTAGATGGCGAAGTGAATAGAGCACAAGCCCTGGAGTCAGGAGGACCTGAGTCCAAATCCGGCCTCAGACAGTTAACACAAAAACTAGCTGTGTGACCTTGAGCAAGTCTCTTAACCCCAAATGCCCTCCAAAAAGCAAAATAAAAAAAGATGCTGAAAATAACTGTCATTTTATTTGTCGCTTTAAGGAGCCTTCATATATGTTACCTCACTTGATTCACACAACTATCATGCAAAATAGTAGTGTGAGCAATTACAGACACATCGTATGTGTGATGACTAACTTTGATAGACTGGGCTCCTCTCAGCAATACAAGGTTAGAAGACAACTTCTATCATGATGGAAAGGGATAGCCACATCCAGAGAAAGAACTACAGAGTCTAAACGTAAACTGAAGCAAACTACTTTCTCTCTCTCTCTTTTTTTTTTTGTTTCTCCTTTCTCATTGTTCACTCCATTGGCTATATTCCTTCTTTACAACTTGACTAATGTTTAATGTAAAGGTATTTGTAGATCTTATATTTGATTGCATGCTGCCGGGGTGGGGGAATGGAGGGGAGGAGGAGAAGTATGGGGAGAAAATCTGAAACTCAAGGGATTGTGGAACTGAATGTTGCAAACTAAAAGTAAATAAATAAATTTAAAAGAAAAAAATAGTAGTGCAAGGATTATCTCCATTTTATAGAGGAGGAGACAGGCTTGAGAGGTGAGGTGCCTAGTGTAAAATCACACAGCTGTAAGAAATGAAGCTGGTGTATAGAACCAGGTCTTCTGACTCAAGGACTCCAACGCTACCTCAGGACATAGGATAAATGCAGTCTAAGAACTTTGCTATCCAGAGGAGGTCATTAATACTTTATTAACCAGAGGGAGAACAACTCAGAACCATATACATACTTTACTCACGTGTCATTCATTATTCTTCATTTAGTCATACACCAAGATGCTATATTTTGCAAATTTTAAAGGGAGAAAGTACAACTCAAACAACAAACTTGCTGGTTAAATAGTAATCAAGATACAATCGCTGGATTCAAGGACTATGAGCAAATGCTTGTGGGCACAGAGGGCACATATACACAGAGGGCACATATACACAGAGGGCACATATACACAGAGGGCACATACTCAGTACTTGCTACAGGAGTTCTCTCCACAAACTTAACTAAGCCTGTCTGGCTTATAAATAAGCATAGGTCACCAGGCACCACACCGCTGCTGCGTAATATACCTTGTGACAACCTGACTTCACGTAAGATTTTGAATCACTGAATAACTCTCTTAGTCAGATACATTTATTCAAATGTACATGCAGCACACAAGAATTAGTGAGGCACTCAGAAAAATATACTGATATCTCTATTAACAAAGATATAGTTAATATGTTTTCAGGATCTTTATTATCAAATCTAGAAATTAAACAGAGGCACTGGGATTTTTTCTAGCTAGGACATGAATTTTCATTCATTTCCCTGTGATAAACTATTTTTCCGTTGTAGAGGGCCCTCCCTCCCCAAAGGCTGTCTTTTGTCCCCTTGCAGTTTTAGAATTATATCAGACTTTTTAATTTCCCTCAAATCCTGTTCTAGGCCAAGCTCAGCCCGAGACATTTCAATGATTCTATAACTGCTAATTAAAACAGAAGCTCTTCCCCCTTCTATCTCCACATTTGCCATGTAGTAATGCTGGATCAGAAAGGTGTCCTGCCTGGTAGTGGGAATTGTTCCAGATCTAAGGAACACCACCTCCCCAGAAGCTGAACTTTTCTGCCTCAAGAGACAAGGAAGTTACACCAGCGATTTAAGAATCAACTGCCAGCTCTACCTCTCTATAAAAACATATAACTCCTTTAGTAAATCAGTTGTCAAATCTGGTCAATTCTGCCTCTACAACACCTCTCAAATTGATTCCCCTATGAATAATTTATACAGCCACCATCCTGGGCTACGCCTCTATCATTCCTTGCCTGAACTATTATGATGGTGCCCTCATGGTTTTCTTCTTGACTTAAGTCCCTCCTTCTCTAATCCATCTTCTTCCTGACTTAGAAAACCACAAATTAACATTATCCATGTTTTATTGTACTTTTATTTTATTTCTGTGAAAACATTTCCCCATTTCATTTTAATCAGGATGGGAGTTTGACACCTCTGCTCTATACAGCTACAAAACTGACCTTCTTGAATGGCAAGTCTTACCTGCTTTCAGTCATCAGAATAAAATTCCTGTTTAGCATTTGAAGCATTTTACAAGTTGTCTTTAACATATCTTGTCTGACTAATCCCCTCATGAACACTTTGTTCCAGCCAAACTGGCCTATGTGCAGTCTCCCGTATATTCCATCTCCTACTCTGTGCTTTTTCAGAGGCTGTCTCCTCTTCCCCCAGGATAGGAATGCTCTGCTTCCTCACCTCTGCCTCACAGAATCCTTAACTTCCTTTAAAGCACAGTTCAAGGGCTGCAGTTCCTAGTTTTCTCCCAGTAGAATGCAGATATGGTTTTATTAATGGAAATGACACTAAAGAAGATTCATTCATTCATATCTGCTTCAGTAGTATACCCTAAGAACCACGGGACCTTTCCATTTGACTTGTAAATGAAAAATATATTTGTTGGTTTTATTATAATGTAAGCTCCTTGCGGCAGAGACTGTCTCACTTTTCTATTTGCATTTGAAATGTTTTGCATATATGAAGTGACTTAACAAATTTTTTAAATTATTCATTCATATAGGGAAGTTGACTTTGGGGAGATGGGCTACCTCTTCATCAGAGATCAAAGTGAAAGAGAAGACAGTGGGCAATGGTATGGATAAGGGGGAGAGGATGGAAGATGAGATAAGAAGAGGGAACTTTGAGCTAATGGCTCCAATTTTTTCAGTGGATTATGAGGTAGAATCCTCAGCTCTAAGGGTGGGAGAATAGGATTACACAGGGGCTCCTGAGGAAAAAATAGAAGGGAGGGGACAAGAAGTAATGAAAAGCAGCCTTGGAGAGGAAAATCTTAAAATATATTACCAACACTTTAAAGGAAAGAAAAATAAGATTAAATTTTCATTTAAATTATATCTTTAGGGTTCTTGGCCATTGTCACAGTTAAATAATCACATGCTTAGGTGCAAAGAATAAGTGTATCAAACAGCTGAGATAATTCGTGGCAAAAGGTATCTGTGACCAGTCACCAGGACAATAATTCTAACTTAATTAACAACCCAAGTGCTTTTTATGTGAAAAGATCCCAAATCATCTAATTGGCTAGCATAGGTCTTCAATCACAGAAAAAAACCCTTTTTATTCTTCAGTAAAAGAAAGTTCCAAGATGAGTTTTGTCTTTTTGACTACCCTCATAAATCCATTTCTATTGTGACTAATACGATAGCAACTGGGTTTCTGGAATTTGTCTAATAAGGGTAAGAAACAATACCTAAAACACTGATTTTGCTTGACTCAAAGAAAAACTAAACATAAAAGCTGATTTTATCAACTAAGGCATCTGTTAGAACAAGGACCTGGAAAACTTCATATTTGATCACAGAAAAGGGTACTTATTTCATTTTCCCAAACTCATAAATTTTTCTTTGATGAAAGTCAATATTTATCTATACTACATAATAAGGCAAAATAAGAGAATATTTTTAAAGTGAAGGTTTTACATGTTATTCAAATGACCTATTTTAGACATTAGAAAGAAAAACATTATTTTTGTATATTGTTTAATTGCTATACTATACCTGACTGCAATGTCTGCTCAGAAACTTTGGAAGCATCAAGAAGAAAACAAGAAGACATTAGTAAAATAGTTATTGTCATAAAATCCACAGTGATATGAGAAAACATACTCTAAAATATTTTTGAGATGGCTTCATTTTTAAAAAAAGTCATTTCGAAAAAAAAAATTTAGTAGCAAGAAGTTAAAAATAATTGAGAGCAAGTGGTTGTTTCTCATCAAAGATACAGCTCCACAGAATGATAACTTTCAGTCCTCTACCAATCTCAATTGAGTATTTCAGAGTTTTACAACCAGCAGGCCATATTACTCCTAGACCTGCCCCACAGGCTGCTAATGTTTGTGTGCACATGAATTCTGGTGGCCAAAGCAGAAAATGAGAAAGCAGTGAGTGTTACTCTAGATTGACTTACTTTGTCATTTTAAGAGTGACTTAGCAGCTCTGAATGATTCTGCCATGATTTTAAGACAGCAATCCTGACTGAGTCATTTGATCTCATGGAATCAATAGCTGCTCACCTAGATGAAATGACTGAATTCTTTCCAGGGTTTCAAGATATTATTTACATCCAACTCCTGGCTATTCAGGTGTTAATGATTCAAATCTGTGGATTTGGACCCATTTGTTCCTCCCTTTTAGCTGTCTACTTTTTCATGGATTCAGTACCACCAAAGGGTGATCAGGGGCAGAAAGAAGTGAGGAAAATCACTTTTATGCTGTATGTAAGCAGTTCTACCTGTACCGATCAAATCACAGGTCAAGACTCCCCTACTTCCCTTCTGTCCCCTCCCTCCCAATCAAGTTAAAGTGGAAAGTGGCCTTGATGAGACTCCTTTTTAATCGATTTACAGAACCAAATTATGAACTTTTGGTATTACTAATATATTTACTGCCATGAGAGTTCACTGATTAGAGATGGCAGGAATAGTCACAGACAAATTTGGGATGGTTTTGTACTGAAGTCTACTGTCATGATTTTTTCCACTGCTAATTAATATAAATTATTGGACATTATCAATTTAAAAGATGAGACCAACTCATAAGATAGGGTTACATAAATTTCAGAAAGAATTAGTTGATTATTTTAAGAAGCATACAATTTATCTTTACCTCAAATAAACAGATACTCCTTAAAACTAATTTACTCAGGGGCGGCTAGGTGGCGCAGTGAATAGAGCGCCGGCCCTGGAATCAGAAGGACCTGAGTTCGGAGCCGGCCTCTGACACTTAATCCGCACAAACAAAAACCTAGCCGTGTAACCTTGGGCAAGTTACTTAACCCCAATTGCTTTAAAAAAAAAAAAAAAAAACAAAAAAAAAACGAATTTACTCAACCACAGGCAACAAAAATGTCTGTGGTTCAATTTGTGGTTTAGTAATAATAATAACAAAATTAGGTTTTTAACGCAAGCCTTCTTTAAAGAAATGCTTAATTTATTTTCTTAGCACTTGAAACAATTTAACTATATTTTAATCAACTCCACTATAATTATTAGTAATACTCATGCAAAAGATAAACTTTACAAGGTTTTTTCTGCATGCATATTCAAGACAGAAGACACAATTCCATTAGTAAATAAAGCAACAGCTTAAATGTAAGATGACAAATGCACATACCTCGTAAGCTTCCAGTAGTTAGTAGTGCTCGGGCTTTATCTGCCAAGTCATTATTTAAAGTACTCCCCAACAGCAGAATGTCAATGGCTTCTTGCTTGGAGCTATCAAAGAAGTTATTCTGAATTGTTCTGGTTACAGAACGAGCACCATCTTTTAACTTTCCAGACTGTGGAGGAAAGAATATGCATGAACTCTAAGGAAAAAATCATTACTGTAACTCAAAAAGACATTCTAAAACTTAGTTTAGTTACAAGAAGATAATAATTACCAGGTAGTTTTTTTGTTTTGAAAATAGGTCTGTCACTTATTTATCTAATCACAGTGTTTCAACCTTTGTCATCTTTTTATTAAGATGAATCTGAAGCTAATAAAAATTCAGTACAATAAGTTAAACATGAACAATGTAAATACTGCATGTAATAATGGATTCTGTGCAGTACCATATTTTCACATGATAATGCAGCTAAGAAGTGCAGATGCTTTAAAAAATAAGAAGCTTAAAGGAAAAAAGTTTCCTTAGTTCTAAAATTCAAGGATGTAAAGTATCTATAGACTATTCCAAAAACATCATCTTTGCGATAAAAAACAAAGAAATTTACAAGAGATCCTAGCCTAGAGAAGGAATTCTTTTTTTTTTTTTGAGAAGGAATTCTTAATGTAAACATTCTATACTACTTAACTCTAAAAAGAAATTTAGAAGCTGCTTACAGAAATATTTTTTGTAATCTCTACCTTAAATATTGTTATTTTATTCCATAGGTAAACAGTGAAGGAGAGATAGAATCAGATCTTTATCTGATGTTTGACCTGTGTTAAAGTCCTATCTCTGACACACACTAGCTGTGTGACTGTGCTCACATCATGGAACCTCTCATAAAGGGCATCTGTCCAAGAAAGCCTCTAAGACAATGACTTGGCGATGACTTGCTAAGTTCCCTCAACTGAAACACTTCATTAGTGGAGGCTGGGGTTGGGAATGGGGGTAGGGAATATACATATTACTGGCCACCAAACCTCATCTCACTGGCTCATTATGGGGAAACTTGGGCCTAACCAATGTTCAGTTACCTGCACAAAGTCACACAGCTAATTGGTACAGTGGCATAACCAGGAATAAAGCTCAGATTTGTCAATCTGGGTCCAGCATTCTTACTACATCACCTTGACATTTAAAAACATATACTAACCCCCCCCCAAAAAAAAAACAAAACAAAACCTATATTGAGCTACACAACGAAGATGACTTTTTAACATGATCTTTAGTGAATAGTTATCAGTCACATAAAAGAGTGTGTGTGTGTGTGTGTGTGTGTGTGTATGTGTGTGTGTGTGTGTGTGATCAACTATGCTATTTGATTTAGTTTGTCCTAAGGACACTGGTCCTTGCATCTTAAAATCTTCAGAAAATTTCAATATTCAATTTTAGCTTTTTTAAAGAGAACATTTCTAAAATATTAAGATGCTTGCTTCTCAGATTAAAGAGTCAAAGGCATTTTTAAAAATCACATCACTGAATGAAGGCTGAAGTAACTGGACAAATACTGAATTTTGTCCTTAAAAATAGAACTTCTATAGTACATACAATATGATCCAAAAAGACACTCACCATTGTCAGGCAGTTAGTCGAAAGGAACCCAGAGAAAGCAAAAGAAAGAGCAGCTGAGATCAGATTTTAGGAAAGTTAAGATGAATTTGATTTATACATAAATATTATTATGTATATTTCTATGATTATCATGCTGCTGTCCAAAAGAAAATACAAGAAAGATAAACATCTGTGAGTGACAGCATAGTATTTCAGGCAAACAGTATTTAAAATTAGAAGAGATGATTAGAAAAAAAATATAGGTGAAAACACTTTAAAGCCTATATTGGAATGCAGATCTTGGGACAATTCAATTCAACTCAACTAACATTTATCAATTACCAACTATGTGCAAAGCTATCAATTGTGAAGTCTTGCTGATTCTCACCCTCTCATCCAATCCCTTCTCTCTAGCTAGACATCTGTCATCCCATTTTAGTACTCTATCCCTTCTTGCCTACACTATTACAATAGACTCCTAAGTGATTTTCTTATCTCTAGTCCCCTGTATACATGTGAAATTGTTCTTAGGGATGATATTCCTAAAGCCCTATTCAAATGGAGTTTACATTCTACCTAGTAGAAATGCAATTCTAAGCAGTGTCGATCCCAAATGTACAGTATGTTATAACAATAATAATTATATTAAAACAGTAGAGGCTGAAAGGGAAAAGGGAAATATCCAAAGTTTTCTAGAATATATATGAAGGTAAATACCACTAAGAACCAGATGAAACAGGAAAGGCTTTTTGGAGGTCACAACTGAAGGAAAACAAGGATTCTGAAACACAATGAGTAAAAGAGTGCTTCTAAACATGGGTGATGGCCAGTCCAAAAGGAGAGGTGAGGTTGGTTGCACACTGAGCTCAAGTAACAGCTAGGAGTCCAGTTTGGTTTGCATATGTCTCACATGGAAGATGAGGTTAGGAAGTATGTGCATGCCAGACTATGGAGGTCTTAATTACGAAACCAAGAAGTTTGCACTTTTACATAGAGGAAACAGGGAGATACTGAAGGTTTTTGAGCAGCAACAGTCAAAACTGTGTCTTTATGAAGACTACTTGGGCAGAGATACAACTGAAGAAGGGAGAGATAAGAGATAGGACACTGACAGGGAGACTAACAAGGAGGCCAAAATAGTTCAAGGAGGGCCGTGATTAACGTGGTTGCTGTGTGAATAGAAATGTGATGAAAGTTGCAATTGTGCTACCTAAACTGGGTTGGTTTCCCATTAAAGAGGCAGTCCACTATCTTAGGTGGATGAAGGTTTCAATCACTGGTGTGGCTTCCTGTCAACTGAGGTGTAAAAAAACTCTAGCTTATGAGAAGGTGATGCTCTTGAGGATGGTTAGAATTTCAACTTCCTTGTCTTTCTGATCCAGCATTGCCACTGTGGTGAAGGAGAACGTCATGAGTCTGAGATTGTATCCTTTTTAATCTTGTAAGTATATTTTAAATTGCATTTTTTGTAGTACCTACACTTGAATCACTGACTCAGTGAGCAAAGTGTGGACACAATTCTTTGGTGTTAGTCAGCTGGACTGGATCCTAATGGTTGATGTTTGAGGTTCAAGTGCAGGAAGGGCAATGCTATGGCTCCAAAGCCAGATATTAGGGGAGAAGGGTCTGGCACCCTGAGGATGTTACACTATTGGCCGCACATGATGACTTCTCTCAATGGGAAAAGGAGGTTACACTGCAGGCTTAGTTAGATGGATGGTTTAGGAGCATAACAAAGAGAGTAAGGTACTGCAAAAGCTAATATTCCCAGACTCTTGCTAACTCGAGGCTAGATTGACAGCTGAAGAGAATGAAAACAAGTTATTTCAGTACATTCATTAAGCAATTAAAGACAGATGTGAACACTTGGCTGATTTACTTTTAGTCACTTAAATTAGTCAGAGGTCCAGAATGAAAGTCATTCTTGTCTCTTTTCAGGTAGCTAAGGTGGGGAATTCAGAATACCTGAAGTAAGGATGAAGAATTTCTCTATAACCTGTTCCCAAGCGGGGTCAGCATGGGAGGGGGTGAAAGCCCAAAATAAAAGGGTTTGGTGACCTGCATCTATGTCACTCCATTCCATAACACCAACGTGTGTCAGAAGCACAGATCTTGACTTTTAGTGTCAGGCTTTAGCTAGAGACCTTCCCTATCAGTCTCCTACAAAGACCTGAACAGACCCACTTGTGACATTTGAAGGAGAGAATGGGACCGCCACTGGGGCACCAGAAAAAGCAGTGCTCTGGGGATGATGAAAGAAGGCATCCCTTTCCTCTGTGCCCCCTGCAATGGTGGGCAGAAGGTGAGGAATCACTGTCAGCTAGGAAGCATTCCAGGTCACCTTCACCATCCTTTCTCAGAAATAACTGAATCTTCCATCATGTTCTTAGCTTAATGGACAAAAGCCTGAAGGAATCCCCATTCCCTGAGGGCTAGCCTTGTGGTTAGGAGGTGCTTAATATGCTCAAACTCAATATGAAGCAGCCACATGATAGTGGACAGAAGCCTGGGGCTGGAGTCAGGAAGATGTGAGTTCAAATCCAGCCCCAGACACATAGAGAGGTCTGTTTCCTTGTCTGTAAAATGGAGATAAAAATAGTAGCGCCTCTCTCTCAGGGTCACAGTGACAATCAAATGAGATGATAATTGAGAAGTGCTCAGCAAGGTGCTCCTTCTCTGCTTCTTTTCCCTCTGGTGGTGGAGGCATTGGATCAGGCGGTCTACTCTCTCTGTAGAAGAAGCCACTGTCCCAATTACTCAGACTCTCCTCTGGGTCATCTCTAACTTCCTCTTCCCTGACCTTTCCGCAGCCAATCACAGTGTGAAGTCTCGATGATTCTCCCCCTCTCATCCAGTCCCTCCTCCCCAGTTAACACCTGCCACCCCCCTTTAGTGCTCTGCCCCTTCCTGCCTACACTATTACATCAGGCTCCTAAGTGAGTGACCTTCTCACCTCTAGTCCCCCACACAGATGTGAGATGGTTCTCAGGAGTGATGTTCACGCAGCACAAGTCCTACCGTGTCAATGCCTTGATAAAAAGTGACTGCCCCTGCCTCACTTACAGGCCCTCACAGCCCACCGCTCCAGACTGATTACACAGGGCTCTCCATTATGCCCTCCACATCACGGCCCACTTGTTGCTTCCCACACAAGATGTTCTACTTCTTACTTACATGGTTTGCCACAAGGTTGCCCCAACACCTTGGATTCTTTTTCCTTTCCTCTATTTCTCGGAATTATCACGAGGTCTCTTCGAAGCTCAGCTCCAGTTTAGTTTCCTGATGGCACCCCGTTCTAATTATGCATATACCTCACATCACATACACACACAGAATTATTCTGTATTTACTTCATATATATGCATGTGCATAAAATATATGTATATGTAATGTAGTTTTTATCTATATTTGTACCTGATGCTGTTATGAGTAGAAGGAAAAGCTCTTTGAATGTGAGAACTGTTTGGTTTTTAACATTTAGTGCTTATTACATAATAGGTATTGAACCACCTGTTGAGCTAAAATTGGGTTTGTCAACATTGGAAATAGAATGTTGCTGTGTATATTGCACTTAAATATCTTTTCTTCCTCTTTTTACCTTAGCTTTGCCTTCCAAAGCTCCAGTGCCTGCATAAATTTTGCTGATTGAGTCACCATTCACAGACCACATTGACCGAAAAACTTCTTGGAAACGAGTCACTAACTGAGGCTTTTCAGCTAAGCCCAAAGCTTCCAGTTGTTGGGCTAGCATCTGAAATAGAAAAGCAGAAATTTTACAGAAAAAAAGAGTTTATATTACAATCTGAAGGTTTCAAATACTACCTTTAAAGTCAAAAAAGGAACAGCCTCCTGACTTATTTATAGGAATAATATTTATGCCAATGATGTTTAGCTCTATTTATCTGGCCCTCTCCCAATCTTCAGTCTTATACCTCCAATGAATGGCCCACTGTGCATCTGTAAACTGGGGATATCTTAAGACTCCGCATTTCCCAAAGTGGACTCATATCTTTCCCCACAAACCCTCTCTTCCTAACTTTCCCATAACTATTCAATGATGTCACTATCCTCCTAGTCACCCAGACTGGGTCTAGGTTCATTCTCAACTCTTCACTCCCTCTCACCTCTCCTTCTCCATCTGCTATGTAGCTAAGTTCCACTGATTCATAACATCATTTGCATATGCCCATTTCTCTCCTCTGACTCTGCCACAACCCTGGTGAAAGCCTTCATCGCCTCTCATCTCAACAGTCTTCAGGTTGGTTGCACTACACTGAGTCTCTTTCCACTCTAGTCCATTTTTTACCCAATTATCAAAATGATCTTCCTAAAGCACAGGTCTAACCACATCAATACCCATTTTCTGTAAACTCCAGTGGCTCCCTATTGCCTGCAGGATTAAATATAAAATCCTGTTTAAAGCCTTTCATAACCTGGCCCCTTCCTATCTTTCTCATCTTGTAACATCTTATCCCCCTCTACAAACTGCAGTGACACTGGACTCTTTCTTGTTCCTGAATAAGACATTCCATCTCAGTAAGTCAATAAACATTTATTCAGCAGCTACTATGTGCCAGGCAGGATGCTAAGAACTGGGGATACAAAGAAAGGGAAATGATAGTCCTTCCCCCTTAGGGAGCTCACAAGCTAGTGGAGTCAACATGCAAACAATTACAAAAAAAGATACACACATATGATAAATAGGAAACAATCAAGAGAGGAAAGATACTAAAATTACTGTATTTCACCACATAATTATCACAGATTTTATGACATATTTTTGTGACCATTATGTTGAAGTGCTTTTTTAAAAAAAAAATGTGTGCCAGGATTACTTGTCTTTTAGTTTCTGCCACTCCTCCACCAACTTGTCACTCACTGAAAACTGCCTTTCCGAAGCTCTGTTTCCATGCTATTCAGCAAACACAATCACTTGCAGTTTGAAGCCCACAGAATAACTTTTAGATTTACCCATAATCAGAAAGAAATGCTTCCCATGTTAATGTATTGCTGGAAGAAAAACTGTACAGTCTAGCCAGCCTAGGAAGATGCCCTTGCCATATCATGGGACTTACTCATGGCAGCCTCCATGGTCCATGGCTCTTCACTGGGTTGAGTGACAGTGCTATGAGTACCATAGTCACTCTAACCATACAAGTAGGCTTTTGGAAACATACTAGTCTCCAGGCCCACAAAGCATGAGAGATAAATGTGTATCTCTATGCCACTGGTGAATACATTGCTGTTCTGCTTATCTTTTAAGCAGCATGATGAACAGAATTATACCAAGCAATGATTACCCAATGAAAGGCTTCAAACCAAATTTAGACAGGAAAAACAGGGTGTGACAACTGAAAAAGACTATCTGTAGAAAGGAGAGATTTTAGTTGGGATTCAAAAGAAACCAGGGAAACCGAGAGGCACAGACAAGGAAGGAGAATATCCAACTCCAGAGGAAGGTCCCAGAACGTTGGGAAGTGCAGGGTCTGGCCAGAGGAAGAGCAAACAAGGGGCCAAGGACAGGAGGTCTAGGAGTAGATGAATAAAAAGATTTGGAGTTAGAAGGCAGCGAGGGAGGTGAAATAATAATAGACTGTGATCAGTAAGGGAAAGTCAGAGTCTGAGGAGAGAGCCGGTTGTTAATCATTAAAAGAAAACTTCAGGAAGATTATCCAAGTCAATAGTGTTTTGACCTCAGGGCTGGGTCTTTTCAGAGCCTTGGGCAGTTCAGGAGAGGGAACAAGAATAGCAGATACTCTCAACCCAAAGCAGGAGACCAGGCTGGAAACTTGATGGAATGGTGCCCTCTCCCCTCCCCTCCGTGGAGGGAGGCCAGTAGGATGGGAAGGTGTTTCTCCTCTTCCCATAGGAGGCTGAAGTCCAGGCAGGAGGCATGTGCTGCTAAAATGAAACTGCCAGAATGTAGCTCTCTCTTCACCGTGGCGGCAGGAGTCTGGAATGTTCTTCTCTTCAAGGGAGGCTAGAGACTAGGCAGATGATAGCACAGGATAGTGAGATACTCTCCTTTGCAGGTCAGGGAGGAGATGCTCACAGCTTGCTGCTAAGGCACTCTTTTAAGCTTCTCCCATGCCCACCAGAGGATGAAAACCAGGCAGGCTGATCTGAGTGTCAAGGTGCCTTTCTCTCTTCCTTCCAGAGTAGTGGTGTCAGACTCAAATAGAAAAGGATCCCTGCAGGTGCATATTGACTTACAAAATCACAAATCAACATTATGGTGTGCTACATTTGTCTTTATTTTGTTAAACATTTCCAAATTGCATTTTAATCTGGTTCCAGCTTACTCAGGACTTGTGCTACCAGTAGTGGAATGGATATTTCTGCCACAGAGGGAGCTTTGCAGGACACCCCTGGCAGGTCCCTGACCCCTCCTCTTCCCACACTCCACTGGAAGCTTCACATACATTTTCACTGTCTGTAACCCATTTATTCAGCATTCTTTAGTATCCTCCCATCCTACTGTGAAATCTAGGTATCATGGCTAATTTTAGGGAAGTTGTTTATTGAAGATAAACATTCAGATGGTGTTGAGGGCAAGGTTCCTAGCTTTCTTTGTCAGAAGCTCTAGAAGGGCCTGGAGAGTAGAGAATAGAGAAAGGGGAAGACTGGATGTGGCCATGAAGTCTCTGAGCACAGTGAAGGAAAAAATCATGGCCTCTGTGCTTAGCACAGTGCTTGGCACACAGTAAGTGCTTAATAAATGCCTGCTGATTGTTGACTGACTAGCTGGGAATCTAGAAGGAAGAATGGCAATAGTAACTGGTTTGGAGATTCGGTAAGAAATCCCAAAGTTTTGCTCCGGGGACCCCTAGTTTAAGGCCATTTGAAATCTACAGAATTATTAAAAGGAAGGACTCTAGCAAGTAGATCTTCCAGGGGAGATTTATGGAAGAACCAGAAACACTCCAAATTAAAGTTCACAGGCTAAGCTACAAAGACCATATGAATGAAGTATGAACAAACTTGAATAAGATCCTACTGTAATGTAAATGGTAACAGCTCAAAGATAAATAAGAAAAATAAAACTATTTACTACAGTGTGGCAGCTGACCTAACACTTCTTTTTAAAGACTGAGAAAGTGAATTGACATCAAGGGAAAGCCTTACATTCTACCCATTCATAGATGAATATGTATATCTGAAAATTCTGTTAAAAAATTACTAAACATCTATTATAAGCAAGGAACAATCAGTGAGGCAAAACCAAAACCAATCCCCACCTCCAAGGAGCTTAAATGGAAAGCTGGTAAAACTAGGAGGAAATCAGAAAAGGCTTCCCATAGGAGGTGGCACAAGAGATAAGCCTAGAAGGAAGCTAGGCATTTTTAAAAGCTAGAGAAGAGAAAATGTGGATTGAGGGAAAACAAACAGGTCTAGTTTGGCTAGAGGTTACAATAGAATGGGAAGAGGAATGCAGTATATATAATCTGGGAGAGGCAGTAGTCAGACTCTGACCTCAGACACTTAACACTTACTATCAATGTGACCTTGGGCAAGTCACTCCCCCTCCAAAAAAAAAAAATCTCTATGTGATACCAGAAGCAGGAGGGAAGCACTGGAGAGATTTTTGAGCAGGAGAGTGCTAAGTACATGGTTGTGTTGTAAAAAGATTATTTGGTAACTATACTGGGATGGATTGAAGATGGAAGAAAAGCTGGAAATCTATAAGGCTCTTATAATAGAATGGGTCAGAGGTGATAAAGAAAGGGGGGTGTCCTGAACTATGAATATGAAAGAATTTATGGGGGACTAGATTCAACAACACTAGGCAAATGTCTGGATGTGAGGGATAAGGGAGAGATTCAAGGATGTTCTGAGACTGTAAAGCTGGGTGACTATCAGTATTCAGCAGTACTTAGCATTGTGCCAAGCACCCAAGAAGCTTACATCCTAATGGAAGAATAGATGTAGCAACTTTTTAAACATTTACTATGTAGAAAACACTGCGCTAAGTGCCTGGAGATACAAACAGGAGAGTAAGACGGTTTCTGCTCTCAAAGAGCTCACATTCCAATGAAGGAGACAACAGACAGGGAAGGTTTCAGCTACAGGTCAGACTGAAAAGTTCCATGATGCTCATAGCACATTAGCTAAGTAAATGTTAATACCTCTTGTTTAGTATGATTTCCACTGATAAAACAATGTCAGTTTCTGATGTTGAACCATTTGATAGTGCCATAATTTTTTTTTCTCAGTCTTTAGTAGCTGTGGCTGTAGTATCTGCAAGAGCAATTGCCAGGCTGCATGACCACCGAGCTGATTTCAGGATGATGGCTGAGGAAAACGGGCTTAGAAGCAATGCTGTTCCAAAGACTTTTGGTTTGAGGGTCCTGGGTGGGGGATGGTGGTCAAGGTGGTGGCAGTGGTTTAACTGGCACACGGCTCCTCAAGGCACCATGGTGTTTGGATGGCACTTGTAGAGAAGGCTGGGCCCTTCTCCACAATAGTTTTTTCCCACAGATTATGGCTGTGAGGGCAGGGCTAGAAGAAGGAATGATAGCTCGCAGAGGCGCTGGTGCCTAGCTGTCTTTTGGTGGCAGTTGGTCAGCAGCTATTGCTCATGGTGATGAGGAAGATGAGCTCCCTCTCCACAGTGACTTTTCCCTTAGACCATGGTTGTGGGGATAGACTGGAAGTCTAGTGGTTGGGGAAGGTGGGGGCACATGACACTGCTATTACCAAGGCTCTTAGGTTTAGGGTCTTGGACTGTCCAGCAAGGTCTGAGAGCAGATGGTAGTCAAGGTGGCAGTGGATTGACTTGCCTGCTACATCCTGTCTTTCCTTCAGGGTGCCTTATTGCTTTAACTCGGCTGTCCTGTCTGTCCTGTGAGTGGCAGTTGGTAAGGATGGCTACAGCAGGCGACACTTAATAACCACAATAGCCATTGTCATAGTGTTCTCAGAGATTTGCAACACTAGGTTTAGTTCTGTTCATAAGAAAATGGATCCTCTCCCAAATACCAGGACAAATGTATTAGTTAATAGTGATATCACAAGAAAAATAATGTTTTTCAAAAGAATGTAAAAATAAATGGCCTTTGAAACTGTTAAGGATATAGTAAGAAAATGGAGGTAGGAAAGGAACTATCTAGCTGAAAGTACTAAAAAAGAAAGCACTAGATTAGAAGTCAGCTGGTAGAGATGGCTAGATGCTTTTCCACTAAGAGCTGCTTCCTCAGATGATGGCTGTGAGGGTTGAGCTGGAAGCAGGAGTAAGAGGCAAACCCTCATTCTGCCTTTTACTGTGTGACCTTGGAAAAATCACAACTTTTGGTCTCAAGAACGAAAGTGAAGGGCTCCTTCCAGCTCTAAATCTACGTTTTTATAATACATTAAATTTGAAGTAATTCTGTATAAAATACTATTACAGTCATCCCTCAACATCCCAGAGTTCCACATTTTCCAGTTTTGGTTCCTCACAGCTTGGTTATCGATACTTAAAGAAGAATGTTTGGAGATCAGAAATATACTGCAGGAAATCACCGATGACATGTATATGTGTATGTAAATAAAACAAAAGAAAATTTACTGAATTATAAATGCATAAATATATTATCAATCCGTTTTATCGTTCATAGTCTAAGTATACATACATACATTTATTATAAACAGCTAAATTTTGTTCAAAGTTTCAGTGCACTAAAGAACTACAGGTTCTCCACTTTGTTTCTCTGCTATCCAGACTCACGTCATGTGACTTTTCTCTCAAAGTGATTGTTTTATCTTGGTAGGAAAAGGAAATTTGTGAAGCAGCTGCTGCAGTTACATCAGCAGCTTTGAAGATTCTGCCTAGTATGTGAGACACTAATCTCTCTTCCCAAGAAATTGCAACTATTTTATGGTACAGTGTGTGGTTTTACTTGTTTTATGTGTTAAATAAATATGATCAGAATTATTAAAAATGAAGGTTTGGGGTAGGCCTACAGTTATTTGTAGTTTGCAAGGTTCATATTTGCAAGGTTCCTACATCCCTAACACCTCCTCCCACCCCCATGCTGAGGGATGAATGTATGTATCTTCAGCAGCATTATTTTAAAGATATACTTCACAAATGGGTCACAGAATGTTAGAGCTAAAAGGGACCTTAAAGATTATGTTATACAGGTAAGAGAGCCAGAACAGAGAAATGGTGACTCACTGGAGGTCACATAACCAGTAACACAGCCAGCCATAGCACTTGTTATTCAAACTCATGTCACTATGCCACAGCTTGTATATTAAATATCTGACAGGAATATAATTTGTTGTTAAAACCAATGGAAAGTTATGTGATTATGAACTCAAGATACCAGTGCTTTAAGATTTTCTTACCTCTAAGCCAAAGAAAGCTTGCACACTATTTGTCCTATCTAGACAATCCAAGCAGTTTGTTCGAACAGTACCATTCTGAGATCTGTATCAAATTAAGTGAAATAAGGCAAATCAATAAAATTCATCAATATAAACAAGGCAAAGATTAGATGACAATAAAGGTAATCAAACTGATAACATCATCATATGCTCATCTTTAAAATTAATGGGCTGGGGTGGCTAGGTGGCACAGTGAATAGAGCACTGGCCCTGAAGTCAGGAGAGCCTGAGTTAAAATCAGGCCTCAGACACTTAACACTCACTAGCCGTGTGACCTTGGGCAAGTTACTTAACCCCAATTGCCCTCCAAAAAAAAAAAAAAGTTAATGGGTCAAATCAATTTTGGGATAGCTAAATAAAGTAAATCGATTTGGGAATGGCTAAGTAAAAATTCTGTTAAATGAATTTAATGGAAAATCATTGTCATAAGAAACCTCAAATATAAGGAATTGAAAGAATGGGGAGATTTGTATGAGCTTAAGAAGAACAAAATATGTAGAACCAGGAATTTGTACAATGACAACAATTTGAACAAAGAAACTGAATGCAGTGTAATTGTAATGACCAATCTTGGCCATTATTGCTGTGAAGAAGGTGTTGGGGGGGGGGGTTATGGGTATGATAATGTTACATACATTGTCAGACATAGTTGACTTATCAGTTAGTCAAGTTTATCCCAAAGGTAAGATCTCTAGGGTGAAAGGATACATTCAAAAATGACCAATATAAAATTTAAGGTTATCAATAAAAATTTTAAAATAAAAGACAAAAAAGTGGGTGGTAGCTAGAGTAACAAAAAAACTAGAAATCTGGCATTTGCACTGAGGAAAAATTATTTTCTGCTATTTCATAGCAAGTTTTTCTTTTAAAACACTCCTACTTTGTTCAACTTAAGTAAAACAAAACACACAAATATATATACACATACATATACACACATATATATACACACACACACTCATATTTCATGTTAGGAAGTTCTCAAAATTCTAGCTATGC
Source organism: Gymnobelideus leadbeateri (assembly GCA_011680675.1). NCBI lineage: Eukaryota > Metazoa > Chordata > Mammalia > Diprotodontia > Petauridae > Gymnobelideus > Gymnobelideus leadbeateri. Next base: position 124,205 of record WOXC01003734.1, read on the forward strand.
CTGAACAATTTCCAGGCCACTGATAACAAAATAAAATTTAAACAGAATCAGAATATCATGTTGAAGTACTGAGACTCATCTACAACAGTCTCAATTTGGAAACATGACTATCAATAAATTTTACTCTGAACTTATGTCTCATAGTCCTTTCCCTTTTTATTTCCAAAGCTAAAATGATTAAATTAAAAACTGACATCAAGGTAAGAAAACCTTTTCATAGGCATCTGGCAAAAGTTCCTCAGATATAATGGATATTACTAACATTTCGCTCATAAGCACTCCCTAAACTAATGGAATTCATAGTCCAATTAAAACCCCCCCCCTAACTATTTCAATATTTCTATCTTAACTTTTAATTTTGAAGGGAAACTAAAACTTAATTCCAATCCAAAACAATCCATTTTATCTTATCTTTTCCTTTGACATTGAGATGCCCTGCAACAGGGAAGGTCTTATACTACATAAACCTGACCAATACTATTTAAACTGCACCTTTTTTTAAGCAAGGTGCAGACTAAATCTGATTTTTATTAACTATACAGGAATGCAAGCAACCAAAGTAACTGAAATAATGAAAATGAGGTTAATTCATGGGAATGAATTTTTTCTTTGTAGAACCCAATACTTTCTACCAAATAGAGAAGCACAGAATTGGGATATTCTTAGCTTGCATGAGTATATCACCATCTTCTTTCAACAATGATAAAAATCTGAATTTTTTTACATCATAAGGGGAAAAAATAGTTCAATCTTTTCTCATTAAAGATCCTCCTTAAGTATATCAGAAAATTATGATTTTAGCAAAAAAGAAAAACTGAAATCATTAAAACTTCAGTTTTGCACATCTAGAGACGGTTAGCTTGACTTAAGATTTTTTTGGAAGTAATGGAAGCATTACTTTATATTTCTAATGAAAATGGGAATAAACAGAACTGAAAGATAAAAGATCAGCTGCCATAAGTGAAATGTCTGTTACAAATATTTATTCTAATGAAAAATTTAACAGCAGTTAAAAAGTATAATGCAATTCTGATTTCAAGAATGCAGAAATAAAATAACTCAAACCTCTGAACTTCGGCTCCATTGAAATAAAAAAACCCAGAGTCTAAGAATTTCTGGACTTGGGGCTTAAGCACACTGTGCAATTTCTCCACTTTTCCCCCTTTAACCATTTGATGATAGTCGAAATTGATCATCTGCACATCAGCAGCGTGTTCAGAAGCTCTCAAGTGGCTCTGAAAAAAAGGGAAGTGCCCTATTAAAATGTGAATGCACAAGCAAAGGTTCAATCAAGCACTGATAGACTACTTACATATTGCTATGATGCCAGCCTATCTCTTTAAAGTCCAGTCAGTACCTATCTTCAAACCATTCTAATTTTTATAGTAGTCATAAAATCAGTATGTTGAGATGGTAAACTGAACAATTACCTGTTAATCCAGTGTCTAACTATAACTACTCATGTTGTCTCCAATGCCTTCAGTGATGATATAATTAATATGACAGAACCCAACAGGCTATTTTAGCCAGGATCAATAGAGGAAGAACTGATTTAAACCACCAGTACTCCAATTTAAAGTTTAATAACTAGATATACCTAAAGGTAGAGACAAAGAGTCATATGTTTCCCCTTTAAGATGTAAAAAGCCTTTCAGCTGAACTAACGGAATACACATTAATACTGCTTCATGCATATACTCAAATCTGAGTCTGATCTCATTGACTCAGGAGGTGCCCTCCCTATCTAAGACTGATGATCTTATGACTCTTGCTGTCTACGTTCCTCCAACTTCAACAGCCAGGATCCACCCAACATACCAAGGGCCTTCCTTGCTTTCTCCTTACACTGCAAAGATATTATGAGCAGAGTGCAATAAGATCTTATGTTCCCTACATTTTTCACCTAATTGTAAAACAGTAAAGGTGTAGTCTATTGCTGACTATTGCTTGTCGAAAGACTGCTTGGTCCCTACTAATACTCTCCAGGAAGATGCCCTTGATTCATGTATAGATTATTCCCAAGACTGTATAGATAGATGAGTGATCTCTTGGCTACCTTTTTCAGTATTAATGAAGTGTGAGATTTTTTCCCCTATGTCTGTGGTATCTTTCCATCCTTTAGATACCTTGTACATAGGTCACTCAATATCCTCATAATTGTACTGCTTCCAATGCAGACCTTTCTTTATAACAATACTTGGTCCAATCTGGATGTTTCTTCCGTATTTGTGCTTGTTAGTGCCATCTGGCCTATTTATAAGCACCTCAGGACTGTGATGTCAGGATCCAGGAATAATAGTGGTTTGACTATCCTTGACATAAAAAATTTTGTTCAAGAGCCTTTTGCAATCTTTTCCCATTTTTCTTATGATTGTAATCCTCTTTCTGTCACAATGCTTGAATGCCCTTGGGATGATTTTGCTTAGTTAGATAGCTTACTAAGCTTTTAAACCGGTTTTACCCTCTACTGCCTCTTTCTACTTTATGAGATGATACTGCTCATAATTATCCATCATCTTTTCCCATAAAATTGTACATATGAGTTTATATTTAACCTGGTATTACCTTTTGCAACCATCTGTCTTCATTTGTTAAGTGAATCAAATATTTGCACACTACAGTGCTTTCTGGGCTCTTGGTTTTCAAGTAATTTACACAGTTACTTTTAGGTGAAATCATTACAGTCTGTGTCAATGTCATTTCTGTTTTCCATTTAAATGATTAAAGATAAAAATTTCTCTAAGTTATGTAAAATACTTTGAACTCTTTACTACTGTTCACTCAATGCTGATTTCTTACATTTAATTCCCTCCTAATTTCTTAACTTGCTGCAATATTTTCTGCTCTGACTTTCCAATTATGCCCCAGGAAGCTTATTCTTAGGAAAATCTCATCATCCAAGACTCTATCCGCCTTGATGGAACCTCAACTTTGTCCTTCTGATTGGAGGGTGGAGCCATGAACTTCAAAATTTCCATTGAAATAGTAAGCTCAGCTCAGAACATCTCTTCATTTCTTACCTGGATGCATTACTCCGGGCCTTCCACCATCCCTCCCCACATCTAGTACCTTTCACTTTTTAGCTTCCTTTTGTGGGTTGTCTTCCCATTAGATTATAAGCTCTTTGAGGACAGAGACAATCTTTCTCTTTTATATTTGTATCTCTGGTGCTTAGCATATAGAAGATATCTGATAAATGTTAATTAATACAGAAATAGCAAAATAATTCCATTTTCTAATCATTAGATTAGGCTGCATTTTAGGGAACATTTTCTAATTTTTCATTAATTATCCATTATTTATTTCTCCTCTTTAAAATAACAAGGTAATATTTTTCTTTTTGTCATGTTGCCTAATAATATTCTTAAGGAGGTGGTTCTGCTTGCTTTTATTTTAGTTATTTTATTTGAAATTCTTGTACTCTTTCTCTGGTTTCAATGACACAGTGAGATCTTAAATTACTTCAAGTATGTTTTCCCCAGTTCATAAAGGTATTACCACCTTCATGATTTCTGGTATTTGCTGCTATTCTACAATTGTGATTTTTACATTACAACAGTAATTCGTTTATACTTCATCTGTTTGCTAACCACTGTTAACATGATCTTGATTCTGACACTGCAGTATCCATTCTGATTATTTTCCCAGAGGGATTAATTAGCACACAACAAAGCTGAACCTTGTTTTATTGTTTCTTGCAATTAGTTCTAATCCACTTTATATTATTTCTCCCCTTTTGTTCACATATCTAAAAGTTTCCATGAGAATATACCCAGAATCAATATTTGGAAGTTTAATTGACTAAACCAGGATAAAGCTATCTAATTCCATTCCTAATAGTTGAGATGCAAAGAAAAACAAAGGACCTCTGGCATTATTTTGAGGTACTATTCAGGGAAGGATTTGTTTCTGTTTCTACAATATGGAAAAGCCAAACATAGCGGTTGCTAAGAAGGAAGTAGGGAAGTGAAAACAAATGGAAGAGGAAATGACTAATTCCACTGGCAGGGGATTAAATTTCTCTACCTTTACTCTCTTAACCTTTTGATGACAGCCAAAGTTCTATGGATATCAGAATCACAAAATGTTAAAAGATCTAGAATAAGGTATTCAGCTCACTGGGTATAGTATATATTTATGGAAGGTCCTATACAAGATGCATTAAGTATGAATGCATGATGTACCTATATCTATGAGTTCACTGGCCCAGTGAAGTGTTAAGTAAGTAGAACAAGGGAGAACAGCATATTCTTTCATTTTTTATATAATATATTTAGAATATAGTGAAGAGATAAGAAGGATAGAGGAATCAGGGACAACTCCGATAAATCTCCTTAAGTAAGATTTCTACCACTGTACTTTGAAAAATTGTTTATGAAAACTAAAAGTCTCCTGATGGCCCTACTTCACAGGGTTGTTGGGAGTATGAAACAAAATGTATATAAAGACAGAAGTTCTTAAATCTTAAAGTGGGGGTGGCTAGGTGGCCAACTGAATAGAGCACTGGCCCTGGAGTTAGGAGGTTCAAATCTGGTCTCAGACACTTAACACCAAAAACAAAAACAAAAAAGCTAGCCATGTGACCTTAGGCAAGTCACTTAACCCCAACTGCTCCTCCAAAAAGCAAAAAAAAAAACAAAAAACTTAACGTATTCTATAGAAGTGCCTGCAATTATCACTAATGTAGCTTCCAACACTTCCCTTTATATACTTAAGCACCTAGTTATCTTGTTTTATAATGGCTATTTAAATCTTCTTAGATTTCTAAGAAACAGAGAAGAGCTAATCATACATACCTGGAAAGTTTTACTTAGCATATCCTCACCTTCCTTAGTCCCAAGTAAATTTACAATGATTTGTTTGCCATATAAATTTTTAAGTGTTCTAAAATGCCTATCGAAGAAACAAAGATAAAATCAGTAAACTTAATACTATAATTAATATGATGCTATAAATTTTATGCTATAAATTCAATATATAGATACCACAATCTATACAAAACACTCATATGACAGTATGTCTAACTTATGAACCTAATAAATTTGGGCAAATATAATTTCAAATTCATTTCTAGTTGAAGGTATGCCATTCATTTATTATGTATCTATTATGTATCAAGTACCTGGGAAACCAATATGAACAACAATCAATAGAGCTTACATTCTCATGGGAGAAAAAAGGAAATTAAATATATACACAAACAAGTAAATATATACACAAACAAGTAAAGCACAAGACAGAATGTGATAAGGTCAAAAAAGAGTAACAAGAAAATTTAGAGAGAAAGAGCATTTTCAGTAAAGGGTAGAGGAAAGGAGGGGAAGACAAGAGTCAGGGAAGGCCTCAAAGAAGTGTGAGAACTTGGGTGGAGGCACTAAAGGAAGAAAAGAATTCAAAGAGGCAGAAAAGTAGAAGAAATAGCTGGAGATATGGGAAAATAGTTCTCATTAATTCATGGGAGTAAAAGAAAGTAGGATAAGATAAGCAAATAATTCTATGAAACTGAATATGTGGAGGAATAGTATGAAAAAGGAAAGTAAGTCAGGGTAAAGTCCAACTTAAAGAGACTTTAATTTAATACAATTTAACAAACATAGCAAGTACCTATGTGCAAGGCACTAGGGACAGACACAGTCACAAAACAAAAAGGAAAAAAACAGTTCCTCCCTCAAGAAGCTACATTTTATTGGGGGGAATAGAAATAGATAATTAAACAGAAGATGATTTGAGAAGGGAGAGGACAGGAAGCACTAGGGGGATTAACAAAGGCTTTTTAAAGGAGGTGGTACCTTGAAGGAAGCTAAATGATCTCAAAGGCAGGGTGAAGGTGTGTCTTCTAGTTAGGTAGGAAAACTTGGGCTAAGACACCGAGGCAAAAGACTAGAATGCTGAATTTGGGGAATATCAAGTAGGCCAATCAGGCCCAAACAGAAACGATGATGAGATGATGACGGTCATGATGATGATAATAGCCAACATTTATAACAGCATTTACTACGTGTCAGGAACTGTGCTAAGAGCCTTACAATCATTATCTTATTTAATTCCCATAACCACCGGTGGGGGGGGGGGGAAGAAGGTGCTATTATCCCCATTTTATAGTTGAGGAACAGGCTGAAACAGGTTAAGTGATGTGTCCAGGGTCACACAGCTAGTAAGTGTGAAGAAGGATTTGAACTCAGGTCTTCCTGCGACTTGTGAAGGGCTTTAATTGTCAAGACGAGGAATCTGTATTTTATCCTGGAGGTAATAGGGAAACATGGAAGATTACACAGGAGAGTGGCCAGGTCAGAGTAATGCTTTAGGAAGATGATTTTGGCAGCTGTGGGGTATTATAAATAAGAAAAGATTGATGTTAGGGCAACCAGTAATGAGGCAACAGTCCAGAAGTGATAAGGGCCTTAACTATGATGGTAGCTGGTGAGTAGAGAGGAGAAGAAATGTTATGGAGGCAGGCTTAACAGAGAGTGGGATGTAAGGAAAAGTGAACAATCAAAAGCAACTCCAAAGTTGCAAACTTAAGTGAATGACTGCATGCTAGAATAAAACAAACAAAAAGGCATACGTGGAATTTTGGAGAAGGGATGGGAGAGGGCAAAATAATGATTCTAGATGAATGTGCCACATTCAAAGAGTTGATTTTGGATACCCAGGGAAATCTTTAGCATGTAGCTGCAGACGGAGGCCTAGAAGTTCAGGATTATTTCAGAAGCTGTACTAAGGTTCACTTGGAGAGGAGGGAGAGAGAGGATCTGCATTATAATAGTTTAGAGAGATGTGTGATGGCAGTGGTAGGAAAGAGAAGGGCTTCCATTTAAAAAACAGCAGTGTGCTATAGAATCCACAAAAATGTTTTTGCCCACACAATTTCACATGGTCTGAAATTTGACACTCAAGGGAACTTCAGTAAAATAGGCAGGTAGCAAGGTAGTGAAAAGAACTATCCACTGCGAACTCCTCTCCTTCCTAATTCCATACTGCTCTAGTCTTAGGAGATGACTTTTTTCCTTCTAATATCAATCCCTCTCAAGTAAAATAACACACACACACACACACATATATTATATACATGTACATGTATATAATATATATATATATATATATATAGTACTTTGCAAACTTTAAAGCACTATATAAATGCTAGCTGTTGTTATTGTTATTATTGTTATTTTATAGCATTGCCCCGATCTCATCTCCTCTGAAAGGCTGCTCTTGCAAACCTCCCCTTTCTCCAGTTTAAACTTCTTTTTAGCCATTGACTCCTCCCCTGTTGACTTCAAAGATACCCAGGTATCTCTAATCTTTAAAAAAAAAAAAAAAGAAAGAAAATCTTCCCTTGACCTCATTATCCCTTCAAATTTCCATCTCATATTTCTTCTTATGCCACAAATTCTTTAAAAGGCTTTATCTGTTGTCTCCATTTCCTCACTTTACGCTCACTTTTCCCTTTGTAATTTGGCTTTATCACTGTTACTATACTGAAACTGGTATTTCCAAGGTAAATGATCTTTTTATTGATAAATCCAGTAGTCTGTTCTCAGGCCTACCCATCCTGATCTCTCAGTAGTGTTTGATGTGGCTGACCACCCCCACCCCTATTTTATCTCCTGCCACAATTTTTGTCCCTCACACCTCCTACGTGCTCCCTCCTAAGTCACATCTCTTTGAATTTCCAGCTCTCTACACGGTTCAGCAGCTCAATGGCCACCTTCTTCAAGAGGCCATCCTTGATTTCTTCCAGTTTTCGGTGTTTGGTCACCACAACCATATCCTTACTTTGTATAGGGCCTATATTTACTGTCTTTGAACATATTCCCCTAGTAAGGAGGGAATTCCCCTAGGAACATACCCCCTTAGGAAGAGGAATGAACTAACTTTTGTACTGGTATACTTAATGTCTAGAACAGTGACTGGCACATGGCAAACACCTAATAAATACTTGTTGATTGAGTCTTGAATTTGGAATCTGAGAACCTGGGTTCAGACACTGGCCCTACTACTATGAAAGAATGTGGTTTAATGTGGAAGGAACAGGGATGGAATTTATAATAGGAAGAGCTGGCCTTGAAACTTAAATCAAATTGATCGTTTGTATGATGGTGGTTCCAAATCTCATTTTCCTCGACTATAAAACAGGAATAATTACGCTTACTCTACCAACCTCACAGGGCTGTTGTGAGAGAAGCACTTTGTAGACCTTAGAGTGCTATATAAATGTGAGTAGTAGTAATTTCTTACTAATGCAGCAGTGAGATGTTATTTTACTTCCACCTTTGTAAGCTCCCCATTACACTTGTGTCAGCAGATACCACAAGTCATCAAGTATCTTCTCCAGGCAGAAATATACAAGCTCACATAGCTTTATCTCTACAACTTTTTTCCTTGCATGGAGAAACCAGACCATCTTAGCTTACAGAGGGGCTGGTTCTACTTCTTGAGAAAGAGTTCAAGTCTGTACCCTCTGCCATGGGTGACAACACAGAAACAGTGGGCCAATGGAAAAGATACACAGGGATAAAACAAAATGAAAACAGACACAGGAAAGAGACCCAGTGCTGCTGCCCTTCAGAGATGACAGCTCTGAATGCCTGGAGCTTCCATTTTAAATGAAAGTTCATGGAAAAAGAAGATTTGAATCACAGATTTTACTTTACACCCAAATTGGCTAAAATAAAACCCCTGCCTAAGAAATATTTAGTTTCTGAATTCATAAAAATGAAACAATTACCCAAAAAAACTAAAATAAAAGCTAATTTTACCTGTCAAAAGCAGGTGCATTGGCTTCAAATCCCCTTGACATCCGAACACGATGAGATCCCACCTTGAAAAAGAATGTTATATTTAATCATATAAGAAAAGTACACGTAATAAATTGGCAGATTTAGAGCTGGAAGGGACTAATATTTAGTCTGTCTCTCATTTTATAGATGAAGAAAATGAGGCCAAGGAAGATTAAATGACTTGCTTTGGGGTCACAAAGATAGCAAATGTCAGAGGTACTACAGGAACAAAGGCCTAACCTGAATGCTAGGTTCTCCACATAATCTTTCCTAATCATGTTAGCAATGATCTTTGGACCCTGAAGAGCACTTAACTTTAGGCTTATGATTCTCTCCCATGTAAATATATTTTATTTCAATGAGTGAATGAAAAAACATTTAAATGTATTTTACATCAAGCTGTGTTAAGCTGAGGATTCAAACAGGAAAAGTAGGATGGTTCCCTGATCTCAAGAACTTCACAATCTAACTGCGAACATAAAGAAACTTCAGCTGCAGAGGGAAAGAAAGGCCTTCAAGTCCTAAGGTGAAAGAGATGGCAAGGTCTGGGGGATTCTTAGGTTTCATAAGCAGGTCAGATGACAGTGCTAGAGGACTACAGGATGCAAAAGCAGAACAGATGGCAAGGCCTGAAGGATCTCAGGAGGTGCTGGCAGGAAAGACGGTAATGTCTGGTAGTCTTCCATTTTATGGGAAAGAATAAAATTGTTGACTCTTTTTTGGACATCCCTTCCAAATCTAAGACTTCGTGAGTTTACATAAAGAGTTGAAAATAGAGGTAAAAAATGGGCATGGGGCATACTGGTCTAAACCCCTGGTATCTGGGGTAGGAACATGGTATCCTCTACTTCAATCACTATGGCTTCCATAACCTGAGAATGGGCACTTCAGTAGTCTGGAAGATTTGGGACGGCAAAAAGTAAACACTGGGATGATGATACGAAGGGGGCCAAGGAGCTTATAATATCAGCAAACAAGGATCAGGGAGTCAGGGACACTGCGCAGGCCTATTGCCAATATTATCCTCCTAAGGTTATTTTTTCATCCTAGAATAATTAGTCAGTCATGCTTTCTTTCCTTCTATAAATGCCAGGGATTTGTCTACTTTTTCATCTAATGTCTCTATAAAAATCTTTTAGAAAAAAATCTATTGCTTCTGAATAAGCAAAGCTTTTCAAAAGATCACAGTGGAATAGAGATACACAGATCCTTTTGAGGCTGAGGTATTGGTCAAATATAAAGCCAAGGGGAATTTTTTTTTTTTATAGACTCCTTCTTGTTCCTTAGACCCCAAGGAAAAACAATGTTACATAAAGTTGATAAGCAGCAGGCTTTTTACAAGTCATCTACATTTCAAAGGAAATACTAGCAGTCCTAGATAGTCTAAAAATACAAACAAGCTCAGGGTGAGGGAGTAAGAGAAATTGACAGACATGAAATGTTTAGTTAACTAATTGACCAGTGGTATGGTTGTCAGAGGAAGGGAACAAAAGTAGATGATAAAGAGGCAGCTAGGTGTTGAAGCGAACAGAGCATCAGCCCTGGAGTCAGGAGGATCTGAGTTCAAATCCAACCTCAGACACTTGACACTTAACTAGCCGTGTGACTTTGGGCAAGTCCCTTAACCCCAATCGCCCCACCAAAAAAAAAAAAGGCAAAAAAAAAATGATAGATGATGAAGGAGTGAATGTCTAAATAGATTTTTGGTTTGAAATCCAGTGTATTTTTCCCATTAACTCACATTGGATTGTAGATATGGAGCACTCATTATTTAATATTATATGAGTATTTTTACACTCACATGGAACAGGATGGTCAAAATAGTATGTACTTGAGCTGAGAATTTAGAGATAAGTAGAAATTGGATAGTCCAAGAAAGAACATTTTTTTCTTTATCATTTCATATAGTTTTATAAGGCAATAATGCTCTAAGCTGTCCACCTTCCTCTTCTGTAAAATTCAATTCAATAAGCATTTATTAAAATTGTACAGATGAGCTTTTATTTTAAAATTAGTGGCTGCTGCCTCTGTCCGTATGGCAAGAAAATTACCTTTGTGTCAATGTCACTTCTTTAATCCTTTTCTCATTTTTTTTTTCAGAATGAGCAACTTGTTTAAATGGATCAGGTTGGAGTTGCTTTGATTTTGCTAAAAATAATAGTAGCTAACCTATATTTAGTGTTTATGATGTACCAGAAACTGTGCTAACCACTTCATTATCATCTCATTTGATCTTCACAACAACCCTGAGGGGTGGGGGTGGGTAGGTGCAATGAGGAAATTAAGGCAAACAGAGGTTAAATGACTTGCCCAGTGTCGCACAGCTAGTTAGGACATGAGGCCAGGTTTGAGCTCAAGTTTTCTTGACTATACACTGCTCATAACTTTTTTCTTCTAATTTGGCACTTATTTTCATCTCTGCTCTAACAAACCAGTGGTCTTACACAGAAGGTCTATTTGAAAATGACTACCATATTAGTAATGAATCTTAGCACGCAATTAATTTTAATGTCTTAGGATACAATTTCATTTTTCTGTACTGTACCCTATACCCTGATCCTCCTCTCTCTTTTTAATGAAAACATTTATCAAATACAAATATGAAATGTCTATATGCTCTACAGGCTTTTGGCTTCTAACTCCCAAGTCATTTTTTGCTCTATTTTCTCTTATGCCAACCACTACACTGAAGTTGCTGAGTTATTTTTTTTTTAAAGCAATTGGGGTTAAGTAACTTGCTCAAGGTTACACAGCTAGTTATTTATGAGTCGGTGCTAAGTACTGAGGCAGGAACCAATCCTGGGTCCTCCTGACTCCAGGCCAGTGCTCTTCCTAGCTGCCCCCTGATTTTTTTAAACTGATTTAATTCAGAGGATTTTTATCAAGTTCTTGATAGAATTTCTCTACTTCATCTTCTACAACAGAAACTAACTCAATTATCTTCATAGTAGTCTTTTTTCACAAATTCTCACCATTATCAGAAGATCAAATGTCCCCTAAAACAATATGGAGAAAACTCATTTATTTCCTCTCCAAGAAAGACCTGAGGCATCTTTCCATTTAACTATAACTTCTTTTTTATCCTTATTATCTTTCTCCCAAACCCTCCCTAATTTTTAGCTACCCTATCAGGAATCAGAGCACCATCTTTCTCTCAGTCACCAAGGCTCAAAAGCAAGATCTCGTCCTCACTTTAATTCTTTTTCAATACCACCTCCACATAACTAATCAGCTGTCAATTCTACTTTTGTATATGCCCCCATTCTCCCCTCGGAGATTGCTACTACCCTGGGTGCACACTTTTATGACCTCCATCTCTGGATGACATAAACCTTCTGGTGGTTCTTTCTGAGTCAAGTTTCTCCCCACCACAATTCATCTTCCACTCATCTGTCAAACTGATCTTTCTAAATTAAAGATCTTTCCAAGTTACTCTGGTGGTCCCATGAACCTCCAGGACCAAATATAAATTTCTCTGGCTTTTAAAGGCCCTTCATAACCTGGCCCATTCCTACCTTTCCAATTTTCTGACATTTTACTCCCCACCATGTATTCTGAAATCCAGTAACAATAGCCTCCTTGATGCTCATTGCACAAGACCTTTCATTTCCTAACTCCAGGAATGTTCATTGACTGTTTATCATTCATGCCTGGAATTCTCTCCTCATTCTTCACTTCCTGCTAGTTTCCCTGGCTTCCATCAGGTCCTAGCTAAAATCCAGCTTCTACAGGATCCCCCTTAATGTGAGCACCTTCTAAGATAAAATCTCCGATTCACTCTTTGTGCGTGTGTGTATACACATATCTATCCATCTATCAACATCTTGTTTGTAAATAATTGTTTGCATATTGTCTCTTCCATTGGACTATGAAGTTCTTGAGAGCAAGAACTATTTCTTTAGCCTTTCTCTGAATCTACAACACTGTGCACAGTGCCTGGCACATAGGAAACTCCTAATAAATGCTTGCTGATATGACTAGGTTTCATTTAAAGTAAGAATGTCAGTGCTGACAGGAGATTCAGTTATTTTAATGGCTTGTCAACTCACAGGACAGACTCTGAGTAACAACAGTTATGTTAATGGTAGGTAGGTCAGAGTAATCTAGTCTATAAGCCTCCAATAGAAGACGTGTCTTTTTGTGAAAGGCAAACCGTTTGATCGATCAATTCCTTTGCAAACTAGGTCAAAAGACTTCAAAATTTCTTTGCAAACTAGGTCAAAATAAGCATATATTTAGCAAAATAAAATCACTACATTCTGATGAATAAGGATTTCTTAAATAGAAATAAAAGTAAACTATCAAGGACAGCTCAACTGCAAGATGCTGAAGATCATGTTATACAATCTGAACCTTGTAAAATTCAAAGTGAGTATACTAGAGATCACAAAAACCATCACTGTGGCAAAATGCCACTTTAAGGACAACTTGGTGATTTACTGGTTTATATTTCAAATTTGTACAGAGCCTTACAGTTTGCAAAGCACTTTCCTTATAATAATTCTCTACAGTAATTAGTATGACTATTACCTCATTTATATAGATGGAAAATGTGAAGCACAGGCTGAGTGACTTCCACATGGTCATATTGCCAATTAGTTTTATATATTGCTGGGCAAAAACCCTAAAGGCATTATTTAAAAGTATTTAGAAAAAATAGCACTAGGTTTTGTTTCAACTTGAGGAAAATGTCTCGTAGGAAATTAAATTACAGTAAAAAATAACACAGAATGAGCTGGGGTGGAGGGTGGTGCTGGTGAGGAGAGCAAGGAAGAAGGAAGATTTTGGACTCAAGGGAAATTTTCCTAAAGAACAAAGTTTCATAATGTCCAAAACATACTTGCAAACCAGGTTGTTCCCAAAACAATGGTACAGATCCACGGATTTGTATGAAGGAAGATACAGCATCATCTAAAAATATAACCTGGAGAAGGAAAAACCAAAGTTTCATAGTTAAAGCATATTTGCATAGTAAAAAACATTCAAATTTTTTGCATGTTAGACAAATTTTATTCTCATAAAGCAATCAGTTCTATTAATTTATAATTCTTGAACTTTTCAACAGAACTATTTTTATAATCAAGATACTTAGAAATATTCCATATGTTTAATGCAATTTAATTTTATAAAATTTAATAAATTTTAATAACTTTATAAATTTAATAACTTTATCAGTTTTAAATTAATATATAATTTTACAAAAATAAATTAAAGCAATAAAAACAACAGAGATTAGAAATTCTTAAAACTAATAAAGCTGCATAGTGAAGAGAGTATTTTGATTACTTCTTTAAGAGAAACAATATCTTAGTGAACTCTTCAATTTGGTATTGTACCCATAAATGATCTCTAGGTTTGGTCTTCTTTACTCCTACAATTTTATACTTTAAAAATATGCTTTTTATATTACTGAAAAACAAATTTGCAAAGCTGAATGTTTTTATGTACACATACATGTACATGTACACACGACCACACCCATACACATAAACCTGGATAATACAAATATTTTGGGCTAAATTTCAGTTCAAGTTTCTAACAGTAACATGGAATACCCGTGTCATTTAAAAAAAAAAAAAGGTTTCAAAATGTATCTGATTTAACCAAAAACGATTCTTTTAAAAAAATTCACTAGCACTATATAATTCAGTATTCATCTGACAATACCTAAACTAAGGCAGTACAGTTAGATAATTTGTTGGGTTATACATAACTTGCCACATAACTGGAGAGTTGTAAGTTCTTGTTTTGGAAAAACTGTAAACTTTTTACCCACAGTATGATGACCAGTAAAGAAGTAACAGACCATGGAATGACTTTGTTATAGTTATGAAAAATATTTTGAATTATACAGAAAATATGTAATTAGGTTACTGGTTTTTTTAGGCTTTTTAGGAAAAGTAAATAAAACAAGAGATTAAAAAAACAACTAATACCTGTTCTGTTTCTACAAAATTAGCAACATGACCATCATCATTTGTTCCCCGAACATTAAACCTGGTCCCAGCTCGTTCACAACTCAGACGTGAAATAAGGCAAGCTTTTGCCTGTTTGTGAGCAGCATATATTGTTCTAATTTCAACTCCTCCACACATAAGGCGTAATAACCAGTCATCACAATTCACTCCATAGTGCTTGAGATGTAAGTGCAGTGATTGATTCCTAATGAAAAAAAATTAGATTAGGTTATTGAAAACAAAATATATGGCAAAGCTTCAATTCAGCCCAAGCATTCTTCAATGTATAGATTTTCATACATATTATTACTTAAAATATTAATGTAGACTAAGTGAATGACAGGATAATTGAGTTCATTCACCCAACATGTATCCATCATTAAAAGAATACATTGTCCTATTAGGGAATACGGACTGAGGCGGCAAAAAAATTGGGTTAAAAGATGGACACACATTTGACTACGTTGTGATTTGTGTTCCATGCTTTATGAACCCATGGGCAAATCACCTGTACTCCTCTCATCTTAAAAATGAGATTAGTACTTTCCCTACATTCCTTACAGAACTGTTGTAAAAACCAAATAAGACAACTGTATGTGTAATATACAGTGCTATACAAATGTACAAGTTTATTGAATACTAGACATATTCTTTTTGTGTCATCCTCAAGAAGAAAATTCAGGCACCAAATGTACTATTTCATAGGAAAAGTGTCAAAGAGAGAAGGTGGTGAATACGCATGCTTATCTGAATAACTGGAGCTTATAAAGAAATCCTGGAATATGTATATGTATATATATATATATATATGTATGTGTATAGACACATGTAGGTGTATGTATGTGTCTATACATATATAAAGAGATATAGATACAGGTGAAAAAATATATTTCCACCTCTCTGTGTTTCTGCTCTTTGTGTCTGTGGTGATGCTGATTACTGATATAAGAGAATTAAAAGCCAAGATGAGAAAAATTATACAAATTTGTTTTGGCTACAGAAAAGTAGCTGTAATTATTTTCTTATAATTTAAGTTCAATTATCAAGGGCACAATTGTTACATATGACATGTCAATATAACTTGTTTCATTTAAACAGTAAATTCTATTCATATTCTCAAAGTCACTTTGTTCACGAGATATTCCACCACAAAAACAAACAAAATAAAACTGGGAATTCTGATTCCAGAAGGTTTAAATTCCTAGAAATCTGACTTTTGGGTAACAGGGATATTATACATTATTATCATGCCATGGTATTATTAATATCATAGAAATTCCACTGATGACATTCCTAGTTTAGATACTTTAAAATAATTTCCAAATTTAAAATATTCTATATTAAAGACCAGATAATATAAACAATATCTAATTAAGTTAAATCAATTTAATTAAATATCTAATATTAGACAGAAAATTTTATAGTACTTAAACATAATGGGAAACATGGACTCACCAGAAAAATCTGTCATCAGTTGTGCGGTCTTGAATGCTACGATGGGCATTAAGACTCAAATCTAAACTGGATCCAGTTGCAGACCATGCAAAATAAAAGTTTCCTGAATTCAAAATTTTGCGAACATCTGAAATTCGATCTTCATCTGAAGAATCAGTTCTTAAGGATATAAACTCAGTGGAAGTAACTCTAAAAACTTCAGAATCTTGAATTTTTCCAACAGACATGCATCCTGTGACTAGAACCAGATACTGTGCCATTGTATCACCTACAAAACCAAAGTGATAGCTGATGAATTCCAAGTAGTTTTGGAACACAATTTTAAACTTTATTTCCCTTATGTCTAAAGTTCTTATTATAAGTTTCACTAAAACGTTTGCTCACAAAAAGAGAAAAATTTAACTTGGACACTTAATATTTCTTTGAGATATTTTAATATAAAGAGAATAATACCAATGCTTATTAAATTATCTATGGCTCCCTTAAGAAGTTTTCTTTCTTCAGGGGGGCATCTAGGTGGCACAGTGAATAGAGCACCAGCCCTGAAATCAGGACTGAGTTCAAATCCAACCTTAGACACTTGACACTTAACTAGCTGTGTGACCTTGAGCAAGTTACTTAACCCCAACTGCCTTGCCTTACCCCCTCCAAAAAAAAAAAAAAAGAAGCTTTCTTCAGCCTCTAATTAAGGCATTAGAAATAACTGTCTGTGCTAGATGTCCTATCCAGGGGACATAAATATAATTTCCCTGAAGGAAAACTTTATCTTAGGTATATAAGAGAAGGACTTTATCTAATCAGTAAACATACAGACCAAATCTTCCAAAAAGTGTCAAATAAAATTTCTTTACTGGTATGCAGTTTCCCAGTTGGATCTGCTAGTTTTTCCTCAAAGGAAAAAAAAAGGATGACAAAAAAAAAAAACCTAGCCGTGTAACCTTGGGCAAGTTACTTAACCCCAATTGCCCTCAAAAAAAAAAAAAGGATGAAATCTTTATGCTGGAATGGAGAAGTACTACTTACAATGCCTTATAAGCATTCTAATATAGGAGTCATTCTTCCATCTTAATCATAGGCATACATATTTATTGTATACATAACAGTCCTTTTAAATCTGAAAGCTTTATTCTACATTATCAAGATCAAGTAATTAGTCAGGTCACAACAACACTTAAAAGAGACTTCAAATAACATAGACTTTCAATATATTTAATGTTAGAAAGAGCCTCACAGATCATGTAATCTAAACCTGTCATCTAAAGATAACTAACCTAAGAAATAATGTGACTAGAACAGATCTTACTTCACACTTACCTTGCTTGTTAAAATCTGTAAAAATGAGGATAGGAAAAAAACTATATTGAAAAGTTTTGCTTAGTAAACTTACCAAGGTTCAGTCGTAATACACCTAAGAGTCCATATGCATCCATTACTTTGGAATACATGCCTTTGATTGCCTCTTTTTCTGCAGATGCTACAAAAAATATTTTAAGATGTTAGGAAAAATAACTTGAACTTTAAATAACAGCTCTCTACTATATCTAGAGTTTAAAGGACTCAGTCTTTTGAAATGAGGTAGTTATTCAGACTATAAATACATCACAGAACTATTTCCTTTCCTCCTATGTGTACACTGCAAAACACAGATGGAAGATCCTAACTGTGATGACTGGATTTACAATGAATCTATGATTATAATTTCAACTAGGTCCTCGTGGCATAGAAATTCTTTACGAAGAGGAGTTTCTCTGATTAACACTCTACCCTACTACCCTATGTGGCTGTTTGAACTCTTCTCGAGTCACCAATTACAATCCCCCTTTCCTCTCCATCCCTTCCTGAAGATGTCAAATACTTCACTGAAAAAAACTGAAGATACCCATCCAAGCTTCCTTTTCTCACCAATTCCACACTATAAATCATCTGGAAATCAGCGTGGTATGTGGAAGAAACAATGGGTCTGGAGAAAGAGGAGCCAGGTCCCAATTCCTCCTCTGACATTAGCCTCAGTTTCTTCACTTGTAATATGAGGGGGTTTGACTAGATGACTTCTAAGGTTCCTTCCCGCTCTAGAACTATGACTATCCTCCACTATGTCCTCTGGTTTCACTGTTAGGGGGAAAAGTAGCATTTCTGTTTGTAAACGCAACTCTTCTTCTATGCCCTTAGTCCCCTCCCCGCCCATCATCCTTTCTCCCTGATTTTCTTTTTTATTTCCAATCACCAAGAATCTGCACACTTACTCTCTCACCCCCACCCCCAACTGAAAACTAAAAACCTTCAGAAAACCCACCAAAAACAGGTATAGCCTATCAAAACAAACTTCTACATTGTTGTTCAGTCATGTTTGACTCTTCATGACCCCATTTGGGGTTTTCCTGGCAAAGATACTGGAGCAGTTCACAATTTCACAGATGAGGAAACTGAAGCAAACAGGGTTAAGGGACTTGCCCAAGGTCTCACAGCTAGTAAGTGTCTAAGGCCAGATTTCAACTCAGGAAGGTGAATCTTCCTGACTCCAGGCCTGGCCCTCTATGAACTGCTCCATTTATCTGTCATTCTGTACTTAAAGTCCTTTGCCTCTCTTATCAAGAGGTATTGAGTCCTCTAGAACAGTGGTTGGTGATTTGCCATTATCATTTTGTTGTCATTATATAAACCTTTTCTCCTGGTTCTATTCATTTCCTTCTGCATCAGTTTATACAGGTCTTCCCAATTTTCTGGGAAACTCTCTTCACCATTTCTTACAGTACAACAGTATCCTAACACATTTATTTATTCAATTCCCAATTTATGGTCAGCACCTTAAAATTCCCATTCTTTGTCACCTCACAAAGAACTCTAAGTATTTCTGTACATCCTTAGGAGTTTGTTTTGCTTAGGATAAAGCGCTCCTTTAATATGTCCTTCTGCCTCTTCCTTTTCATTCCTATTTCCCTGTTTAGTGAAGTGTATTGCTATACCTGTTTTTATGGAAATATTCTTTCTTTTAACCAGTTCAGATAAGAGTGATGTTGAAGTGTTACTGGCCTCCTCCACCTTGTCATATAGATTCTACTTCTGCATTTCAATTGCATTTTCCCTAACGTTCCTTTTCCTTCCCCTTTCCTGACACTGCATTTCTCTTGCCTTCTCTTTCTATTCTTTTATTAAGATCATCAAGACGTAGTAGAACCACTCCCAGGCCTTGTCTCTGAAAAGGACAAACTCCCTGTCCGACCTCTGACAATGACTTAATTCAGAGGGGACACATGTATATCCTTATATTAGAATGTAAGCAGTTTGTTCTTTTTTGGTCCCTTATTATTATTCAATCACATATCTTATGTTTCTCTTAACTCATGCTTGAATTAAAAAATTTCTATGCAGCTCTGGCTTCTTCATCAGGAAAGCTTAGAAGTTCTTTCAATAAAGGTCTTTTTTCCCCCAACCAATTAATACTTATTAAGTGCCTACTACATGCCAGGTACTGTAGCATTGTAACAAATTTTGTTCTGTAAGTTATTCTTGGTTGTAAATCCATATCCTTTGCCTTCTAAAATACTGCATTCTAAGTTTCCCTCTTCTTTCTAGTGGTGGCTATAAATCATGAGTGATCCTGACTGTGGCTCCTTGGTACTTGAATTCTCTTTCTGGAAACTTGATGTTTTTTCTTTAACCTGGAAGTTATTGATATTAACTAGATATTGGCTATGATGTTCTGGAGAGTTTATTGCTTGGGCAAGGTTTTATACTTCTTGTGCCAAGCTGTTAATTCCCTTTCCAATTCTTCCTTTCATAGTTCTTGTTTTTCTTTTTTCTCGTTTCTCTTCCATTTTTTTTTTTCCTTCAAGGGCTCCTATTTCATTTATAAAGACATTTTAAATTCTTAAAAAAAAAGAAGAACCAAAATTCTGGCTTTATCTTTTCAGGAATTCTAATTGAGTTTGTGCCCAAGTTGTGTTTTTCTCTGAGGCTTTTATTATAGATGTTTTGGGGTCCTTCTCTTCTTCTGTGTTTGTGTCTTAACCTTTCTAGCTACCATAATACCTCTTTAGAGTAGTTTTTTGTTTTTTTGTTTTTTAATCATTCTGCCAGCCTACTTCCTGATTTGATATGAGGGCTGAGATCTGTTACACTTTTAGAGGGAAAATCTGGGCTGGCCCTGCTGTTGTCTTCTTAGGAGTACAGAAGGTTGTGTTATTCTAGGATCTAAGGGCCAGCCTAGGGACTTGCAAGCTTTTAATGCTCACAACATGGTTTGATTTATGGCAAAATCTGACTGTTGCCCTGTGGTGTGAGTTCCGCAAGTTCCTGTCCTGGATTTCAGTTTGATTAACTGTAGATGCTGCTAGACTCTGTCACTGTCAACCAGCTGGAAAGCTCTGTTTGATCACAGTGACAAAGCTGTAGTCTCCTTTTGGTCTTGGATTCCTGCCCTGGTGATTGCTCTGCAGGCTGGGCTAGCTGCTAGACATGAGACCCCACTTGGCTCACACTGCTGCTGCTTGCCTCTGACCAAGCTCCTTTCTTGGTACACGACCCAGGCTGTCTATACTAAGGAATGTCACCCCTTGTGCAGGTCTCCCTTCCACAGTCCACCCTTAATCTGTGACTGGAAACTGGGTAATGGACAACAACGCTGGTAGTCAGTACATGTCCCCTTCATGGTACTCCAGTATGGGCCTGGGACTTCTTCTTCCCCTGGTGCACAGCTTCTCTTTGGGTGCTGGAATGTTCCACACATGGCTTGCACCTGGTCTGATCCTGTCCTAGCACCTGTAGACATTTCTGTCTCTCTACAGTGACCTGGGCTGGACACATGGATTTGGTATGGTGCATATTCTAGGTTTGTTTGAAGGAGCTTTTTGAAGGGAAGTGTGACTATACGGCTCCTTCTACTCTGCCATCTTGGTTCTACACCATCTTTCCCTAATTTTCAATCTCTTATCCACTGGCTCCTTCCTTAGTGCTTGCAAACATACCCTAGAACTCCCCCATCCTTAAAAAGAAAATCTTCATGTGATCCTACCATCCCTCATCTCATATGCCTTGCAGGTTAAAATTCTAGAAAACGCCATCTACATTCATCTAGCTTCTAACTTCAACTTCATCGGCTCCCTTCAAGGTTACCAATGATCTACTAATGGTCAAATCCACTGATCTTTCCCCTCAGGTCATTTTCCAATGACCAAGTCTACTTGGACCTTCACAGCATGACACTGTTAACCACTCCCCTCCTCCTTGGATTCATGATATGTTCCCTCCCAATTGTCCTTTCACCTGCCGGAGTATTCAAGCATTGCCTCCTTTGCAGAATCATCATCCTTGGGTCGGCTAGGTGATGCAGTGAATAGAACACCAGCCCTGGAGTCAGTAGGACCTGAGTTCAAATCCGGCCTCAGACACTTGATACACTGGCTAGCCGTGTGACCTTGGGCAAGTCACTTAACCCCAATTACCCTCAAAAGAATCATCATCCTTATCTGACCTCCTATGTTTACATTTTTTGCATCAGCTTCACCTGGTTGAACTATCACTTTTATGCTGACTCTTTTCCACACTATATATGCGGTCTCAGTCTCTCTCCTAAACTTCAATCCTACATCACCAACTATATAGTAAGGAGCTCAAACTCAACATGTCCAAGACAGAAATGATTACAGTGATAAGAGAATTTCTGGCTCAACTTTACAACCATCATTTACTTAAGATAAGCAGAACACGTAACTAGCTAGAGTCAGCAAAATCAAAGTGAGACATGAACTACAAAGGCCCAGTGTTAACTACTCAGTTCCTGTTCTGTCTCTGCAAGTTTACAGCTTCACATAATCATCGATAGCTCTGTTGCTTACTGCCTAGTTTCCTGTTTTACCTGATATAGATCTTTCCCTTCTGCCATCTGCTCTTTGGTCTGTATGTCGTCATCTTCCCTTATTTGCTGCTTGAAAGGTCATTGTTCCCATCTTGCTTATGTAATTAAAATCTATATAAGGTTGCTGAAACTTTTGTTCAGGGTTCACTGATTTTTATTCAGTGATTCCTATGCTCAAATCATAATAAACTGTTTTTTTAAATAACTCAGCATTATTTTCATGATTGCCAGCAGTACCTAGCAACAGATTCTCAGTTTTTATCCCAACTATCTTTTCCCTAAAACCCTCTCCCCTCTTCCTGACTTCCTTTTTTTTTTTTTTTAAATAAAATAAGAGGGGCAGTTAGGTGGTGCAGTGAATAGAGTACCAGCCCTGGAGTCAGAAGGACCTGAGTTTAATTCCAGCCTCAGACACTTGACATTTAACTAGCTGTGTGACCTTGGCCAAGTCACTTAACCCCAACTGACCTGCCTTCTCCCCTCCAAAAAAGAAAAAAAAAAAAAGAATGCTCTCCTCCCAGGTTTACCACTTCTGGGTCATCCTTAATGCTTTGTCTTCCTCACTTCTCAAATTCAATCTCTTGCAAAGTATTCTCAATTCGACCTTCACAATGTATCAGGATCTGTCTTCTTTCTATTAATATATAACCACCCTAGTTCAGGTCTTCAACACTTCTCATGTGGATTATTTTAGTAATTTCCTAACTGGACTCTGTCTCTAGACTCTTCCTTCTACATAGCTGTAAAATTGTTTATTTTAAGTGGCAAGTCTGTCCACATCACTCCTTTGTCCAAGAACCATCAGTAGTTCCTTTTTGTCTCTAGGAAAAAGTATCAACTACTCTGTTTGGCTTTTAAACCCTTTCATAACCTCTGGCTCTGGCCAGCCTTTCAGACTAACTGCTTATTACTCTTCTCTACATAGTCTACATCCCAGCCAAACTAGTCTGCTAATGCTCCAGACACAACATTTTCTCTCTCATCTCCATGTCTTTGCATAGCCTATCCCTATCATGCCACACAATAACCTTACATAATTTTTAGCTTCCCTCCAAGATCAAAGATCGATTTATATTCTGTCTCTTATAGGAAGCCTATTCTTACCACAACCCCTCCCCCTACCTTCTACTGCCCCACTCCCAGTACCTTCCCTCTGGAAATTACGCTGAATATATTTTGTATTTAATTTTTCAAGTACATGTTGTTTCCCCCAAATAGAATGTAAGCTGAGCAAAGGAAACTATTCTTTTGGCCTTGGTATTCCCAGTCCCTAACTCAGACCCTGACACACAGAGTGGGTACCTGATCCATGCTTACTAAATTTCGCTGAAAAAAATTTGACTCCAGGTCACTGCTAGAGGTTAATCTCTAGCTTGGTGCCTGGACTGATTTTAACTGACTGTGGGGCTATTTGGGCCTTCTTGTCCAGATAATCATTTTCCCCTTTGCAGGTTTCAATGTCTATGCAATGGAAGTCTATTAAGGCTAAACTATCAGTGCCTAGTACTAAGAGGTGATTGATAAAGAACCAGCTGAAGTTATTAGCAGTGGTTAGTCATGTGATATTCCACATGGCAATGTTCAAAAGGGACAGCCTGGAAGGTATGGTGAATCAGCTTTTAGTTTTCACTTAAATACTGGCACTCCAAATCCCAGAGTTGACATAATATGAGAAAAAATGAAGCATATTTTTGTTGATATTTGAGAAAATTCAAAACCAGAAGACTTCAAGCTAAATAGAAGGATGGTTGTTAAGTTCTCCTCAGAAAGACACACAAAAGGGAAAGTTTCTTCATGTTCCTATAGGCAAAAGAAACAGACTACCAAATTTTTAAAAAGCTACCAGCCTGCCTACCATTTAAAGCTCTCTACAAACTGGCTTTAACCTCCTTTTCTAGGCTCATATCACTTAATTCCTTTAAATATATATATTCTGGCCAAAATGAACTTTTCTTTGAATGCATCCTGTCTTCTCTCTATTCAATTCTATATTTTTCCTTTTCTTTATCTTAGATCTGTCCAAAATTGAGAGGAATATTAAAATCTCCTGCCACTATGTAGAATTTTCTATACCTTTTTGTAATTCACTTAGTTTCTCCTTTATGAATTTAAACGCTAAGCATATGGAACACAAGTTTAATATTGATATTGATTTGCTATCTATGGTTCCTTTCAGCATAATGGAGTATCCTTCTATTTCTCAGTTTTCTGGCTAACCAGAGTTTCAGCACTGAGCTATCACACTGCCACCCCAGGCAGAGTTAAGTGTCCTGCTCTTCCCTGAGGAGGATGGCTGAGTTGAGTATTATTGCATGTGCATGGGTCAGGTTGTAAAGCAGATTGTAGTGACTGGTGGGGGAGGGGAGTCCTGAGTGAGCAGGTTAAGGATTAAGGATTAGCCTTTTCGGCTCTTAGTTCATTGAGTTGTGACCTCCTGAGGGTTCCTGGCATTTTAGACAATGGAGATAGCTGAAATTATCATCTTTTGTGCATAATTCTTGTTTTTGGAAAGAATTGTGTTTAGTTCTTCATCTTGCTTTGTTTTGGGTTTTTTTGTTTTTTTGTTGCTTTTTGGAGGGGGAAGGTAGGGCATTTGGGGTTAAGTGACTTGTCCAGGGTCACACAGCTAGTTTTTCTGTGTTAAGTGTCTGAGGCCGGATTTGAACCCAGGTCTTCCTGACTCCAGGGCCGGTGCTCTATTCAGTTGGCCAGCTATCTACCCCCATCTTGTTAAATTTACATGACCCAGAAGTTTATTTAGGAATCTGGTACCTCTTCAACTTTTAACTACACTATTCCTCTTCTGGAATGAACTCCCCCTACATTTTTACCTATTGAAACACTTTTCTCTCATTAAGGACCAGCTTAGGTACTACCTCCTCCATGAATTCAATTCAAATATTCATTAAGCACCTATTAGTATTATGTGATATATTATATAGCCTTTTCTGATTCCCATTCCAAATTAAAAGTGATTTATCTCTCCAAGAACTATACCTACCTACCTATTGTATGCTAACAAATTATATTTACTTGAAAACGTGTCAGCCCACTTTATAGCAAGATGCATGAGCCCATGAAACTGTCTGGTTTAATTCTTGCTTGACTAGTATTTGAAAGTGCATTGAACAAAGAAATATACAATTTTAGAGCTGAAAAAGAGCTTTAGAGAAGATCCAGTTTCTTCATTAGGGGGTTAGACTAAATAACCTTCAGGGTTCTTCTAACTCTAAACCTATAGTCTTAAGATATCTAGTTTGACTCCTCAATTTTATAATTAAAAAAAACCGAACAAGAGAAGTGAAGTTACTTGCCCAAGGTCACACGGCTAGGTTTTTGTTTGTGTGTGCGTTAAGTGTCTGAGGCCGGATCCGAACTCAGGTCCTTCTGACTCCAGGGCTGACACTCTACTCACTGCGCCACCTAGCTGCCCCCATCAATAGGACTTTTAAACTAGACATAAAGCATCCTTCATTATTTTTTATGAATTTCCTGGACTCACTTCTGCCTATATAAATTTGAATTCTATTTTTTTAGGTTATTCTTATACATTTTATCTATGTTACCTGATACTGACCAACTTCACAGTAGGAACTGTGTCGATTTTCATCTTTGTATGTGCTACACCTAGCACAGTGCCTTTGCTCAGATACAATGTTTGTTGAATCTGTTGACTACAGAAGTTTTATCTTAAGACCATACAAAAAATGTAGAGTGGGAGTGACTTTAGATGCTATCTAGTCTAACCGCCTCCCCCCTCCCTTTTTTTTTTTTTTGACAGATGAGGATACTATGAACTAAAAAAGGTTAAGTGATTTACTGAAGATTATTATAGGCAGTAAATAACAGAGCAGACCTAAGATTCAAACCCAAGTCCTCGGATATCAAATCCCATGCTTTGGTTCTTTTCCTCCCTATCTGACTATTCCTCTTAAATATCCTTTATTGGTTCATCCATATTTAACACTCTATGTCTCTGTGTAGCACAAGGCTCTATGCTTTCCTTACTTTCCCCTTCTTTTGGTTAACAAGAGCAGAATTTAGCCTTTAGCAACTGCCCTTCCATACTTAGCAACAACACTATCTTCCAATGGCTCATTCTTCCACGAAAAATTTAATGGGCCCCTAGTTCAAATTTTAGGGTTCAATTTGGAAAAAAGTTCTAAACTAAACTGAGACTCAGTAACATTTAGGGAAATCTTTTAACTTCCCAGCTAGTACTGCAGGATCCAAGTACCCTCAGGGACATCCTTCTGTACACATTAATCTCAAGTAAGGACATGCCCAAAGACAGTGGGATTGAACTAATTTATAAG
Source organism: Gymnobelideus leadbeateri (assembly GCA_011680675.1). Classification (NCBI taxonomy): domain Eukaryota; kingdom Metazoa; phylum Chordata; class Mammalia; order Diprotodontia; family Petauridae; genus Gymnobelideus; species Gymnobelideus leadbeateri. The sequence continues at coordinate 150,567 of WOXC01003734.1, forward strand.
AAGAAAATCAGCATTATAAAATACCACTAGCAGTGGTGGGTAACAAGATAACATATTTTCTTCAGTTCTTCTTAAACAGAAGGAATAAGGGCAGAGGAAAGAATAAAGAAGATGCCCCTTAGCCACTGTACTTTGCAGTCATGGAGGGGGGCACAATATATTATCAACTGGGCTGCTGCATTCTTTTATTATTATTATTATTATTTTAAACAAGAAGTTTATTTAAACCACAAAATGTTTGACTTGAAAGGAAAACTATCTAGGATCAATTTCTTTATAGTAATTTATCCCTACTGAGAGAGATTGCCCTATATGTAATGGCTATGTACAAAAAAGTTATAAAATCATCCTTGATTTTACAATGATAAAAGAAAAACATTGAAATTATCCAATCAAACAAGGTATGCAAGGATTTATTTTTTGTGGGTTTTTTTTTTTGTTGTTAAACAGTGAGAGCAAAATAACTTACTGGAATATAAAGATAAAAGTTGAATGAGCATGCCACTAATGGAGAAAAGGGATATTTTCACAGAACCAGTTTGTTTTTTCCCCCTCCCCATCTCCATCTGATGCTGATCAAAACATACCATTGGCCATTTACTTAAAAAAAAAAAAACATTATGCCTGTGTACATACACCAGTTACTTTATGTACAATAAAGGAATGGGGAAGGGAATCAAAGAGAGAAAACTATACTGCAGTAGTCAGGATGTGGATGAACCCAATCTTGGTTTTCTAATTGTGAATGTACTGTTTTCCTTAGGAGTGCAGTTCTGGAGCAGAGTTGTAGATTCTCTTTTAGTAAGCGCCTCCTGTCTGCTGCTGGAATACATCCATTGTATCTTTCTTCATCCTCCATTTCCAACTGTGCAGGTATGTCTGTGAATCTGATCTGCCTCATTGACAAGCCCTGTCGTTCACAATAGGCTTTCATTAGTTTACTAAGTGGTGTGTGCCTCTTAATCTTAAATTGCACCACCGAACCATCTTGCCCTGCCACCTTCAAGTTAATGTGGTCGTTGTTTTCAGTCCTGACTCCTTCCTTCTGCTTTTCGTTGGCCATGGCAAGTCAGGGGGTCTCCTTAGCCGCCGCTTCACAAAAGAGGCACCAGGATGGTCTGCCCCACGGGAACGGAGGGAGAAGCAGCAGTGGCAGGAGCAGGGGGAGGAAGTTGATGGTGGTGATAGTGAGGAAGAGGAGGAGAAGGAGGAGGAGGATGAGAAGGTAGAGGAAGAAGGGGGCTGCTACATTCTTAATACTAGGTATAACAGGGAAGGCCCAACTGTGTGCCACTTTATTAGTCTCTGCCCAGCTTCTACGTCTCTCTGCTACTCCTCCCCTCTCTGTGTGCCCTAAACTTATTGCCTGATTCCAGGAAGACATTGGACAGCTACCACCCCAAGAAGCTATCCTAATTGCTCTATGGAAGCATATTATAGGGACTATAAATGTCATGTTCACTAATTAAAGGCTCTTATCAAGATCCTTTTCCTTCTATATTATCTTGCTTGGTCTCCTCATTGGCTCCCACTCAAACTCAAAATGTCCAAAACAGAACTCATCTTTCCCTAAGACTCTACTCTCTTCAAATGTCTCTATTACAATCATTTTCATACCCAGGTTCAAAACGTAGGTGACATCTTTGACTACTTCATTACACTCACTTCACATGTCCAATTCATTTCCAAACCTTCTACCTTCACAATCTTTTATGTAAGTCCCCATCTCTTCACTCACAGTTCTATCCTTATCATCTCTATTGAAAAAGCCTTACGATAGGTCTTTCTGCCTATCTTTCTGTATTCCAATTAATTCTTCATTTGGTTGAAGTAATTTCCTAAAGCAAAGGTCTGATTGTTATCCCAACTTAATAAGCCAAATGATTCCCTATTACCTCCAAGATCTAATACAAAGTCTTCAGCTTAGTATTTAAAGCTTTCACAACCTGGTCCCTCCCTATCCGTCCAGTCTTTTTACATTTTATTCAACCCCGTACACAATGTGATACAATCACATGGACATACTTGCTGTTCCAAACACATGAAACTCCATCTCCTGATTTGGTTCATTCCCCTTGGCTGTGCCCCATGTCTGGAATGCCAACCTTCTCACCTGTGCTTCTTGGTTTCCTTGGTTTGCTTCAAGATTCTCCTCAAATTCCTTTCTCCCCCCCAGTTTCATCTTTGTCTTTCTCACTAGGATGTGAGCCCTTGAAGGCAGAGACTGGGTTGTTGTTGCTTTTATTTTTTATCTTTTTCTTATGTTTCTAGAGCTCAGCACAAAGTTAAGTCTGCTCTTGTACAAAACCATGACCCTAAAGTACTCAGCATGTTTATGCTTATCACATCTTAGGTAAAACAAATGTAGCTATAATAAATCTAGGGAAGGTCAACTAAAATGACCATGAAAGACCATGAAAGTGGCAGAATGGTAGTCAGTCTAGGATTACTCGTTAACAACATGGGCTTCAAGCAAAATATTGGAAACAAAATAGATCAATAATCTGCATGAAGTCCATGTTGTTAAACTCTAGACTTCAAAGAAAGAGTAATCAATCAACTAACTTTTAAGGAAAAGTCAACAAGGAATCCTAGACATTTTTTTCTGGGTCCTAACCTTAAAAGCTGCATATAACTCTGACTTCTACATCTTCTAGTTACATTTTATAGTAATTGTCCCTAATTATGTTTATTTTAAATTGCCCATAAAGTGTTAACTTCCAGGAGCCAAGATGGCAGAGTAAGCAGTAAATCACTGTAACTCTCCCATAGTCACCTCCAAATAACAGCACCCCCAAACAAATCCTGGAACAGCAGAACCAGCAAACAGAATGGTGAAACAAGCTTTTAGCTCAAGAAACTTGCAAGACCAGCTCGAAAGGATTGTCTCAATCAAGTAAAAGGGGAGTGCAGTCCAGGACAGGAAGCAACCCAGTAAGCCAGCAGTAAGCCCCACCTCAGCAAAACAGTGGAAAATCCTGAGCCTCAATATGGTGAAGCAGGCAAATGCCAAAACCAGGACTCCTTACTCCCCCTACTTGCTGTAGCATAGCCAGGGAAACTGGCAGGCTCCAGGTCCAAGAAACACCACATGCTTCAGTGGTAGGCTCAGGGAAACACAGAAACACCCCACTGGCCTAAGCACATGCCAGACACCACCACTAGGACCCCAGCTCAGCATCAGACAAGCTGCCAGACCCCTACAGACTCTAGCAGTGCTAATCGTCCCCCATGCACTCAGCTCAGTACCAGACATGAAGATCCCCTTGGAAATAAGGACAACATCAACGCAGCACCAGTTAAACAGCCAGACCCTGTGGCCACTGGTACAAGAAGCCTGACACAGTGCCCCTTCCACCCTGAGAACAGAGCTAAAATTTAAAAGGAAAAAGGTTAAAAAAAATATGATCAAGAAAAACAACAAAAAAAGGATCTGACCTTAGAAAGTTATTATGGTGACAAGACACAAACTTAGAAGAGGACAATGATATCAAAAAAAAAACCAAACCATGGGCAAAACCCCAAAGAAAAACAAGAAGTGATTTCAATCCCAGAAAGAACTCATGGAAGAGCTCAAAAAGGAGCTTAAAAATCATATAAGAAAGCAGAAGAAAAATTGGGAGAAGAAATGAAAGTGATGCAAGAAAATTATGAAAAAAAGTCAATAGCTTAGAAAAAGAAAGCAAGTGCTTAAAAAGTAGAACTGGCCAAATGGAAAAGGAGACACAAAAATCCACTGAAGTAAACAACTCCATAAAAAGTACAACTGGCCAAATAGAAAAGTACAAAAGCTAACTGGGGAAACAAATCTTTAAAGGTTAGAATTGGGCAAGTGGAAACTAACGATTCTATGAGACATCAAAAATCAAACAAAGTTAAAAGAGTGGGGAAAAAAGAAGAAAATGTAAACTACCTGAATGGAAAAACAACTCATCTAAAACAGACTCCAGAGAGAGAATGTCAGAATCACTGGGCTACATGAATGTCATAATTAAAAGGAGGACCTTCTCTTTCAATAAATTATCAAGGGAAACTGCCCTGAAATCCTCTAATCAGAGGGCAAAATAAGCACTGAAAGAACCCACCACTCATCTCAGGAAAGAGATCCCCAAATGAAACTCCAAGAACATTATAGTTAAATGACATATCAGGTCAAGGAAATAATATTGCAAGTGGCCAGAAACAATTCAAATATTAGGGAGCCACAATCAGGATAACACAGGACTTAGCAGCTGCAACACTAAAAGACTGGAGGTCATGCAACATGATATTCTAGAAGGCAAAGGAAGTCAGACTACAATCAAGAATCACCTACCCAGTGAAATTAAGCATAATATTTCAAGAGGAAAAAAAAAGGTCATTCAATGAAATAGAAGTATTTCAAGCTTTCATAAGGAGAAGACCAGAACTGAACAAAATTTTGATTTGATCTCCAATATCAAGACACAAGAGGAGCCTGAAAAAGGGAAAAGAAAACATAAGAGATCTAATGGAGCCGAACAGTTTACATGCTACGTGGGAAGATGATACTTGTAATTCTTAACACTTGTGCCACTAATAGTGCAGCTAGAAAGGACGTACATAGACATAAAGTATGGGTATATGAGGTGAACTTGAGAGAATGACAAAAAGTAATTAAGAGATGAGGACTCTTGTGTACTCCTGGGTACAGAAGGAAGGGACAGGTAGAATGGGGTAAACCATTTCACATGAAGAGGTATAAAATACCTACACAGTGAAAGGGAAGATGGTCATCACTGGACCCTTACTCTCATCATTATTGGCTCTAAGAGGGAAGACCATCAGATGAATATAGAAATCCATCTTACTGGACAGGAAAGCAGGAAGGGAGGAGATTAAACAAAGGTGGTGGTAGGGGGACTGACAAAAGAAGGAGCAGACTTGGAGAGGTGGCAGACAGAAGCAAAAGGGTTAAAGAAAAGAGAGGACAAGCAGGAGGAAAACTAGGACGGAGGAAAATACATAGTAATCATAATTGTGAATGTGAATGGAATGAATTCTCTCATAAGATGGAAGCAGAGAGCAGAATGGATTAAAAATCAGAATCTTGGGAGGCCAGGTGGTACAGTGAAGACAGCACTGGCCCTGGAGTCAGGAGGATCAGAGTTCAAATCCGGCCTCAGACACTTGATACACTTGCTAGCTGTGTGACCTTGGGCAAGTCACTTAACCCCAACTGCCCTTCCTCCCACTCCCCCCCCCCAAAATGAAATCAGAATCTTAAAATATGTTGTTTACAAAACACTTGAACAGAGACATACAGAGTAACAACAAGGGGCTAGAGCAGAATCTATTATGCTTCCGCTAAAGCAAAAAAAAAAAAAATCAGTAGTATCACTCCTGATCTCAGACAAAGCAAAAGAAAAACAGACCTAATTAAAAGAGATAAGAAAGGAAACTACATCTTGCTAAAAGGTACAACAGATAATGAAGTAATATCAACAGTAAACATTTATGTACCAAGTGGTATAGCAGCTAAATTCTTGGGGCTTTTTTGTTCTTTGGAAGGGGAAGGCAAGCCAATTGGGGTTAAGTGACTTGCTCAAGGTCACATAGTGTCAAGTGTCTGAGACCAAATTTGAACTTCAGAAGAAGGGAGGGGAGGGAGGAAGGGAGAAAAATTTGGAACTCAGAGTCTTGTAAAAATGAAGGCTAAACACTGTCTTGACATGTAATTGGGGAAAAAAATACTAAGAATAAAAAAAATATTCTCATTAAAAAAATATAGAGACTATGAGAGGCACCCCATGAGCACTGAGCAGCTACACTAGAGCAGCAGTGATGGTGGTTTAGAGAGTAAGGCCAGGACCAGTCTAGCCCTGCCTTCGGGTAATCAAAGCCTCCACAAGAGGCAGCCTTTGTGTTTCACTCAGACATAGCTGAGGGCTCAGTAAGGAAGACAGAAGCATCGTCTGACAAGAAACTGTCCCTGGCCTTAGAAGCATGTTACTTCTGTTAATATAACCCTTGAGTCCCCACTGACATACTACTTTTTTCTTTTTTTTTCTCATATTTTAAAATATTCTGAACTTGAACATTGCTCCCTTTCTCTACATATATACATAAACATATTTGTATTTACATATATATGTTTCTATATAATAGATATTTATGAGAAGATTAAAACCATATGAATACAAAACCATGAATATCTTTTTATACTCTGTTTCTTGAAAAAGTATGTAATAAATTCTACACATTAATTAAAAAAAAACTGCCCATGGAAAAGCTCATCCGACTTTTTTTTAAACAAATCAGTCTTTTGTGGGGGGGCATTTCTGCAAATTATTCTATTTGTTTTGCATTTCAATATGCAGAACTGAATTTTATTAGCAAACATTTAAGTTTGAAATGTACTAACACTTGGGGGTGGCTACATGGCACAGTGAATAGAGCACTGGCCCTGGAGTCAGGAGGACCTGAGTTCAAATCCAGCCTCAGACACTTAACACAAAAACTAGCTGTGTGACCTTGGGCAAGTCACTTAACCCCAACTGCCCTAAAAAAAAAACAAACCCAAAACTAAACGTACCAACACAAGAAAGCATTTAGAGAATTATTAAACAAAATAGCCCTAATCCATCTTGTTAATATTCCATTTGTAGTATGCACTAATCTTCACATCTTATTTTATATTTCTAAACTAGTTTCCTTTTCAGGAACAAAACAATATTTTTCCTTGGTATCAACTTCCTGAATAGTTTTTATTATGCTTTGTTCCAAAAAACTATAGTTTACCTTTTCCCACATTTATATGTTCCTTCTTTTTGCAAAATGAAGCATATGTTTTCAGACACAACCAAAAATTCCATTGTACCTTGTTCAAAAGGAATCATATAAGGCAAGTACAGTATACTCATATATGAGGTAATCTACTCATGTGAAGAAATCCAAGATCCAGAAGGAAGAAGCATAGCTAAGAGTATTAGGCAAAGATCAACTGCCAGGAGAAAAAGAAATCATGTCATTTAAATATAGAGTAGATGACCTGGAAAGAAGGAAAATTAGACAAAGAATTCAGAGAACAGCACACAGACTTAGAATGGAGTCATGATATAAGATATCAACTACCTTGATATTTGCTACCAAAGCAGAGCAGCTGAGACATCGATGATTTGCTTTAGTAACAATTTTATGTGAAAATAGAGAAAACAAGTGGAACGACTACTATAAATATGATTTTGACTTATAAGGAAAAACTAAAGTTGAAAGCTTAAGAACCTCAGGAGTGAATGAAAAGTCACTGTGCATACTCTTTGATTCAGATATAAAAATTATTTATAATAGCACTTTTGTCATACCAAAGAGGTGGGAACAAAAATGCTTGTCAATTGACTATGAAGAGCTTAAATAAATTATGGTATATGAATTTTTTAAAAATTAATTTACTAGTTTAGTTTCAGTTAACAAGATTCATTTCCATAGTTCCTTGATTTTCAAATTTCCTTTACTTCCCTCCCCCGTCCCCCCCACGACAGCATATAGTCCAGTATAGGATCTGCAAATACAATCATATTACACATTATTCCAATTACAAAGGCGTATTGTACTAGGTGGGATGAAAGATGGTAAAGAAGAAATAAAACCAAACAACGAAAGGAAAAGATCATTAAGTTTGCTTCCATCAGGATTCAGGCTCAGTTCTTTCAAGTTATATCTCTGGATGGAGCATTTCTCTCTTTCTTGAGTCTTGTAGCTCCTCGATATTTGAATTGTTTCTGGCTGCTTGTACATTTTTTTCTTTAATCTTGTAATTCTGGTATTTGGCTACTATATTTCTTGGAGTTTTCAGTTTGGGATCTCTCTCAGGAGGAGTCTGGTGAATTCTATCGATAGCTATTTTATCTTCTGATTCCAGGACCTCAGGTCAGTTTTCTTTGACAATCTCTTGGAGGATGTTGTCTAGGCTGCTTTTTTAATCATGGTTAATTCTTTTTTTTTTTTTAACATTACCATAGTAGATACATTTTAAAAGACTGCTTATATTTCCCTCCCACCCGTCTCACCTCCCACCTGGTCCATTCCCTACTTTGATCCTGTCCCTCTTTGCTAGTGGGTACTTCCAACCTCCCCTCCCCCCAGAAAGCCCTCCCCTCCATCATCCCCCCTCTCATCCCCCTTTCCCCTACTCAGGAGAGCGAGTGAGGGTAAGATATTCCATTTAGTATGTTTGTGATTCTCTCCTTGAGCCAACTTCAATGAGAATATGCTTTTGCCTTTTTGCCTTCCTGTTCTTCCCCTCCCCTGCAATTACTTCCCCATGCCTGTTCTACATGAGATAGTTTACCCTACCCTGTCTCTCTCCATCTCCTCTTGCCAGTTTCCTCTATCACCTCTTGACTTCACCCCTTAAGAATCATCCCTTCCTTGGGGCGGCTAGGTGGCGCAGCGAGCAGAGCGCCGGCCCTGGAGCCAGAAGGACCCGAACCCAGATCCAGCCCCAGACACCCAACACACAAACAAAAACCCAGATGCGTGACCCCGGGCAAGTCACCCAACTCCAATTGCCCTCCAAAGAAAAAAAAAAAAAGAATCATCCCTTCCCATCAAATTCAACCTGTGCCCTCTATCCATGTATACCTGTGAACATATGCCATGTACCCTTCTTCAATTATTTTCATAATGAAAAAGGTTTCATCAAACACAGTTATTTGTTTTTCCATGTAGGAATGTAAATAGTCCAACTATGATAAGTTCTTTTTGATTTCTTTTCCTTGATTACCTTCTCAGGCATCTCTTACTTCTTGTGTCTGAATGTCAAATTTTCTATTCAACTCTGGTTTTTTCATCAAGAATGCTTGAAAGTCCTCTATTCCACTGAATGACCATATTTTCCCCTGAAAGAAGATACTCAGTTTTGCTGGGTAGGTGACCCTTGGCTTCAATCCCAGCTCTTTTGCCCTTTGGAATATCATATTCCATGCCCTTCTATCCCTCAGTGTAGAAGCTGCCAGGTCCTGGGCTATTCTGATTGTGTTTCCACAATATTGAAATTGTTTCTTCCTGGCTGCTTGTAGTATTTTCTCCTTGATCTGGGGGTTCTGGAACCTGGCTATAATATTCCTGGGAGTTTTCTTTTTGGGATCTTTTTCAGGAGGTAATCAGTGGATTCTTTCAACCTCTATTTCCCCCTCTGGGTCTAAAACATCAGGGCAATTTTCCTTGAGAATTTCTTTAAGGATGATTTCTAGGTTCTTTCTTTGATCATGGCTTTCAGGTAGTCCAATAATTTTTAAATTATCTCTCCTGGATCTATTTTCCAGGTCAGTGGTTTTTCCCATGAGATATTTCACATTGCCTTCTATTCTTTCATTTGTTTGGATCTGTTTAATAGTGTCTTGATTTCTCATAAAATCACTAGCTTCCATTTGCTCCAGTCTAACTCTGAAGGAATGAATCTCCTCAGTGAGCTTTTGAGATTCTTTTTCCATCTGGCAAATTCTACTTTTTAAGGCATTCTTCTCATTACCTTTCTGAGCCTCTTTTGCCATTTGAGTTAGTCTATTTTTTAAGGTGTTATTTTCCTCAGTCAGGCTGTTGACTGTCATTTCATACTTTTCTTGCATCTTTTTCATTTCTCTTCCCAAATTTTCCCCCACTTCTCTTATCTGCTTCTTAAGGTCCTCTATGGCCTGTAGCCAGCTTGTATTTTCATTTGGGGCTTTTGGTGCAGGAGTTCTGACCTCACAGTCCTCCTCCATGCTTTGAGCCTCTTTGCCCCTAAAATAGGAGTCCAATGTTGAACTTTTCTGTTTATTTTGTTTCATTTGCCTAGGCATGTTGCCACTTAATTACTTGATTTTTGGGCTTGTTGACACAGTAGGACTCTGCCATCAGACAGGGGAGCTTCCACCAAAACTTGGAGTCTTCACAACTTCCGGAGGTTGGGTGGCCTCTGTAAAGCCTCCACCCACTCTGGCAAGTTGGATACCCACCCCAAACTTCCCCCCCAGACCACAATCCAGATCCAGGCAGTTTAAAGCAAGAGCGATTAACCCCCAGACTGATTGCTGGATCTCCGTACAATTCGCAGACCAGGAGCTAGAGCCACTACTGACACTGCAAAATGGCTTCTGTGCCACTGTTTCTTCTGCAGCTTTTTGCCCCCAGGGGAGGAAGCCACGCATTCCCCAAATACTGGTCCCAAAGTCCATAGGGCACTAACCTTTCACTTTGTCCTCGGCATATCTGGGCTGATAATTCTGGAATCACCACAACTGCTGGTGTTCTGGGGTCCCTGCAGCTGGATGAAGGCCCGGCTGCCTTGGGGATAAAACCGCAGACCTGGCCTCGGTTCTGCGCGCTGTGCTGTCAGTTCCCAGCGTGCTGTGCTGCCTGCTCTCAGAGTGCTGCGCTGGCCGCTCCCTGCAGGGCTGCTGGGCTGTCCTCAGCAGGAGGTTAGCTTCTCTGTGCCGTTCTGTGGGTGCTGGGGCTCCAGAAGTTGTTCAGAGTCCCCTTTCACATTGTTTGAAATTTGTATGGGGCAGAGCACATTGGAAATGCTGTTTGTACTCCGCCATCTTGGCTCTGCCCCGTCATGGCTAATTCTTAGGTTGTCTCTCCTGGATCTGTTCTCTAGGTCAGTTATTTTTCCAGTGAGATTTTTCGATTGTCTTGTTTTGTTTGATTGACTCTTGCTGCATCATAGAGTTCTGAGTTTCAGTTTGACTGTTTCTAAGTTTTAGCGAATTATGGTCTTCAGTTAGTTTTTGAAGTTCCTTTGTTAGGGAGGTATTTTCTCCATTTACTTCATTGAGACGTTTTTCCAAGTTGGTCACTGCCTCCCTGATTTGGTCTTTAAAATTTTTCTTAAGCTCCTCCAGGAATGCTATTTGGGCTTGAGACCAGATCATGTTTCCTTCTGTGGTCTCAGGTGTGGGTAGAGAGTCTATATTGTCCTGTGTATTTAGTTGTTCTTGCCCTGCATAGTAGGCTCAAATAGACTTTCTTGCCTTCCCCTTCTCCTTCTCAGCTTCCTTCTGGGAACACTGTGACTTCCTGTTTCTTAGTTTCTCAGGCTATGAGTTTAGGGCCTGATCCTTGACTTTGAATACCTCTGGGTGCCTAGTTTATGGCTAAGTCAGGGAAGTCAGTGAGGAATGTAGATATGTAGGTTGGGGTGTGTCTGACCACTTCAGATTTCTGCCTCTATACCCTTGGCTATAAGTAGGCTTTTGTTGGTGAGGTGAGGTGGGGCTCGTTGGGACCCTCCCGCTCTTCTCTTCAGACTCCTGGCTGTCTCAGTTACACCCCTTATTGGAGACTCTCAAGCCTGGGGCTATTTCCATTAACTTGGGATTTCAATCTGGGTGGGAGACATCTTTGGGTTTTCTGCTTCATGAAGGAGGGATGGGAGGATCTGAGCAGCTAGAATTTACTTTGCCATTCCAGCCCCTGTATTATACAGGCAGGCAGTCTCCAACCTTCCAGGCTGGGGGCTCGACTCTCCTACCTGGCTCCAATGACCTCTCCCGTCCCTTCGTGAGATGAAGGGGAAATGACTGCGATTCGTCCTTGGTAAGTCTGCAGGCTGGGGCTTTTTCTCTCTCTGGTGTAGTCTGCTTGTCTGCTCTTAGGTCTGAGCTATGCAGACCCCATGCACTCTGCGCTGCTCGTCCTGTCCGGACATACTGGGCAACCTCCTGGGCTGGACTCTGCCACGCTCTGTCTTCCAGAGGGCTCCATCACTCCGGAATCCGCTCAGATTCACCCTGTGAGACTTAGTGACCGAGGAGCTCAGCGAGGTTACTGGTTCCTTTCTGCCATCTTGGCTACTCCTCCTATGGTATATGAATTTAAAGGAATACTACAGCTCTAAAAGAAATGACAAATGATGGATTCAGAAAAACTTGGGGAGACCAGTAGGAACTGGTATAGAGTGAAGTGAGTAGAGCCAGGAGAATGATTTATACAATGACTGTAAAACAGTAAAGGAAAACAGTTTAGACAGACTGAAGAACTCTCACCAACAAGGACCAACTATGAGTCCAGATGGCTACTGAAGCATGCCTGTCATCTTCTGGCAGAAAGGTGACAGACTGGAGGTACACAGTGAGGCAGATATTTTAAAACGGAGCCAATATGTCCTTTTATTTTGCTTGTTTCTACTTAAGGGGTTACTAAGCTGGGCTTCGGTGAGAGGGGGATGTGGTGAGTAGTGATAATGACACGAAAAAAATGTCAGAGAATCATTTAAAAAATAAACAAGAGCACAAAGAAGTTCATAAAGGAATACAGATAGACAAGTCATTTTGTTACTATTCTGTTAAATTTAATATAGTTTTTATAAAAATCTAACTATAAAATAGTTTGGTTTCATATATTCTGTTCTTCTAAACTGAAATGTTCATGGCTATTTAATGCTTGTCAAGTTTAAAATATGTAATTTTTCTTAAAAGAACAAAAGGCAAAGATGGCAGAGTAGAAACAGAGCGTCCAAGGCACTCTCCCCCCAGATCACCTCCAAACTATGTAAAAGGGGACTCTGAACAACTTCTGGAGCCCCAGCATCCACAGAACAACACAGAGAAGCTAACCTCCCGCTGAGGACAGCCCAGCAGCCCTGCAGGAAGGACCAGTGCAGCGCTCTGGGAGCCGGCAGCAAGTGTGGAGAGCCAAGCCCAGGTCTGCCTGAGCTGAGGTTTTAGCCCCAGGGCGGCCAGGCCAGCAGCTGGCTGGAGGGACCCCAGAACACTAGCAGCTGTGGCGATCCCAGAATTATCAACTCAGATATGCCTAGAAGAAAATGAGAGGTTAGTGCCCTATGGACTTTGGGACCAGTACTTGGGGAACATGTCAGCTTCCTCCCCTGGTGGCTAGAAGATGCTGAGGAGACATGCCATTTTGTAGTTTTCAGTGGCAGCTCCGGCTCCTGGCCTGCAAATGGTAGGGAGATCCAGCGATCAATCTTGGGGGGGTAATCACTCTTGCTATAACCTCCCTGGATCTGGATTGTGATCTGCGGGGGAGGTCTCAGGTGGGTATCCAGCTTGCCAGAAAGCTGTGAAGAACCCACGTTTGGCACGGAAGCTCTCCTGTCTGGTGGCAGAGTCCTACTGTGGCAACAAGCCCAAAAGTCAAGTAATTAAGTTGCAACATGTCAAGGCAAAGGAAACAAAATAAACAGAAAAATGCAACCTTAGACTCCTATTTTGGGGGCAAAGAGGATCGAAGCATAGGACAGGAAGAGGATTGTGAGGTCAGAAATCCTCCTCCAAAAGCCCCAAAGGAAAATACAAGCTGGCTACAGGCCATAGAGGACCTTAAGAAGGACTTTAAAAATCAAATAAGAGAAGTGGAGGAAAAATTGGGAAGAGAAATGAGAAGGATGCAGGAAAAGTATGAAATGAGAGTCAACAGCCTGACTGAGGAAAATAATACCTTAAAAAATAGACTAACTCAAATGGCAAAGGAGGCCCAAAAGGGCAATGAGGAGAAGAATGCCTTAAAAAGTCGAATTTGCCAGATGGAAAAAGAATCTCAAAAGTTCACTGAGGAGATTCATTCCTTCAGAGTTAGACTGGAGCAAATGGAAGCTAGTGACTTTATGAGAAATCAAGATACTGTTAAGCAGATCCAAACAAATGAAAGATTAGAAGGCAATGTGAAATATCTCATGGGAAAAACCACTGACCTGGAAAATAGATCCAAGAGAGATAATTTAAAAATTATTGGACTACCTGAAAGCCATGATCAAAGAAAGAACCTAGAAATCACCCTTCAAGAAATTCTCAAGGAAAATTGCCCTGATGTTTTAGATCCAGAGGGCAAAATAGAGGTTGAAAGAATCCACAATCACCTCCTGAAAAAGATCCCAAAAAGAAAACTCCCAGGAATATTATAGCCAGGTTCCAGAATCCCCAGATCAAGGAGAAAATACTACAAGCAACCAGGAATAAATAATTTCAATATTGTGGAAACACAATCAGAATAGCACAGGACCTGGCAGCTTCTACACTGAGGGATTGAAGAGGATGGAATATGATATTCCAGAGGGCAAAAGAGCTGGGATTGAAGCCAAGGGTCACCTACCCAGCAAAACTGAGTATTTTGTTTCAGGGGAAAATATGGTCATTCAGTGGAATAGAGGACTTTCAAGCATTCTTGAGGAAAAAACCAGAGTTGAATAGAAAATTTGACATCCAGATACAAGAAGCAAGAGATGCCTGAGAAGGTAATCAGGGAAAAGAAATCAAAAGGAACTTATCAAAGTTGACCTATTTACATTCCTACATGGAAAAACAATAATGGTGACTGATGAAACCTTTCTCAGTATGAAAATAATGGAAGAAGGGTGTATGGTCATATGAATACATATGTGAATGTGTGTATATATGTTTACAGTTATACATGGATAGAGGGCATAGGTTGAATTTGTTGGGAAGGGAGGATACTCAAGGGATGAAATTATGAAGTGAGAGAGGAAAGTGGCAAGAGGAGATGGGGAGAGACAGGGTAGGGTAAACTATCTCATGTAGAAGAAGCAAGGGTAAGTGGCTGCAAGGGAGGGGAAGAATAGGAAGGCAAAAAGGCAAAACCACATTCTCATTGAATTTGGTTCAGGAAGAGAATGACATACATACTAAATGGGATATCTCAACCTGCAGCAGAATAGGGGGAAGGGGGATGAGAGGAGGGATGATGGATGGGAGGGCATCCTTGGGGGAGGGGAGGTTGGAAGTACCCACTATAGAAGAGGGACAGGTTCAAGTAGGGAATGGACCAGGTGGGGGGTGGGAGCGAATTATAAGCAGCCTTGTCCAATATATCTCCTATGGTAATATTTTGCATAGCTATACATGTACAACACATACTGAATTACTCATCTTCCCCGAGGGAATGGGTGGCAAGGGAGGAAGGGAATGGATCTGAAATTCGAGGTCTTAAAATTAAATGTTTCAATTATATATAAATACTCTTATCCTTACTCTTCTGCATGTAATTGGGACATAAGATGTGCAGGCACTGGGGCACAGAGATTCACCTTGCTTTAATGGAAAAGTTGAAGGGGGTATGGGAGAAGATATGGGAGAGAGCAGATTGGAGGAAGGGCTATCTTGTGGGACTGCTATTCTGGGATGGTGGGTAGGGGAAAAAACGGGGAAAAAAATTGTAACTCAAAATGTGGTGGAAATGAATGATGTAAACCAGAAGTTAATAAAGCATTTGTTTAATTAAAAGGAAAAAAAAGAACAAAAGGCTTAATAGATTATGGCACATTGTTGTAACAAATTGTTACTAGCAATGCAAAAACCCCAGACATTCTTTCCTTCTTATGAAAGGAAGTATAGAAAGAAACCTTCAAATAATCCAAGTCAAGATTAGCAGAACCAGAATTGTATGTAAATTAGCTACAACTATAAGCATATTAAAAAAAAAAAGATAAAGCTAAAAGGTCTCAGAAGGATCTGAAAAGAGCCATAGAACTATGGTTTTTGTTTACAGGCAAACCTCAAAGTCCTACCCAAGGCCCTCTTCTCTTTTCCTTCTATACTTCTATGGGTGTAGTTATCATATCTACGCAAATAAGTCTCAGACCTGGGCTTTATCTCTAATGACCTATTAGATCTCAAACTCAAATGTATAAAACTGAATTGATCGTCTTTCTCCCCAAAACTTCTCTATTTTTCCCAAAGGCAGCACCACAGTTCCAATCTCCAGGGTTCATTACCTTGGTGTTATACTCATATCCGCACTCTCCCTCACCCCACAGAGTCAATTAGTTGACAAATTTTACCAAGTTTACCTTCACAACACCTCTCACACCCAATCCCTTCTCTTCTCAGTTCCCACCTTAATTCAGGCCTTTATTATTTCTTACCTAATATACTGCTACAAGGTTCCTGATTAGTCTCTCTGCCCCAAATCTCTTATAACCTTTTTTGTGGCTGTTGTTCAGTTGTTTTTTTAGTCATGTCTAACTCTTTGTGACACTCTTTTGGGTTTTCTTTTCTTTTGTGAGGTGCTTGGTGTTAACTGACTTTCCCAGGGTCACACAGCTAGTAAGTGTCCAGTGTTTGAGGCCATATTTGGACTCAGGTCCTCCTGACTCCAGGGCCAGTGCTCTAGATACCGTGTCACCTAGCTGCCCCTATTTTGGGTTTTCTTGGCAAAGATACTGTTGTGGTTTGCCATTTCCTTCTGCAACTAGGCCTACTGCTCTATCCACTGCGCCACCTTGCTGCTCTTTCTGATCTAAATCCATCCAATAACCTGCCATCAAGGTGTCACTTCCCTACTTGCTTAGTTCCAGTGGCCCCTATTTCCTTTAGAATAATACAAGAATTCCTATGTTTAACTTTTAATTTCATAAGGTTGCCCCAACCTATCTTTCTAGTCTCACTGAATATGGAACGAAGGGAACAAGCACTGATTAAGTAACACTGCTCGAAGCACTTTACAAATATTGTTTCTTTTGATCCTCAACCCTGGGAGGTAGGGGCTATTATTATCTCCACTATACAGCTGAAGAACTGAGACAGACAGAGACTGAATGACTTTCCCAGGGTCACACAGCTATTAAATATCTAAGGTTAAATTTAAACTTAGGACTTCATGGCTGCAGGTCCCAGTGCTCTATCCATCTAGCTAGCTGTATTACTAGTGACATCTGCCTTTCAAATCATATGTCAGAGGTAGCCTTGTCTATAGGGATCATTCCCATTACTGACATTCCTAACCTAAATAAAAGAATTGAGAATATGCTTGTTAACTTTGTAGCTAGTAACAGACTCATGAACCATTATAGCTGGAGGGGGCCTCAGAGATCACATTATGGAGGGACATCATGTTAGAGACAAGAAAAAAGTGATCTGGGGGAAGAATGATGACTTATTTAAGATTGGCTAGTTGGGGCGGCTAGGTGGTGCAGTGAATAGAGTACTGGCCCTGGAGTCAGGAGTACCTGAGTTCAAATCCAGCCTCAGACACTTAACACACACACACACACACACACACACACACACACACACAAAACTAGCCATGTGACCATGGGCAAGTCACTTAACCCCAATTGCCCTACCTTCCCCCATCCAAAAAAAAAATTGGCTATTAAGTGGCAAGGCTGAGAATTAAACAGTCTCTTACCTATTTGGAGCCATTCATCTAAAGTGTATGTTATACATCAAAAACAGGATACATGTGAGTGGCCACAAATACAATTTAGTAATAAACTTAGGGACATAAAACACTAAGTGTATTTCCTGGCAGCCTGCACATAGGAAATACCTTTTAAAAATCATCTTCCAGGGTCTTATCATATTTGATCCTCAAAATAACCCTATGAGGTAGATAAGGAAATATTATCTATGATTTACAAATTAGGAAATTAAGTCTTAGAAAGGTGGTAATAGAGCCAAACTAGGGCTCCTGATTCGTAGTCCAAAGCTCATTAAAACTTCAGCCCCATATTATAAGAAGTCTTTTAAGTTAAAAACCACCTTCCATGCTAGTGCAATGTGATCTAGCAAGTCTGTAGTAAGGGATCAC
Source organism: Gymnobelideus leadbeateri (assembly GCA_011680675.1). Lineage (NCBI taxonomy): Eukaryota > Metazoa > Chordata > Mammalia > Diprotodontia > Petauridae > Gymnobelideus > Gymnobelideus leadbeateri. Next base: position 168,075 of record WOXC01003734.1, read on the forward strand.
TTGTGTCTTATACTGGCCTCATAGTCTTAAGGCAGTATGGTGGCACAGTAGACAGACTGCCAGGTCTGGAATCAGGAAGACCTAAGTTCAAATCTGGCCTCAGACACTTACTTACTAGCTGTTTGACCCTGGGCAAATCACTTAACCCTGTTTGCCTCAGTTTTCTCATCTGCAAAATGAGCTGGAGAAGGAAATGGCGAACCACTCCAGTATCTCTGCCAAGAAAACCCCAAATGGGGTCACAAAGAATCAGAAACAAATGAAACAACTGAACAATAGCCTTACAGTCTAAGAGGTATTACAATACATTAGAAAGGAGTTCAGAGAGATGTGGGACATCTAGGCAGGGATATCTTTACAATACTTTTTTCTTTATTTTGTATAAGGTTATTTATAAATTCCTAAAACAGCAGTTGCACCCATATTATTACATATTATTAAAAAAATATAAAGATGTTTTCCAAAATTAAATGTAAGTAAGATTACTTGCAACTGCTTTGGATTATTTCTCCCATTGCTCCTTTCCATAAATACGTATGACTGAGGGTTAAGTGTTTTACATATACAAGACTATGTATTGCCTATACAAGTAGACCAGCAAAATGAGTCAGGAAAAGTGGAATCCAACTGAATTTACTGCTATTATTTTTTTTTTTGACTTGTTTTTTTTTTTTAAAGATTTAAACAAATACTTTATTAACTTCTGTTTTACATCATTCATTTCCGCCAGATTTTGAGTTACAATCATTTTCCCCCCATTATTCCCCTACCCAACCTCCCAGAATAGCAGTCCCACAAGATATCGCTTCCTCCAATCTGCTCTCTCCCATACCTTCTCCCATACCCCCATCGACTTTCCATTAGAGGAAGATGAATCTTTGTGTCCCAATGCCTGCACATCTTATCTCCCAAGTATAGGCAGAAGAGTATTAATAATAGTATTTATATATATATTTGAAACATTTAATGTTACGACCTCGAATTTCAGATCCATTTCCTTCCTCCCTTGTCTCCCATTCCTTCTTGGGAGATAAGTAATTCAGTATATGTTGTACATGTCTAGCTATGCAAAACATTATCATGGTAGATATGTTGTACAAGGCTGCTTATAATTCCCTCCCACTCATCCCACCCCCCACCTGGTCCATTCCCTACATGATCCTGTCCCTCTTCTATAGTGGGTACTTCCAGCCTCCCCTCACCCCAAGGATGCCCTCCCATCCATCATCCCTCCTCTCATCCCCCTTCCCCCTATCCTGCTGCAGGTTGAGATATCCCATTTAATATGTATGTCATTTTCTCCCTGAACCAAATTCAATGTGAATGTGGTTTTGCCTTTTTAGCCTTCCTTATTCTCCCCCTCCTTTGCACCCACTTCCCCTACATGAGATAGTTTACCCTACCATGTCTCTCCCCATCTCCTCTTGCCACTTTCCTCTCTCACCTCATAATTTCATCCCTTGAGTACTCTCCCTTCCCAGCAAAATCAACCTATGCCCTCTATCCATATATAACTGTAGCCATATACACACACATTCACATATGTATTTGTATGACCACACCCCCTTCTTCCATTATTTTCATAGTGAGAAAGATATCATCAGTCCCAGTTATTGCTTTTCCATATAGGAATGTAAATAGTTCAACTTTGATAAGTTCCTTTTGATTTCTTTTCCTGATTACCTTCTCAGGCATCTCTTCCTTCTTGTGTCTGGATGTCAAATTTTCTATTCAATTCTGGTTTTTTCCTCAAGAATGCTTGAAAGTCCTCTATTCCACTGAATGACCATATTTTCCCCTGAAACAAAATACTCAGTTTTTGCTGGGTAGGTGACCCTTGGGTTCATTCCCAGTTCTTTTGCCCTCTGGAATATCATATTCCATGCCCTTCGATCCCTCAGTGTAGACGCTGCCAGGTCCTGGGCTATTCTGATTGTGTTTCCACAATATTGAAATTGTTTCTTCCTGGTCGCTTGTAGTATTTTCTCCTTGATCTGGGGATTCTGGAACCTGGCTATAATATTCCTGGGAGTTTTCTTTTTGGGATCTTTTTCAGGAGGTGATCAGTGGATTCTTTCAGCCTCTATTTTGCCCTCTGGATCTAAAACATCAGGGCAATTTTCCTTGAGAATTTCTTGAAGGGTGATTTCTAGGTTCTTTCCTTGATCATGGCTTTCAGGTAGTCCAATAATTTTTAAATTGTCTCTCCTGGATCTATTCTCAGGTCAGTGGTTTTTCCCATGAGATATTTCACATTGCCTTCTAATCTTTCGTTTGTTTGGATCTGCTTAACAGCATCTTGGTTTCTCATAAAGTCACTAGCTTCCATTTGCTCCAGTCTAACTCTGAAGGAATGAATCTCCTCAGTGAACTTTTGAGATTCTTTTTCCATCTGGCAAATTCGACCTTTTAAGGCATTCTTCTCCTCATTGCCCTTTTGGGCCTCCTTTGCCATTTGAGTTAGTCTATTTTTTAAGGTGTTGTTTTTCCTCAGTCAGGCTGTTGACCCTCATTTCATACTTTTCCTGCATCCTTCTCATTTCTCTTCCCAATTTTTCCTCCACTTCTCTTATTTGATTTTAAAGTCCTTCTTAAGGTCCTCTATGGCCTGCAACCCTCTCATGTTTTCCCCTGGGGCTTTTGGAGCAGGACTTCTGACCTCACAGTCCTTTTCCGCTCTATGCCCCCAAAATAGGAGTCTAGGGTTGCATTTTTCTGTTTCCTTTGCCTTGGCATGTTGCCACTTAATTACTTGACTTTTGGGCTTGTTGCCACACTATGGCTTTAAGGCCAGATAGAGGAATTTTCATCCCGAACGTGTGGGGGCAACTTCCGTTTCTGGCAAGCTGTAAACCCACCCACAACTTCCACCCTAGATCACAATCCAGATCCAGGGAGGTTAAAGCAAGAGCGATTACCCCCCAAGACTGATCGCTGGATCTCCTCACGATTTGTAGGCTGGGAGCCGGAAATGCCTCTGAAAACTACAAAATGGCGTGTTTCCTCAGTGGCTTCTAGCCCCCAGGGGAGGGAGCTGACGCATTCCCCAAATACAGGTCCCAAGGTCCATAGGACACTAACCTCTTACTTTGTCCTAGGCAAGTCTATGTTGATAATTCTGGAGTCTCCACAGTTCCTGGTGTTCTGGGGTTCCTCCAGCGGGCTGCTGGCCCTGCCGCCCTGGGGCTAAAACCTCGGCTCACGTGGACCTGGGCTCGGCTCGGCTTGGCTCCTGAGCTCTGCGCTCTGCGCGCTGCCGGCTCCCAGACCGCTGCGCTGGACCTTCCTGCAGGGTGCTGGGCTGTCCTCAGCGGGAGGTTAGCTTCTCTGTGTCATTCTGTGGGTGCTGGGGCTCCAGAAGTTTTTCAGAGTCCTTTTTTACATAGTTTGTGGAGAATCTGGGGGCAGAGAGGCTTGGAAGAGCTGTTTCTACTCCGCCATCTTGGCTCCGCCCCCTACTGCTATTATTTTAAAAGTATAGATGAAACTAACATAATCTTGATGCGTTTTAGTAAAATATAAAAGAAGATTAAAAATAACCCTTCTATTATAACTTGTATATTTACCTTTGTGAATGAAATGAGCTAATGGAACAAACTAGATAAGCAAGGAAAAAAAAACAATCTACCACAGTAGTCCAATGTTTAGTCAACTCAATCCAAACTACTTGAAGAAAGATTTCTTATTATATAAGAACTTTTGAAAAACTGGAAAGCTTTAGCAGAAATTAGATTTAGATTTCATATCAAATATAACAGTAAGGTCTTAATATAAAAAGGGTTTACAACATTAAAAAAAATAGAAAACGAAAGAAGGTGGCGTTAACAACAATGACTGGAGTAGGGGCGATTCATAGCCAAATGAAGAGTGTGTTCCTAAAAGAAATCAGACAAATTTAGTTTAAAAAATTTTTTTTTACACAAATACAGTCAACTCAAGTGGAATAAGAAAAGAAAATGCCTTTAGAAAAAGTACAAACCTTGCTATTGGGCATTTAAAGGCTTTCACAACCTGACTTTCAGCTAGCTTTTTAGGCTGATCACTCTTTACTTCCCTTATATTTACACCCCCATCCAACTCACCTAACTGCCATTCCTGTCCATGACATCTCTGCTTCCATGCCTTGGCTCAGGCTGCCCTCCATTCCTGGAATATTCTTTCTCACCTCTACCCCTGGGAACCTCCAGCTCTCTTTAAGGATCAAATATCACCTCTTTCAAGGCACCCTTCCTTGTTCACTCAGTTAATAATGTCCTTTCATCCCTCCCATCACTATGAATATATTTTATACATCTAGTATATTTAGTTATATGAATATATAGGATGTGAGCTATTTGAAGGGAAGAATTGTCTCTTGTATTTGTATTCCCAATGACAAAAGAAAAAAAAGCCTTGAAACTACAGTTGAGAATGAAGAAATAAAAGAGGTCAAAGACTTAAGATTATTCACAAGTCTCACATCATGAAAATGTTCAAGAAGAGGTAGCAGCTGCTGGAAAAAAATCAAGAAACTATAATCCCAACCAAAAAAATGAAATTGATTATAATAATAATAACTAATATTTAGAAAATATTTACTATGTGCCAGCATTGTGTTAAGCACTTCACAATTATTATCTCAATTCATCTTCAAAGTAACCCTAGGAAGTAGGTGCTATTATTATATCTTCATTTTACAGATGAGGAAACTGAGGCAAACAGAGGTTAAATGATTTGCACAAAGTTACACAGCTAGCAAGTGTCTGGGGTTGGACTAGAAGATTTGAAGCCAGGTCTTCCTGACTCCAGATTTTATTCCACTGATCAGGCATGCCTATTTAAAATTAGCTGTGTGCTTAATTTTAAGGTTAAAATTAGCATGAAACTAAAAGAAAGGACTAAGGTAGTGAACGTAACTCTGCACGCTCCCAATTTCTGCTATTATCTGAAAAATGAGGTTGGATAAAAGTTAATGTATTGATTCTCACCACGGTGTCTAAAAATTGTGGTAAAGAAATTATTTTTAAAAATCACTAAGTGGAGAAGACAAAAAAGCCTAAAAATTGACTAAGGAAATACCTGATTTCCTTACCAAAAGGTCATGACAGTCAAGGATAAGAGGGAAAAGAATATATAAAATAGGTCATGAAGAAAGATAGAAAATTATGACTCACGATATTTTTTAAAAAGAGGAGGGGAAAACCAGGTGTATGGACAATTTAGCATGAGATTCAATTAAGCCAGATTATTTTAAGAACATTTATAAATGAAACTTAAAAAGAACAAAAAAGTTTAACAGAACAGGTAGAAGTTGGTGGGGAGGGGAAGAGGAGGTAGGTTTCTTTACAGCAGAGACATTGGTCAAATATGAGGGCTCAGAGTTTGATAACTACCTGAGGAAGAGTAAAAAGTAAATGGGAAGAGCTCCATCAATGAACAGTTTATCTGGCCTCACCTCATGCTTTTCCCCTCTGGATACCTGATATAGCAACCCAATGATGTGGGCCCCAACAAGAGGGTCATGGGCCCTTGTCAGGAGGAGCAGAGACAGCTGCAGTGGTCTGGGACAGCTCACAGGTTTATTTTCATACCATTAACAAGCAATATGGTCATTTATCTTTAGGATAAAAGTAAGATCCTCATAAAACAACTAAGCACAATTTTGATATATACTATCAAATGTTATTTTTAACTGCCTTTTTAAAAAAGGAATCTATACTGGTATGTCAGCATCTTTACATTTCAAGGTTTGGTTTTTTTTCTGTCCTAGATTAGCTGATGGAGCAATAAAACTCACCACAAAGCCAAAAATGAAGACCAATCCCTTTACTTTTATCACATGCAGGTGAAAGGTAAGACACACTGATCTATCAGACTGCTCTGTTTTCCCCACAACTATTTTCTTCTTATAAGAAGTTTAGAAGGCTAGGGAAAATTAGACACAGCATAATTTAATGGTAATTCTGTCTTACTGGAAAAAAAACACGAAGCATTCAAAAAATATACATAGTTGTAACTCAAATTTGCTGACAATGACACATTCTGATTATGCTGATCCATTTGCTTCCTGTTTCTTGTTCCTGTTTCTTGACCCATCCTGCTACAGACATCAGATTTAAACTTATCTGTGCAGTTTACTGGAATAACATTTCTTAAATGGACAACATAAGAAGGGTAAAAAAGAAATTCTCTTCCTATGTAACCATTCAAACCTAGGTCTAAGAATTTTTTTTTCAAAGACGACCAGAGATATAAAGTCCTAAAGAAATCAGTAATACAAACTTTTCCTCAGTAAATAATGACATTATGGACAGAAGGACAGTCTCAGGGTTAAGAAGACCTTGGTTCAAGTTCCAATTCTGACTGTGTTACCATGAGCATCAGGCAACATGAAGACTATAAACTGCATAATTAATTTACATTGGTAGAAGGGATAATATCAAGAATTTCCTATACCAAAGAAGTCATTAATCTGAAAGGAAAAAAGGAAATTATAATACATATATCAGTTAACATAATAAGTATGAAATAATGGCAAACAACAAAGAGATAGAAGGTAGATATAAGCAAGCTATTGCATACTGCAAAGGACCTACACCCAAATGATCATGAAGGTATCTAGAAAAGGTACTAACAGCAAAGGAAGGAGGCAGTCATTTAAGGACTAAAAGATGGTCAGCTCCAGTGGGAGTTTGCTCTGGTAGGTTCTACTGAGATGAAAAGGTAGGACATACAGTCCCTATAATGAACTCTGTGTCTGTTGTTGCAGGGACTAATCTAGCTGAGTTCAGGGAAGCTCATCACCAGGTTAAACACTGTGATTTTGTTTTTTTCCCCACAGTACTTCTCAAAGACCATCTACCAAAATGCAGAGGGATTTTGATCTTAGTAGAGGAAATATCCACTATACTGATGATACCACAGATACTTTAAGCAAAAAAGTAAACACAAAAATCAGATTCATAAGCATTCCTCGTGAATAATTGAGGTTAAAGAGAAATTCAGGGAAAACCTAATAATAGCTCTTTTCAAATAGGGTTTTCAATTAAAAACTTAGATAATGCAAAAACAAAACAAAACGCAGTGCTCATATGAAATGTTCACACTTACAGCATTTACAAATCAACAATTTACCCAAAGTAGCAAATTTCTAAATGTAGAAAAATGAACCAAAAAACTCTTCTATGCTCTTTCACATGTAAAGATCATTTAAAAAAAAAACCATATTATCATCAATCTTGCTATGTATGATATTCTTCCACATCCATCCTTGAAAGTTTACAGCTGTCACCCTCTTAGTAGCTCATAACTATGTTCTAAGAATAGGCAAACAGAGGTACTTAAAATTCACAATGAGAGAAAAGAGGAGGGGGAAAAGAGGGGGGGAAATGTAAAACTTAGAGAAGTGAATACTGAAAACTAAAAATAAATTAATTAATAAAGTGCCTTAAGTTCCTGACAAAGACAGAGACTAGTTTTAGGAAGAAGCAACAACAGGGTAAGAGGTCATGGTCTGAGAGAGGAATTTCAATCTCAAATCTCAAGTTTTATATGATGGTGAGACCAAAGGTAAGACTATATATGTGTGTATCCACATATGTGGCTAAGAGTGTAGATCATGGAAGCTGAAGAGGTTGATGAACTAAGAAGTCTGCAAATGAAGGCAGGGGTTGTGGCAGAGAGGAAGATTCTGCAGCTTTGAGGTCCCTAAGAAAGGAGGGAGAATGACCTGGGCATTAAAGATAACAGCCAGCAGGATGTGGAGAGGGCAAGATAGAAAGATGAAGTAAACCTAAAGGGAGGGAAGGTTACTAAAATGGCAAAAGAGGCAGAATCTAAAAAATAATAGTAAAGAGCAAGGAATATGCCTATTCTTTTTACTGTCCTCTAGAATGTCAAAGGACAAAAGAAAATGTAGACTTCATAATGCAGTTTCTTCTGGGAAGAAACCGATTTCTGCAAATGTAAGAAGATGGAAGGAATGTGAGAGGAAGAATTCTAATAGAAAGGGCAAATCATTGTGCAGCACATTATTAGATAATGGAAACAAAATACTGAATTGTTGCTAATGTGTAGTATAGTATTTATAAGTGACCTCTACATCTCTATTCCTGAGAATGATATCATCACTAAAAAGGGTGAAAGACTTCTTATGTTTCTATACCATCTACTTGTGAATTATAGTTTCTTCAGGCTCTGAGGTTCTGGCTAATCCATCCACCATCTTATTAACTAAGAACAAAGATTATACTTCAAGAAAGGATTAGAGTCAAAGAAAAGTCAACTAATGAAAAAGTTTCACATTATAATACTGGAGTAAAGCAGAACTTAGCAGAGTTCTACCTCAGCAGTAACTAGTCTACTGTATTGTATATAATTCTATTGTAAGCTTGCTCTAGAGTGTAGCAAGCTCAGTGCTTGCACTAACATTCAAATAAATGCTCAGATAAAAAACAACATTTTTGTCCCCAAAGTCATCTGTCTATCTTATGTTAAATTCTTAACTTAGCTATAAATAAAAACTTTATTTTAACTAACATTTTAATAACTACAAGTTTATCTTGAAAGCTATAAGTAACATTTCAACTTAAACCAAATCCCTTAATTTTAAAATACAACTCTCAGAAATTCTACTGGTATTCAAATACATGTAACTCTTAAGGGAAAAAAAATTCAACTGACAAGAGCTATAAATGATGTTTTATAAGATAAGATCAGAAAGGTACAGTGAAAAATTATTGGTTTATTATTTTAATTGGGTTTTATTTTTCTCTCTCCTTTAATTTTGTTAGGAAAATTAATTTTAGAGTAAGGTAATTATTTGGTATATGAACTTTGTCTTTCAAATCTATTTTATCTAGAAATTGAAACCCAGTGTGACATAATCTTTTTTAAAATATAGATTCACTTCCAAAAGAAAGCTGACCCATAATACAACAATTTCATATTTGAGGAACTGTTAACAAGGAGGGAAAAAGGGGAGAGTTTAATATATCAATAAACACTTAATTAAAAAAAAAAACACTTCATACTAGTTATTTTTGACAGTCCCTAAGCCCATATTGGTTGAAATATTTTTCCCCCAGAACTTTAAAATGCTTGTTTCATATCATGCAGAAACTAGTTTAAGGAAATAACTCCAAACCAGTGTGCATGACATCTTAAATTATATGTACCTAAAAGCTGGAAATCCTACCAAGTATCATCTTTATAGAATTGCAAGTAAACAACTATAGAAAATTATGTTGGGAAAGTTGCTACAAAATGGCTTGGGTTTTGTAGTGAAGTTTACACATATACCATCTTAAAACTTGACATGATATAAGAATTCAGAGATCAATGCAGACAAATAATTTAGGTAAATTTTCATGAAAATGATGACACTTGAATTTGGCCTAGGAAAATGGACAAGAGAGAATAGGTAAGATAGCAAGGAATTGTACAAGCAAAGGTAAAAAGTTTGTTAGGGAGACAGGAGATTCCAATGGTTTTGTCATTCCTAATTCCTCATTCTTGTTCCCCATATGTTGCCAAGTCTAATAGATTCTACCTTCATAGTATCTTTCAAGTAAACCCACTTCTCCCCTCTGACACTGTCACCGTCCTGGTTGAGGACCTCATCACCTCATAAATGGAATACTGAAAAAGCCTTCTGATTGGATTCTCTACCTAGCCCTATCTTTTATCCCCATTCATCTTCCGTTCAGCTACCAGATTTAGTCTGACCATATCAAACCTTAGGTCCAAAGTTTGACCATATGACTTCCTATTCAACGTTTGTGGTTGTTGTGCAGTCATTTCAGTAATGTTAGACTCTTTATGACCCCATTTGGGGTTTTCTTGGCAAAGATAGTGTAATGATTTGCCATAACCTTCTCCAGCTCATTTTATAGATGAAGAAATAGGCAAACAGGATTAAGTACCCAGTGTCACACAGCTAGTGTCTGAGGCCAGATCTGAACTAAAGATCAGTCTTCCAGACTTCAGGGCCAGAACAGGTATGGACTGAATTACCTAGATGCCCAATATGCTATTCAATAAACTCCAGTACCTATCACCTTTATGATCAAATATAAAATTCTCTCTTTGGCTTTTAAAACTTTTCACAACCTGGATCCTTTCTACCTTTCTAGTCTTCTTACATTTTATTCCCCTCCACATACATGATCCAGTGATACTAGCCTCTTTGCTGTCCAGACTCCACACATTTTTCACTGCTCTCTCCCATGCCTGGAAGACTCTCTCCTCATCTCTATCCTCCTGGCTTCCTTCAAGTCTTACTTCAAATCCCACCTTCTACAAGGAGCCTTTTCTGGTCTGCCTTAATGCTAGTGCTTGTCTGAGATTATCTCCAAGTTATCCTGTATACCTTGTTTATATATAACTGTTTGCATGCTGTCTTCCCCACTGGATTGTGAGTTCCTTGTGGGCAAAGATTATTTTTGCTTTTCTGTATATCCCCAAGGCCTGGCACAGTGCCTGGCACTGAGTAGGTGTTTAATAAATGATTGTTTACTTGAGGATATACAGATTACTGAGAACCTTCTGTTTCTTTATCCTCCAGTCAACTGGGAACCACTAAAGTTTAGGTCAGTGAAATGAATGTTTTAGGAAGATTCTTGTAACAAATTAGTATTTGTTAGTATATAGTATAGAAATGAAGGTAAGGAAATAGACTTAAGGCAAGGAAACCACTAGGACTACTTTCCTAGCATATACTTTACACCCACCAATCAATCAATAAATAGTTGCTATTGTTGGCAAGGAAGAGAAAAAACACTCAAAATATACTTCAAGGAAATCTTATTTTATTAGTGTGGTTACTCCTTCAACTGATTGTTAGAGTAACTGCTCTATGATTTAGTAAAAGGTCTTCAAGAAATACTGAAAAATTCAGTTCACTGAGGCCACCTGGTAATGAGGCTTTTGAAACTTAAACTTTTACTTTCAGACATATTACCAGGTCTATACATGAAACTTTCCAGAGCTTCATTGGTTTCCTTTAAGAACAGAAGATCACCTTCACCTTATAATGTAATCGTAGGAAAGTATATTTAATTAAAATATATGTTTTGGTATTAATTCTGAAACTAAATGCCAAACAAACTTTTAAAGGAAACTTTTAAGGGGGTATTTTTGTAACCATTATCTCAAACTTTTCATTACTATTTGAATTATTTTCACTAGGAGAATCAATGAACTACTTTAAAAATGGTTTTAATCTTTACTTAATTTTTCCTTGAAAGAAATGTACAAATGATTTAAATCTAAAAGGAAATGAACAGGAGTAGTAACTAACCCAAATGTTTCTGCAAAAAATTTAAGTTGAATGATGCTGAGTGAGTGAGCAGACCAGGAGAACACCGTACTCAAGAACAGCCACATTGTATGATGACTCACTTTGATAAGACTTAGCTCTTCTCAGCAATGCAAAGGCCTAAGACACTCCAAAAGTGTTTTCCAAAGATAGAAAATGCCATCCGCATCCAGAGAAAGAACTATGGAGTCTGACTGTAGATGGAAGCAGACTATTGCTCTCTTTTTCTGTTTTGTTTTTTTTCTTTCTCATGGTTCCCCCCATTTGTTCTAATTCTTCTATAAAACACAATTAATGTGAAAGTAGATTTAATAAGAATGTGTACGTAGAGCCTATATCGGACTGCATGCTGTCTTAATTAGTGGGGAGGGAAAGGAAGTGGAGAAAATTTAACACTTATGGAAATGAATGTTGAAAACTAAAAATAAATTAACTAATTTATAAAAAAAAATGTAAGTTCAAATACTGAGAAATTTTCAAACAATAGATTCTACTGTCTCATTTTCAGGTGATTTTTTTTCTTTGAGCACTGATAAAGGAATCCCTTTACATCACCATATAGTTTAACATATAACTAGCAATATATTCAAAATCATGATTATTTCTAGGTTTTCTGTCTTGGGGTTAAAAAAAATCTAACATGGGGCAGTTAGGTGGCACAGTGAATAGAGCACCAGCCTTGGAGTCAGGAGGACCTGAATTCAAATCCGGCTTCAGACACTTGACACACTTACTAGACATGTGACTTTGGGCAACTCACTTAACCCCAACTGCCTTCCAAAAAAAGCAAAACAAAACAAAAATGTAACACGAATTCTTCAAGATTAAAAAAAAATCAGCAAATACATATTCAATTCATAGAACAAGTTCCAATATGATTTAGAACAGAGAGGAACATATGGATAAAAATCTCTGATCCTTCCTAGTAGGAGACTTCATTTTCAAAATGAGCAGGTTGTACTAAAGTTCCTTCCAACAATAATAGTTATCTTCTTCATTGGCATATGGAACTTACTATCTCAACACCCTTAAAAATGATGGATAAGGAAAATTTTTTTTAAGTTTTAAAAAAATGATGGATAAAAAAGAATAAAATCTATTTTGTGAATTCCTTCTATTTACTGAATGGATAATTTCCATCCACAACTCTATTGTCTATGTAGGAGCAGAATGAATAGATGATATATTTATCAACTCTGCAGATTATAATACTCTAAAGGACAGATTGTTAACATATTGGATGCCAGAGTTGGGATCAAAAGAAACAATTATAACACATCAGTCAAATCTAACATGAAATGTAATAGGGATAAACATGAAGTCTTATACTGGATTTCAAAAAATTAATTTCACAATCATAAGAGAGAGGAAGAAGAGGTATGAGGGAAAGCCCACTGGATTTAGTCAGAGGGTCTGGGTTCTAATCCCAATTTTGCTACTCACTACTTGTGGGACTCAGGGGCAAGTCACCGAACTCTCTGGCCTTACCTTTCCTCATCTGTGAGACTAGGTAACCTCTGAGGTTCCTGCCAGTACAATCAAGTCAAGAAGCATTTATGAAGCCCATACTGCCAGGAACTGGAGGCACTTTTTAATCTGATTCCATGATGGCTGATTCTCTGATGGGTTTGTGACTAAATGCAGCCGTAAGTTACAGGAACATTTGGAATTCAGGTAAGATTATGAAGACAAGTCATAATTTAAAACACTGGCAAGGACAATTTTAGGAGATGTTTGCAAAAAACATTTTGAGCTCTTAAATACATAATAAAATTTTATGCTGCTCTGTCCTCAATTCTACTTCATCAAAAGTGGTGTAAATGAATACCAGTGAAAATGTTAATTAGGAGTGATTATTATTAAAAGCATTTGAGTCTTAAAAGTAGAGCTCCTCCTCCAGTGCATTAAAATAAAGCTATATTTCAAATGTGTTCCAGCCTCTCTCCCCAAATAGTATATATATATATATAATAAAGTTTTGTTATAATACCAAATTAGCCCATTAACTATCAATAATATCAACAATCATCAATGAAGTCTAAATAATTCTTAAAATGTCATCAATTGGTTCAATGTTTCAATAATACCTAAAAAACAACAGCCAATATTTAAATATGGCTTTTTAAAAAAGTTAAATGAGAAAGGTAAAATGCTAAACTGACTTGAGAATTCTAAGAGCTCATTAAATGAGCAGGAACTGTTACCAGGAAGAACCTCTAGACCTTACTGGCTGACAACATCTCAAATTTGCTGGCTACACTATAAAATTAGAAGAGCCGATAAATATTCAAATTAAATATTTAACTTTTTCCTTCCTTTCCCAATAACTACAGTAATTGGTACTATACTGGTAGTCTATTAAGTTCTATTATAGTTCTATATAAATCTATTAAATTCTTTCCTATTAACTTGTTAACATTAGCTATTTTAAAAACACAAAGATCAGCAACCACATACAACTCATTAAATTTCAGAAGTGTTTATACAACCTGAAATGTAAAGAAAGGATTCTAGTAGGATGTTCTGTTTGTGGATTGACTGATTTTTCAAAATTGTATAGAGACCTTTCCAGTAGATTTCAACATCAATAGCAGAAAAAAAATTAATTTAATTCATTATAGCAGCAACCTCAACTCAGAGGGTTTGATACAGTATGAATTATTAATTTTACTTAGAAGACACAACAAAAATCTAACTTCAAAAATATTTCAGCATGGAAGAAAATAAAATGAAAAACTCATTTGAAAGGTGTTAGGATGAAAAAAAGATTAAATTAACTTATTAAAATCGCAGACAATTTAGGACGTTTGTTAATGGTCTATAAACAAAATGGTTGAATTTACATCATTTCAAATCATAAACGTCCATAACAAGGTAGACGCGGAGACTTACAGAGCACTGCTACAGCACCAGACTCAAACATGAGACATTCTTCCTTGTGCCTAGTTTCCACTATGAGGCTGAATGGTACAGGATCCAGTTTCTGATAGATTCGAAATCCTTTGCTGAACGCCATTCTTTCTTCAGAGGCAGCCCTGGGAAAGCCAAGAGCAGCAGATGAAGCTGGTGCTCCCCTCTGCAGTACTGACCGCAAAGCACCAAGAGATTCCTGCCAGGTTTTGCGTGGGTCTGTTTTTCTGTCTGTTCGGGGTGACAGGGAAGGGAACGGGAGAAAGAGAGACGCTGAAACAGAAAAATAAATCCCCTTCGTTTTTACAAAAAAAGGGGGGGGGGGGAGGAAGGTTCTCAGTCCCCACGACAAGCAGGGCTTAATTTGATCACTTAGAAGCCCCAGTGCTGTTTTGATACATAATTAGGGATCCTTGCAGAAAGGGAAAATTATGGAGCTCATTTATTAGGAAATGATTTATCAGCTTCTTCCTCAACACATCATAAATATGTATGTATGTATGTATGTATGTATGTATGTATGTATGTATGTGTGTATGTGTGTGTGTGTGTGTGTGTGTGTGTGTGTGTATTTAAAGGAAACTTCAATTGGCCCCGGTGGGAGGAAGAGAAGGAAAGAGTGGACGCGGAGGGTTAAAATGGAAAATCCCGAATCTCCAACGGGAGGAGGGAGGGACGGATAAGATTATCCAACAACCCTCGGGGGAGCCGAGGCTCAGTAGGGACAGCAGAGGTCACTGGCCGCCTTTCAAGGACCCTCGACCCCTGAGATTCCAGCGAAGCAGCTGCAAGGGTCCGACGGGGGGAGAGGGGCTGCCCGCCCCCAGCCCCCGCTCGCACTCACCGGACCCCCACCCAGGGGCTGTCACTCGGGGGACGCTGCCTCCTGAGGGGCAGGCGAGCCCCTCCATTTTGAGCGAGGGGCGAGGACCCCGGAGGTGCGCCCGTTTGCTGCCCGACCGGCCACCCCTGACAGCGGCTGTCACGACCTCCCTCCCTCCCCGCGGTCGCTCGCAACCGGCTCCCTTCCTCCCGCTGCCCGCTGAGAAGCCGTCGCCGCCCCGCCCGGACCCGCCCGGGCCTCTACCTGAGCCACCTCGGGGCTGTCAGGCTTCTCCTCAGGCGGCTCGAGGCTCCGGCTGCGCCCCGGCCAGCCCGCCTGCCGTGGGCTCGCCCTCGCTCCTTCCGCCGGCTCAGGCAGCCCAGCCGCCCCGGCTGTCGGAGTCCCTGGCACTGGCGCCGCCGCTGCCGCCGCCGCCGGAAGCGTCACTTCCGCTCCGGAGGGGCCATCTCTTCCGCATTGCGCAGCCCAGAGTGGAAGGGCCCACCCCACGGAGGGGGCTAGTGAAAGAGAGCGGCGAGGGGAGGTCCCGCCTCCCGGAGGCGTTAATTTCTCCCTTCGGCTCCTCCCCCCAACCTGGGACTCCTCCTCCACCCCTTTCCCTCTGCAGGGATATTGGAATTAGGAGCTGTCCTTTTCCCTCCCAGGTGTGGAGATCTTAAGCATTAAATATTCCCTTTCCAAAGGGCATCATATTATTTTATTTTTTCCACCTTCTAATATATTTTATTTTTTCCAATTACATGAAAAAACAATTTTAACATTCTTTTTTCAAATTCTGAGTTCCAAATTCTCTCTGTCCCTCATTGAGAAGGCGATTTGACACAGGTTATTAAGCACATCATAAGATTTTAAAGGAATCTTGTCCAACCCCATAATTTGACAGATAACAAAACTGTTTTCCGTCTTAAATTCCTCCCCGGGCTGCACTCCTGCCTCCACTCCCCGACTTTGCGATCGATACCCCCAAAAACTTCACTCTAAAAGCTCCCACTAGTCCTAAACCACACTTTAGGAGCGGCTTCTCCCCTTAATGGTTCCTCCCAGAACCTCTCTTTTAAAGAGGCAGTCCATGCCACTCTTCATTCCCCTTTCTACCTATATTAGAATATAAAAAATCATCTGAATTTGGACCATTCAATATATTAGTTTAAAACCTAGGCCAACCAACTAGTAAAGGCCAGTTACTTCAAAACTTGCACTACTTGTGGACAAACTATCTTTAAAAAAACGTTTTAGTCAAAAATCTTTTAAAAAGGTTTCATAATTTAGATCAGCAATTCTCAAAGCGTGATCTGGAGGTCTGGCCCCATTTGGGGGGAGGGAGGAAGGGTGAGATACCAAAGACCCTTTTATAGGTCTGCAAATTCAATATTATTTTCATAATAATACCAATAAGTTATTTGCCTGTTAAAATACTCCTTTTTCCAATCATATGTCCCTGTGATAAGGATGGATTTTCTTGATAAACTTCAACCAAAACATGTTGCAATAGAATGAATGCTGAAGCAGATATAAAAATAGAGCTGTCTTCTACATCAAATATTAAAGAAATTTGCAAAAATATGCAAAATAAAGTCACCTATTTAAATCGGAGAGAGGCAACTGGATCCTTTCTTGTAAAAATGTTCATATGTAATGGGTTTATGTTTAAACGAACGTTTGAAATCTTGTCAGTTTAAATTTATAATATGGTAAATATTGATGCCACATAAATGAAAAAATCTTTGGTGTGCCCAGATATTTTTATGAGAGTAAAGGGGTCCTTGATACCAAAAAGGTTGAGAACTGTGTTTTAGACCATGAGTTCTTAACCTATTTTGTGTCATAGACCTCTTCAGCAGTCTAGTGAAGCATAATATAAAAATACACAGGATTATTAAGGAAACCAACTATACTGAAATACAATTATAGATAAAGCATTTATTAAGTGCTTACTATGTGACAGGCAGCATAATAAACTCTAGGAATTCAAATACAAGCAGAAAAAAAGACTGTCTCTCTCCTCAGGTGGAAGGTGCTCAAGAGGAAGCAAGGGCATAAAAAGTTCAGAGAATAAGAAGTCAGAAGCAGAACTAAGTTATAAGTGAGCATAGCTGGTCTGGGTATTTCATCAAATGGTTTTGGAAAAGATAAATGGAAAAATTCAGAGAGTCAAAGTTGGAGCCAGTTTAGACATGCTCAATGTATTTTTTCCTATCTAGGTTCACACATGCCCTGATACCTATCTACATTAACATGAAGGAGTCTTTAGATCCCAGGTGAAGAAAGGCTGATTCAGACTATAAAACATCCACTGAAAAAAATAATCCCCTGGATCCCAATATTTTATGTTGTCCAGAATGGAGACCAACAGTGTGCTTACCTACAATGTTGTCAAAGAAATTTTAATCATTCCTTAAAGACATAGATGAATTGATGAAAAGTGAGGTGAGCAGAACCCTAAATTGTACACAGTAACAGCAGTATTGTAAGAGTGATCAATTATTAAAGACTTAGCTACTCTAATCAATACAGTGATCCAAGACAATTCCAAAAGGACTCATGATGAAATATGTGATTCACATCCAGAGAGATAACTGATGAGCTCTGGGTACAGATTGAAACATACTTTTTTCACCATATTTTTCTTGCCCTTTTAATTTTTACGACATAGCTAAAATGGAAATGTTTTACGTGTCTTCACATGTATAATCGATGTATTACTTGCCTTCTCAGTGGGAAGAGTAGGGGTTGAATTTGTAACTCAAAATGTAAAAACATTTTTGTTTAAAAAAAATCAAAAATATACTCTCCCCCTAAAAAAATATCATTCCCTAGAAAATGGCAAGAAAAATCACTGGTTTCTGAGTACAAGAGAAAAATGTTGATTCTTTATTCCACCCAAAAATGATATTTTTTTTTTGTTGTAGCTTAGAATCAATCCAGTCCAGCAAACATTTTATGTTGGTAAAACATATGTTGGCAAAAATTTATAGCTCAGATCTCTTGCTGTCACTGTGATAAGAGAAAGACTGTGATGGGAAATTCTTCCTCAGACACCTTGCCATCACCATACTGTTACACTAGATTTTGTTCCTGGAAGCTCAAGTCAGCTGTAGATGCCTCTGTCTTCCCCCTTCTGTTTGTTACTTGTACTCAGACATGTATACTCTTATCTTCCCCTTGTGCTCTCAGTAAAATTTCACTTTTCTTTGCTACTTACATAGTCACTTTCTATAAATTGTTGCTGAAACTGATGCTCAAGGCTCTCTTGACTTTTTTTTTTTTTTGCTTTTTGGAGGGGGTAGGGTAGGCAATTGGGGTAAAGTGACTTGCCCAAGGTCATAGTCTCTCTTGACTTTTCATGTAGATGAGCTTAAAATCTGCAGATAACATCTCTGCATGTTGACTGCATAATTAGGAGTTCTTAATCAATGGACTCTGAATAATTTTTTATCATAACAAGAACCTACTAGTATTTAGTACCTAGTATGTATTATGCTAGCCCAAAAGAAACAATCCACAAGAAATAATCCCTAACTTTAAGAAGTTTACAGCTGAGTAAGGAAGATAATGAAGGACATAGCTATAATACAAATTCAAACGGGCTAAGTGAATCAGCTTGGTGTGACATCCATTAAGGCAATATGCTAGAGATGGGGATAAAAAGACAAAAAGGAAAATGTCCCTGACCATCGAAGGAAGGTGAAATAACTCAAATATAGATACAAAACATACACAAAGTAAGTTAATTTGAGGGAGAGATTACTAAGCAACTGGAAGAGAAGAAAAGGTCACTTGAAAGAGGTAGTCCTTGGTGGGCCTTGATAAAAGTCAGGGGTTCCAAGGGGCTGGGGTGAGAACTGCATTCTATGGAACAGGACATGTAGAAAGGCAAGGAAGCAAGAGGTAGAATGTCATGTTCCAGAGCACTAAGTATGACAGTTTGGCTAGAATACAGAGTGAGGAAAAACATGGAATCAATCTAGAAAGATAGTTTGGAGTGGGATTGCCAAGGGCTTCAAATTTGGACAACAGAGAGTCACAGAAGTTTCTTGAAAAGGAAAATGACCTGGTCAGCTGTGCTTTAGTGATATCAATCCAGACTTCCAGCTAAGAAAGTTGTCTTGGTGGGAGACAAACTGTCCAGTTTCTACATACCTGAATAATGGAGAAATGAAGGGAATTAGCATTTATAAAGTCTACTATGTGCCAAGCACTGTACTAAGCACTTTTTACAAATATCTCATTTGAGCTTCACAACCCTGAAAGGTAGAGACTATCACTATTCTCATTTTATAGTTTAGGAAACTGAGGCACCAGTGACTATCCCAGGGTCACACAGCTAGTATGTATCTGAGGCCATATTGGAACTCAGTCCTGACTCCAGGCCCAGTACTCAATAAATTATGCCATCAGTTGCCTCTAGTGATCAAGAAATCCAGTGAAAAACCACGTCTTCTCCCACCTTAGTACTGCACAAGAGGTTGTGCAGAAGCCTGAGGATAATAGCAAACTGGTGCTGCCAACACAACATGCTTTCTAGCCCAATCATAGACAGGTCAAGGAGCTGAATAACTTCTCCAGCTGAATCTGGAGAAAGCCTAAGATGGTCACATAGCCCCAGGCTGGGATCCTTGAATGTCCAAGGGAGTGGCAGTAGGCAGTAATCAATGATGAATGTGGTGCCACAATAGTCAGACATGGAAACTAGAGCCTAGAGGTTCTGACATCCCTAACACTGTCCTGACAAACCATGAAGGGGCCTGAAGATCCAGAATTCTGAACTTCAAAGATTAGAAACCCTTGAAGGTCAGTGAAGGAACTCAAAAGGATTCAAGGCTAGAAGAGTCAACTACTCCAACCAAAAGGGCAGGAGGGAGCAGAGGAGGATCTTGGCACAAAGTTTCAATTCAGAACTGAAGTTGGAAAGATGAAATATTCAAGGAAAATATTAACCAATATACTAAAAACAAAACAAAACAAAAAAATACTGTTAATCTAGAAATCACCCAAAGGAAGAAAGTAACTGTGAAAATTATAAACACATAGAGGAAAAAATGGATTTTCCACAAGGACTGCATAAATACCTAGAAGAAATGAAAAAAGAAGAGTAAAAGGAAATAAAAAACTCCGGAGGAAAGAACTAAAAGAATAAGTAGCCTAGAAGAGAAAGTGATAAACTTTACCTAAGTGAAATACTTCTTCAAAATTAGAATAAGTCAAACTGAAAAATCAACAACTTTATGAGACAAGAAATATTTGAATTCAACATTTTTAAAATAGAATAAAATGGATATTTTATTAAAAAAAAACACACTGGAAAACAGATCAAGGAGACACAATTTAGGAATTGTGGACTCCCTGAAAACCATGACTAAAAAATAGCCTGAGAACTGAACTTCAATAAGTCATCAGTGAAAATTGCCCAGATGTTTACCACAGGGTAAAAAGATGACCGAAAGAATCTACTTAAACTATGCCCAAAGGGCAATAAAAATGTTACCCAATAATACTATGAGTAGGTCTGTATCTCAGAGATTAAAAAAAAAAAGGTAGGGGGGACCTATTTGTACAAAAATATTTATAGCAGCTCTTTTAATGGTGGTTAAGAATTGGAAATTGGGGGAATGCCCATCAATTGGGGAACGGCTAAACAAGTTGTGCTTATACTACCATATTTCACCCATAATTGTCACCACTGCATAACTGTCATATCCTGGTGGTTTCTAACTTTCATCGAGTCATCGTCACATGGTATAATTCTGTTTGGTATGACACTTAAAAGGTAAACAGAGCGAAAAATATTCACCCGTGGCATACAGACATGTTTTGCATTGCTAGCCTCTGGGCTAGAACTCTCAGTGCATGAGCACTGCCAATGTATTTCAAATCAACTTGCATGGTTTAAAGCACAGCAATACTAAGCAATATATTGTATCTCAATCCAATGAAGAGCCATAGGCACAAGGGGAAGGGGCAAGCAAAGCTGCCATGAGTAAGTTACGTGACATGGCATCTTCCCAATTTTAATGTATATTCACGAGTATTTCATTTATCCTAATCTTGCACCAAAGACAGTTTAGTAACAAATGATTTTTAAGTAATACTGGCACAATAATAAAAAAAAAGCTTCATATAATGGTTGCACCCCACTTTTTTGCAAAAAACATTTGGCATAAACTCTGTGATGATTATACAGTGAAATATGGTACTATGGAATATTACTATGCTAAAAAAAATGACAAGCAGGATGCTTTCCAAAAACCTTGGACTTACACAAACTGATTCGAAGTGAAGTCAGCAGAACCAAGAGAATATTGTACACAGTAACAGCAATATTTTATGATAATCACCTGTGAATGACTTAACTATTCTCAGCAATACAATGACACAAGACAATCCCAAAGGAATCACGATGAAAAATACTATCCATCTCCAGAGAAGGATCTGATTGAGTCTGAATACAAATTTAAGCATACTATTTTTCACTTTTTTCTTCTTTTTTTTCCTCACTTTTGGTCTATTTCTCTTACAACATGACTAATATGGAAATATTTTACATAATGAACATATATAACCTATATCAAATCACTGTCTCAGGGAGCAGGAAGGTGAAGGAGAAAATCTGGAACTCAAAATGCTTAAAAACTGAATTTTAAAAATTGTCTTCACATGTAATTGGGAAAAATATTATTTAAAAAATTTTTTTTAAAGGAAAGAATCTACTTATCACCTCCTGAAACTCAAGTCTGAAGAATGTCACCAAAAATCCAGAGCTCTCAAGTGAAAAAAAAAAAGGGTCAAGGATCCAGAGGGAAGTAGTCCAAGTATTGACTACAGTCAGGAACACATAAGATCTGGCAGTCTGATCACAGAATATTATATTCCAAAAGGCAACAGATACAGATTCAAAAATAAAAATAACTTATCTAAGGCTGAGTAGAATTCCAAGGGGGGCGGAGAGAAGGGAAGGGGCAGGGAGGAATGGATGATAGACCATGGTCCTTTAATGAAGCATTTAATCAAGTATTTTTGATGAAAAGACCAGAGCTGAGCAGGAACTCTGAAATACAAACCCAAGAGTCCAGAGAAACTTACAAAGGTAAATATATTAGAGCAATTGGAAGGAGCTGGATCATTTGGTGCTCCCATTTTAAAAGGGGAGAGAAGAAAACAATGTCTTCAAATGGTACTGAGTTAAATATTATCTCTTGTAATTGGGGTAAATGAGAAAATTGTAATAGCATTCATGAAGCATTTAAGTTTTAAAAAGAACTGTATATACAAAGGAGGAGGGAGGAATGGGGGAAAAAACCATCAGATGAACCTTAGTCTTACCTAAAATTATGTTTGAATATACAGGAAAATATATTTTGGTGCATAAATACATCAAATTCAATAGGGGGAAAAGGAAATGGGGGGGCATTAAGATCATTTGTAGGAGAAAAAAGCTACAAGCAAAACAAACCATGATACTGAAGGAGAGGAATTCAAATAGGGGATGAGCAATGAACTAAAATCCAAGGGAGTATATCTTAGATTGCCTCTTAGACAAGTGGGGAATAGCCAAACAAATTCTAATATAGGAATATAATGGATTATTACTGCACCACAGCAAATGGGAAGACATGATTTCAAAGAATTCTGGATAGTGTGAAAGAAGTAGAACCAGAATTACTTAGACAAGGAAAGCAGTATTTTAAGGAAAAATCAACTTTGCAAAACTTAAGAATTCTTTCAATGCAATAACCAACCATGGCTCCTGATGGCTTATGATGAAATATACTACTCACCTCCTAACAGAGAAATGATAAACATAAGGTACAGAAAGAGACACTTTTGGCCACTGTTCAGTCGTTTTGCTGAACTGCTTGTTACAAGTTGTATTTTTTTTTCTTTCTCTAGGTTCATAGGGAGGGGTGAGGTTAGTAATGGGGGTTAACAGGAACAGGGAAACTTATTGTGATGCCAAAATAGGGGCTTTTGAAACATTTTTTAAAAACGTACAGTTCAGAAGGAAGTAGATAAGCACGACAGTTTTGAAAATGTGTAGAATTTATCATATAATTTTTTTAAAAACGCAAGTGGTAGGAAATATTAGACATTGGCAGTTAAGTAGAGAATCTTTTATTAATTACCTGGAAATTAATTTTTGGCATTAAAGTTCAGAAAAAAATCAAAATTAAAAATTATCAATTTGGCAGCTACATGGAAGATGGATTCGGGGGAGAAAGGCAGTGAGACTAAATAGAGTGTTATTTCGGTAGTTCCGGTATGAGATGAGGGACTAAACGAGGGTGGTAACTATGTAAGGTGGTTCAAGGCACAGAAAGCTAATAGGGGAAAAAAAAGGCTCCTGGTTTCGAATCACACCTAAGATACCCACTAGCTACTAGTAACAGTGGGCAAATCACTTAATTTTCTGTCTTAACTTCTTCATTGGAGGATGGAGATAAAACTTGTAAAATCTCACAAGGTTCAATTCAACAAGCATTTGTTAACAGTTTACTAGGTTTGTCATGAAGATCAAAAAGAATTTTGCCAACTTTCCAGCACTACATCATCCCTTATGGTTTCATAGATTATCTTTGTACAATTATAACAAAAATTTCATCATCTTGCATCCTGATGAATTTTTCTTAATTATGCTGATTTCCCTCCAGATAGTCTGTCAGTCTATCAATACCATAAAACTTCCCAGAGTTTGTGATATGCTAGAGCAGCTTTTATGAATGTAGGCTCTTGAGAACCTAGAGTGACTTCCAAAACACGACTGGGCATCAGAAGGTGGCTTTACTGAATGTCAAGTGCTTTTTAAGCAATAAAAATGTTCTAGAAATGTCAGTAGTTATCATTTGGTGCAATAGAGAAGAGAAATAAAGCTTTAAGAGACCCAAAGGAGTGTACCAGCTAGGGACAGGTCCTAGTTTCCCTGCAGCAGTAGCTCTGAGGGGCTCTGAAAGCATGGTTAGTTTTTTTCTTTAAATTTTTTTATTATTAACATTAATATTTCAGTGTACAGAGAAGTGTATGGTGTACAAAAAGGTGAATATTATAAAGTTTTTTTTAAAGTGCATTATTAGGGGCAGCTAGGTGGTGCAGTGAATAGAGCACCGGCCCTGGAGTCAGGAGGACCTAAGTTCTTGTATGTTGCTTCTTATGTTCTCTCCTGTTTCTTCTATATATTCAAATTAGTATTTTTATTTTCCCTACAGCATGCAGCTTGTTGCCTTATATGTACATCCAATAAATGTTTAAGTATTTTAAAATTGTAAAGCATTACAAGAAAATGAATCAAGATAGGCTTGCAATTGTGAATTCTGTAGACCTTTTATTAAATTGCATGGAAGGAAAAGAACTATGATCGAATAGAGTGAACATAAAAGGAGTCTAAGGCTCATAATGTCACAACACCAAGTCACCTGACCTGTCGGGAGACGCTATTTGGACAGTATCAAAATGTATCAAATGTGATCATCTTTATGATGACAGGGAAATTTGGTTCTTCGTTTTTTCACTGATCATATCAACAAAGGGAAAACCACAATGCTTCTAAAACATCATAATTTTTCTGGTAGATGTTATTGATGCTAAAACTCGTTTTAAGTCCTCACATATTTCTTAACACATGTGGCAATATCTATGAAGAATCCAATGATATAAAAATAGCTTTAAAGTCTGGCACCTTCATATACATAAGATTCAGAATATTTGAAAGAGTTGTTTTAAAAGTACTTTGCTAGATTTAGAATTAAGTAACTTTTGCTCCTAAGTACTGTGAAAATGTTTAATACAGAAGGTTATAATTCATTTTAGAAGTCGGCATATGAGCTCCTTTTCTTGGTGATAAATTTAATTATCTATCCGATGAAGCAGTCCTGAAAGTTGACATGCATTGCACTTAAACGCAGCATATTCTAGGAGATAGGAGTACCGGACTCGAGTGTGAAAGACTGGGATTTGCATCCTGCCACAAAGATGAATTCTAATCTTATAACCCTGAGCAAGGCACTCAGTTTTTCCTCAGTAAAATGAAGTTGGACTTTATGGCCATTAAGGTCTCTTTCATCTCTATATCTCTGATCCTATGACTACCCAAAACAAGCTTTGCTTTCTGGGTAATTCCAAAGTTTAACATCCTAACTTTTGAGACTGAATTATATTTCATTTAGTGAAAGAAAGGACTTCTTAATAAAATCAATTTTCACTTAAATTGGGAAAGATAGAACCATATTTTTATGAAAATTAGAGTTTAAGGGTCTTTTGAAAAGGGAATTAAGAACTAGGAATGAAGAATTAGGTTAAGTCAATGAACAATAATTTACTGACTATTTGATTTGCCAGGCACTTGTGACCACAGATTACATTACATTCATGCCTCAGTGTACCTATCTTACTAAAAGTCCTTCACTATAGTTCTACTATCTGATGAAGGTAGGGAGGTATTTTGCAGGTACTAATAAGGCTAGAATGGATTTCCGTACAGACCCAGGGAGGTACTTTTGTCTGAGGACCAATCTCCGCTCAAGGTTCCTTATAAGACCAACCTGGCTACAGGGAGATTTTTCTTATCACAGGAATTCTCAGAGACCATCTACCAAAGTAACAGAAAAGTGGTGATCTGTGTTCATGGAGGAAGTACTAACACTAATTAAAGTACTTACCGTTGAAGTTCCTGTTTTTAAAATGGGAATCAGTCAGAGGGCTGTTGCAAGGAAAATGTGATAAAAGATGTGAACATATTACAGAACACAATGTAACCATAACTTTGCTATATTGATGTTACTTAGAAATTTTCAGCATGGGTAGTTGATCTCACATTATAATGAAGTCCTTATTCTATTAAGGAAACCTCTTTGTATAAGGGGAAAAGACAAAACTACTTCATACTGCTAAAATAATGTTACAGGGGTTTCTTTTTTTCCCAACTCCTAAATCCAAAGTAACTGGATGGATTGCACAAAAAGAGAAGTCTCAATGACAATTTATTGAAAGGATTCTTAAAAGCAGATCATGAGAAATGGGAATCCAATGGGATCATAAAAACATTCTCTTTAGGTTCCAATTGGTGTGCATATCATCCATACTAAACATGGTAACACACCCACTTACACTATACAAGCTGTAAAGAAATGCTTTGTAGATCAATAAATCGGTACAAAAACCTCCCTATGTTGTATATGGAGGGAGAGGCGTGTTTCCTACAAAAGCCGTTGGAATTCATGTTAGAATCACTGAGCAAGTGCACAGCACTGTGTCTGCTGATGTTATTTGTCCAGTATTTTGTCTGAAAATATTATATTCTTACCAAATGAATGTCATAAATTCTAACCAAAGTAGCCACCAGCAACATACATTAAAAGGGAAATTTAAAAATGATTATTTGGCTTAATATTAATTTTATGTCTGATTATATAAACTAATGTTCATTAATCTTAAAAATGTTTTATTTTTTCTTGAAAATCACAGAATAAGTGTAAACTTTGAAACAAAATTTCTGAATATTTACAATGTGGTATAAATATTAAAGACCATGGGATATTGAATTGCCTTACTGGTACAGTCATCTACAAATTTTATATACCCACTTACTAGAAATGTATATTCTGTAATTTATTGCATATATCTCTCACATATGTGGGATGTTGATTTGAACAATAAACTGCTGATATTTAAATATAGATGTATCTGAGCTGGTCAGAATGGAAACATGAATGAGGCAGTCAGATTGTACAGTTAAAATAGTGGGTTTTCTGTTGTTTTTAAAGTTCAATTTACATATTCCAACTGTAAACTTATTCTATAACATTTACTAAGTGTTCCCTTTAAACAGACATTTGACTACAGAGCTAATTTAGGGGAGAAAAACCTCATATTAACTCAATGACAAGTTCCACAGTTTAAAGGGAATACTGTCACTGCCCTATCTGTTTTGAACTGAAGGATGTTTTAACATTTAATTATGTGACTCTTATACCAAGCCCTTTTTTGCAATAATGCAGTAATTTCCTAAGACAATTTGCTACTGAAGAGTTTTCTGCTATCAAAAGGCTTACTTAGTAGAAAAATGCCAAAGATTTCCAGTGTGAAAGTAACTCCCAGGTGGTATAAACAGATGCACAATCACACATTTTACACCAGACACATGCGCGCGCACACACACACACACACACACACACACACACGTGTACCAGAGGACAATGAACTGAATATGAATAGATGGCTAATATGAATGTAGTTACAAAATTTTCCTTTAAGAGAGGTATGATGGGCAATAAGGAAAACACTCTTGTATTCCTGAATGTAATCATTCTGGGCTCCTCATCCTGTGTTTAAGGTTGCAGTACTATATATAATAATGCTCTATTAAAACAAGAATCAATACTTTACAGTTTAAGAAACTTTACATATATACAAAAATTGTACATCAGGAATGGATTTTTAAAGCTCATATTAAGTTTTTCAGTATGAAAGTTCTATTTTCCTTCAATTAAAGCCTTTAATTCTTTCATATTGTGGTCATTTGCAACGGTCATAGCATGATCCAGAGCTCGAACACTTGCAAGAAGTTTTACTATCTGTTTTATGTTTTCCCTAAAAAAGAAAAACATTTTAAGTAACAAAGCAGCATTTGATTAGTTAATTTTTATAAATAAACTTATGGACAAACATTCTGATTACAAACTTAATTTAAAAATTTATCTATTAATAAACTATTATATAATATGTAATATACTGTTAAGAAAAAAGCTCATGTAAAAAGCTTACAACATTCTACACGTATTGGTCTAATATATTCCATACTTTTTCCCCAAATGAAAATTATATGAAACTTAACTGCATACTATAATCAGTATCATTTTGTTTTTTCTGTTTAGAAATCCAGTGAGACAGGATTAAGTTCTTTTCCTTGCAAACCTGTGATAATTAATGAGTAAATTGGTCTCATTAAATCATGACAGGTGATCCCTGTTGATTTGGGTAGATAGAGACGAAATAAAAGTGGAAAGAAAACCCCAACAAGTGTATTTATTCTGGGAAAAGAGCTTACAATTACTGAAAGTATTTCTAGTGAATTTAATCCAATTTACATATGCAAATAGGGTTTGCTTTCAAATATCAAGCTTTCTACAAATATTAGCTACTATTAATATGTAAGTACCAGTCTAGTCAAAATTGGGACCATGAATGTGTGGCGCCCCACCAAGTAAACAAACTGCCAGAAAAGACACTCAGGATCTCCTCTTTCCATCCCCAGTGGCTTCTGGGTAGCCACAGTTTCCCCTCTACCACTGTATCTTAACCAAATCTGGCCTTAATGTTTTGTTTCAGCCTTCTTAATTTTATCTTGAAAACAGGTGGAATGAAATGGACATAATTTTAAAACACAATTCATGTACATATGTGTTTATGTATAAATTATGTAATGTGTGTATACAATTTATTTGAATTACAATTTTATTAGGAGTAGAATCAATATCAAATTTTTCTCAATCTCACACACACACACACACACACACACACACACTCATTCTCTTCTCTCACACACTCTCTTTCTCTTTCACACACACACTCTCTCTTTCTCTGAAGAGCAGGGGATTAAGGGATTCAATACTAAGATTTCACTAGTATAGGCAACTTCTAGTGTGGAAATTCTATCAACTGACCAATCTGAGCACTGAGAGATTTGTTTGTCCACAGAAATATGCCTAGGACAAGAATTCAGGTTTCCCAAACTTCAAAGTCAATCTTTTATCTACTATGCCATGCCGTGTGTGTGTGTGTGTGTGTGTGTGTGTGTGTGTGTATTTGTACATACACATGTAATAATAAAAAAAAAGTAGTAATCTTTCAACTTTAAAATATCTAAATACTCTTTGATAAAATGATCCCTACTTTACCTCATTAAACTGATTACAAATAATTACCTTGCATTTCTTTTTTCTACATCAGAACATCCAATGCTGTTTCTATAAATAGTATCTGCCAGGTGAACAAGGTATCTACAAAAGTTTTCTAGCTGGCATATAGTCCTTTCTCCTTTCAGATTTACAAACCACTGTTTGGGGAAACAGTTGATTACCTGTAGGGTAGAAAAAAAAAGCATGAACAAGATTAGGTAATAATTATCCAACTAGAAATCCTGCTATCTAGCTCTAAGATAAAGATGCTTATTTTAAAGGGATAACACTTAAGAAAAAAGATTAATTGATTTAGTCAAAGTCACACAGTTAAAGTGAGGTACACTCATGTTTGGAACCCAAATGTGTTGAGTTTCCAAACCTTAGTTAAGCCAGCAATGAACATTTTAATACAGGTATAGTTACGTTATGTTTTTAATGATCACATTCTGTAAATCGTGGATAACAAATGAGTAAAACCGATATGAAAAGACCATAATACTTCTTAGAAGTCACGAAAAGAATCAGAACTGTCCCAGAAAGAAAATATCACTAAGGGGCGGCTAGGTGGCGCAGTGAGTAAGAGTGCCGGCCTCAGAGTTGGGACGACCTGGGATCGAATGGGGCCTCAGAAAATGAGCACCCACACATAGATAATGACTGGCTGTGTAACCTTGAGCAAGTTATTTAACCCCAATTGCTTAAAAAAAAAAAAAAGAAAGAAAGTACCACTAATATATATGCCCCATAATATCTTTCAATGTCAACTGCACAATCATCAGAAAACAAGATTAAAATATTTTCCCTTAAAAGAATTTGGAACACAGAAAAAATTACATATTTAAGAAAATATTAAGATAACCAATTTATTTTATGATCATTTAACCACCATTTATTTAGTTTATATGGTTATTTAGCAAAGTGGTTGCACATTGTAGTTATTAAACAAATGAATTTTTATTATTTAAAAGATCAAAATTCAAAAATTTTGATCAAATATTACTAATAATACTAATAAGTAATTACTAATAATTACTAATAATACTAATAAATCAAATATTACTAATCCTCTTGGTAGTACTTAAAAGCATTTAATTACAACAAAAATTTATTTAGAAATAATGTAGTACACAGGATGGGGGGTTTGTACTAGTTGTCTAGGTAAGTTAATTTCCAATCCTACTTTTTATGTCTTCTACTAGTTGTTGTAGAGGACTTTATAAAATACTCAAAAAGTTTGTAAAAAATGTGAAATAAGTAAAAAAAATAGTAAATATCTCAGTTAACTTACATGTTGGGCTTTTTTGATGCTGTCATCTCCATATTCTGAATTCTGAAAAGCCATAAGGATGTATCTATTTAGCAAACCATCTATGGATAATTCTTGAAGGGTTTTGTTTGAAAAAATGCCATACCACTGAAGAAAGTTTCCTAATAGCTGAGGAGAAAACAAAATTGCAGAAATTGAGGTAATATAAGAAGTTGGACAGTATAGACATACTGTAGAAAACACCTTTAAAATGCTGATGTTGGGCAAAAACCCTTTTAGAATGATGTTACATCAAGAAAACAATGAATGAGTATATTTCAGTAGGGGATGTGATTGAACCCAAAGCACGGAAGTCCTCAATAGGCAGTTTTAAAACTCTTAGACAGCATGACAGGTCTTGCCAGAACTTGAGCTGTGCTACCACTGAGTAGAGAACCCAAGTTCCCACTTGCTTGCCACTCTGAAGCAATAGAGAACTTTAGTGAGAACAGTTTAATAAAAAAATTTTTTTCAAAAGAATTTTAGAGAAGTGAAATAAATCTTGGATTGTAACTCACTGATGCTTCTGATGCTTTACTTGTAACAAATAAGGTATGATTCAGTACATTTTTATTACTGTTTTAGTATGGAAAACCCTCTTACCTACATAGGAATTAGCAACAATGATTACAAATTCCTCTTACACAAATTTCCCAACTTCAGTGTGAAAAAATTCCAAATAAGGATTTTGTCAGGGTTTGTAAGAAATGTAAAATGAAAAGTAGTTAATTTTAAAAAGCCTCAATCATAAAATTTCTTTGAAAAAAATTCTTATTTAATTAAATATATGAGTTTCACCTCTATAGACCTCAGTTTTTTAAACTTGTAATATTTTACAAATTTATAGCCAACACATACAAATGGCTAATTCCCCCCACCATACACATAGTGGAACCAGTTGCTAATGCTCATGAAAATACACTGAAAAAACTTGGAGCTGTTAGAATGTTCAGCTTCAGTGGCTGAAGAAAGGCTATAGTGCTATATGTACTTTATTATAATCGATTTTCACAAACAGCCCTGAGTTAAAATTCCTATTACCAGTATCACTCTCCTTTTTGCAGATGAGTAAAGATTTGATCCCAAGTCTCTACTGACTCTGACCACTAGGTGGTGCAGTGGACACAGTACCAGACCTAAACTCATCTAGAGTTCATATCTGTATTCATACACTTCCTAGCTCTGTGACCCTGGTCAAGTCATTTAACTGTTTGCCTCCGTTTTCTCATTTGTAAAATGAGCTAGAGAAGGAAAAGGCAAACCACTACTATAGCTTTACCAAGAAAACCCCAAAGGACTTATGAAGAGTCAGACATGACTGAAAACAACTGGACAACTCTCCTGAATCCAAGTTCAGAGCTTTTATAAATAAACTATGCTGCTTGTCATGGTTTAAAAAACTGCAACAGCTTAGGCTGATTCCAAAGTCAAACTCTCAAGGAAGACTCCTGTCCATTCAATAGCCCCTCTCTCTGTCAACAATACATACTGAAAATATCTCACTTCACTCTGGTTAAGTTTAAGAGGCAATTAACAGTCATTTATATTTATATGAATAAGTTCAATAAGAATAGTCCTCTTCGGGGCGGCTAGGTGGTGCAGTGAGAGCGCCCGCCCTGGAGTCGGGATGACCCAGGATCGGATCCTCAGAAAATGAGCACCCACACATTAAATAATGACCAGCTGTGTAACCTTGAGCAAATTACTCCCAATTGGTTGGAAAAAAAAAGGATAGTTTTCCTCACAACCTATTCTCTAATGTCTGTGATCAGCTACAATGAGGTAATAAGAAAGGAGATAGAAGGTTAAATAATTCTGAAACATGAAATACATTAGGAATAGTGTAGAAATGATTGGTTACAAGTATATTAGATACTTAGAGACTGAAATGATATGGAAAAAGCAAAAAAACTAGTTCAGTCTCTCTATAGTTTATAAATAGACTTTTCTGGGTTAGCCAAGAAATCTAATTATCACTGTTTATCTTGGAAAAGTTTTTGAGTTTTAAGTAACAAAACTGCAAATAAGCCTGTTTCAAATGGAAGCTTTCCAGTCTATAATATGTAATTTATGTTAGAGGTCATTTTATTACCTAATAAAATTATTTCAGAATGGTAGCATTTATGAATTAATTCCAAATCCCTTTCATGGTCACTTACTTTAACTGAAGACCAGAACTGTCGCTGGAAAAACAAGTAAGGGCCAGAGTTTTTATTTTCCAAGATACTACACATAAAATGGAGAGAAAAATATTAATTGAAATATTTCATTCTAAAAGTCAGATGACATAAACATTCATCAATAACTATGGATGACAAGAAAACAGGCCAAAAAGAATTACAAGACAGCAAATGGTTTTCAATTAATTATATTTTTTAGGAAAGTTATTTGACATTTAAGAGATAAAACAATGCACTTTAATTTAGTTGGCAGATATTGATGGAAGATTAATGATTAAATATTATTACCCTATTTATAAGTTAAAAATTTGTCCATCACACTATCAAATAGTCTCTTTGGGCTGCTGAAATTCATTGGATTAATAAAGTCAAATGACAACTATATTAAAACAGCAAAGTAGCAGGAAATAAATGAGTAAGTTTTACTTACTTCTTGGGATACAAGGGCATGAATACATCATCATCTAAAGTTCTTCTCATTCTCAGTAACAGTGCCTTTAAATATAGCTGAAAATGTTAAAAGAAAAAATTTGATGGCCATTTAAAAATTATAATATTTGACTGAGTTTGTTAAATCATGAAAACTTAAAAGAAATCACATTTCTCAATGTCTAAACTGTGGCAAAAGCTTAAACTAACGAAAATTGCTAAGTGCTACTTTTAACGAAAGTGATCTTTCATAGAAGTGTGATCTGTAACACACCCATTCATATTTTCAAGGGGGAAAATTAAAAACCATCTAAACATAATGCTTCTCAACAAGCAATGAAAATAAATTACCTGTGTGTTTTTATTTTCTGCATTTACCACTGAAGGATATCCATTTGTCAATTTCAGCGTAATCCCAACCATTCTAGATGTCTGTGTTGTAGAGAAGGGGTCCCATGTATTTTCAGCTATTCCTATTTGGGTAAGAATAAGTCTTACTAGATATAGAGATATAGGCAAACTATATACAAAATTAAAATAAAAAAACATACAAGAAGTGGCAAGACAAAACAAAGCTACTCAGTAAGTTTTAATAACCAGGAATCCCTGCTTAAAAATATTCTTTACATTCAATGTTTTCTGTCTACTTACTTTCCCAGCTGATACAGCTGTAGGAACAACCTCTTCCCTTCCTTGTTGCCCCTGAAGATTTGCCTCTTCTTTCTCCTGGCTGCTGGTCTGGCCTGTCACATCATATTAATCTCCTCTAAATCCAAAGAAAATGACCCCCAAATATCCCTACTCTTTTCATCCCCAAAGATCATTAACTTCCTACTTTAATAACTGATCCAATCCTCAGTATATATATATTTATCCCTTTGCTACTACTGGGCAGAGAAGAGGTGTATCATTTTGTTCCTTTCTAAAGACTAGGACAACCCCATCCCTGAACTAAATTCTTTGATAAAAAGAAAAAAAACTCATCAGATAGTAGTCCAATTACTCATTGGTACATTATTTGTGGTCCTCTTGCTTAAAGGTTCACAAGCGACTTTTATTTCCTGTCCCCTGAGTTATCTTGGAGTGGGTAGGATACCTTTCTATGATTAGAAAAAAGCTAACTACAGAATAAGATTATGAGTCATTCTGACTTGTTGACATTAACAGAAAGCTGTTTTCTATCCCATTTGTGAACCATAATTGAGGTTTCCCAACTGGGTAAATGACCTACTTTTTAACACTTAAGAACATCCAGGGTTTGCCTAACAATGTGGAATTTTTCAAGAAAAGTCTGTCCTGCTGACAACAACATAGTATAAAGTAGCAAACTAAGAGGGAAAAGACTGTAAACATTTAAAATTGATTTGCATGGTTTTGAAGATCAGTATGGGATATAAATAAAGACTAGTATAGTGGGAAGGTTGATTTGTCATCAGAATACCAAATTTCCAGTTAAAACTTGGGGACCAATTTCTCAGAGAAACAAAGAGGAAAGCACGGTAGAATTGAAACTAACGTTCTATATTTTGCACTAAAGGGTGGTGAACCTAAGTATATCTACAATATTGTTTCATATGAGATTTTCCCAATGAGTTACAAACACAACTTAGGAATACCAGCTATTCACAAACTGAGAACTGCTCCCACCTACTCACATGTGTGTGTGTATACACACACACACACACACACACACACACACACACACACACACACACACAAGTCACTATATCAATAAATCACACCTGTTAGTTTAGGAAGAATCACTTTTTCCACAATGGTAGGTAATAATGCAACGTCTACATCTTCCTTTTCTTGTTCTTGCTCTTCGCAGCCATAAAATAGCAATGATTCAAACCACAGCATACTCTCAAAGTCACGACACTTTGCCTTGCATAAGAATTAAAAACGTTATTAGAATCAAATATTCAAATCATTCTGTCCTATGTAGAGTAACATAACAAGAATTTCAGTAAATAAAACACTTTACCTTGGGCAAGTTACTTAACCCCAATTCCCCTCCAAAAAGCAGAATGAATGAATGAATGAATGAATGAATAAATAAAATAAAAGTTATGAGTAACTTTTACTCTATGTTCACACACTGCAGAAATTAGCAGTATATTAATACTTTAAAAAATGAAAAAAAACAAACATATGGATTCTAGTTCTAGTTCTGCTACTTAAAAATAAATGTTAAATCTTGGACAAGTCATTTTAGTCTGTGACTGTTTTCCTCCATTATAAGGGAAGAGCATATTAACCCTACCCTATAAGTATGTATGTTTGCCAAGAATCAAATGAATTGTTTGTATAAATAGCCTGAAGAGTATAAAACATTACAGAAATGTAAGCATTATACTTTATTAGGAGCAACTAAATATCTAGGCATATCTTCCAAAATTTTTGTAACTAAGAATACAAAAGCATCTAATGGGCCACTTCAACATATTCCCAAATGATAGCTATATAATCTACCTATTACTGTTACCCTCTAACTATCAGGTTTTTATTAAGTATTAATCAAGAATGTAGGAATGAGATGATGTTATCTGTAATTTCAAAAGTATTTCTAAGTATTTTTACTCTCAAGGTAGAGTGATAAGACTTGGTTTCTAACTTTCAGCATATTGGAAAAGAAATGAAAGAAGACAATGACACAGCTACTCATAACCTAGCTATAAATGGGTGAAAAACTGCAAAGCAATGGGTAGTTTATCATTTGGGGCCACAAGGTAGAGTGTAATCCTTAGCATCTTCTTCCCAGAGCAGCAATGCATATCATTCCAGGAGGGAACTAAATTATATATTGGGTATAATTTTGAGCTTATAAGTCAAAGATTAAATTTAATCAACCATACTATTTTATTACAAAAAAATAATTTGTTTTCATATCCACCCACCTCCAGGGGAGTCCAAGTAAGAAGCTGCAGCCTTATTAGAGGATTGAATAACTTTGGCAAACAAAGACCAATATAAGCATCCTTATAAGACGTGAAATATTTAGAACGCCATGCTTCAAACTGTGATTTAATACAATCAATCGAATAGAAACTCTCAAGCACATCTTCAAAAATCTTACTGGATTCTTTTGAGATACGATCTATGAAAGAAACACCACTAGAGTTATTATTAAGTATTTTGAATATAAGAAATAAGTTAACATATTTTGCATTTTGTCCTGGGACCTGGAAGAAAATTAATCAATAAGGCTTTTTCATCCACAAATAAAATAACTACATTTCTGAGAGGTAGTGTATTAATAGTGGAAAAGACCCTTGGATTTAGCAACATTAAAAACCTGAGTCAAAATCTCATCTCTCACACTTAATATCTATGCACCCATATGCAAGTCACTGAATCTTTGCTGCAGTTTCTTGATCTATAAAATAGGGATAATACTGCAGCACCTGACTCACAGTGTTATTGACTAAATCATGAGATTTTATATGACATAATTTATAAACTTTAAGTGCCATACAAATTCTAAGTCTATTTTTGCCATTATTTTAAGCATTATAATTCCTAGTCTTAGAGCCAATTTGAATAAACATTCAAAAAGAACCTACTATGTGCAAAGCAGGCAGCTAGGTAGCACAGGGGATAGACTACTGGGCCTGGAGTCAGAAAGACTAATTCTCCTGAGTTCAAATCCAGTCTCAGACATTTACTAGCTACACGACCCTGGGAAAGTCACTTAACCCTGTTTGCCTCAGTTCCTCATCTGTAAAATGAGCTAGAGAAGAAAAAAATGACAGAATGAAAACGTGCAAAGCACTGTGCTAGGCACAAGAAATACAAAAGTCAGAAAAAGTGCCCTTTGAAAATTAGGAGAAAACCCTTCCCTTTGGGTTGATGAGGAAAGGGTTTACACAAAATGTGCCACTTTAGCTAAGCCTTAAAAGAAAAGATTTCAGAAAGACCAGAATGGGAAGAGAATTAACTCTAGGCATGTTGGAAGGAGCTGTCTCCCTCTAAACTTCTTTCTGTTGACTTCTATGCATTTAAAAAGTTTTACTGACACCTTTTTCTTTCTTCTCTTCTTTGGAGGCAGTAATTGGAATTAAATTTACCCTGTTCCACATGTATTTACACCTCTTAGTACAGTCAAGGAAAAAAAAATCTACATATTGGCCATGTATGAAAACATATGAGTCATGCTTTATTTCTAACCCATCACCCATCTATCAAGAGGTAGGAAACATGTTTTATCATAAGCCTTCTGCACTCCTGGTTGGAAGTTATACTAATCAGATTCTTAAGTATTTTACAGTTGTTCTTTACAACATCATGTTGTATAAATTTTTCTCCTAGCTCTGGTCATTTTTCTCTGCATCAGTTTATATATAGTCTTCTCAGGTTTCTCTAAATTTGTCCCCTTCACAGTATTTCTTAGGACAAAATAACATTATACTTACACTTGGTATTATATAATTTTTTCAGTCATTCCAATTATTCATGGGCAATGCCTTGATGCCTCTTTACTAAACAAAGTGCTGTATTGAATATTTTTGTACATACGGCCTTTTCTCTATTTCTTTGATCTCTTTGAATAAACCTTTGCGTATACCCCGAGTAAAGCCTTGTAAGAGAGTACATATAGTTCAGTTACTTTCTGGCCTCCCTCCATTCCTGGCAGAGGTGAGAACTAATGGTATGGGATGCTACATATGTCAGACTTGGTGAAGTCTATGTTGTTACGTCTGGATAAATTATTTATTATTTCCTCTTTTCTTCCCCCTTCCTTTAAGGGATGACTGTGGGAATTAGAAAGGAAAAAGATTTAACAGAAATTTAAGAATATAAAAATAGATTAAAGGGGGCAGAGCCAAGATGGCAGAGTAGAAACAGCTCATCCAAGCCACTCTGCCCCGAGATTCCCCCCAAACTATGTAAAAGGGGACTCTGAACAACTTCTGGAGCCCCAGCACCCACAGAATGACACAGAAAAGCTAACCTCCCGCTGAGGACAGCCCAGCAGCCCTGCAGGAAGGACCAGCATAGCACGCTGGGAGCTGGCAGCACGCAGAGCGCGGGGAACTGAGCCGAGCCCAGGTCCGCGTGAGCCGAGGTTTTAGCCCCAGGGTGGCAGGGCCAGCAGCCGGCTGGAGGAACCCCAGAACACCAGCAGCTATGGCGACTCCAGAATTATCAACACAGAAATGCCTAGGACAAAGTAAGAGCTTAGTGTCCTATGGACTTTGGGACCATTTGGGGAATGCGTCGGCTTCCTCCCCTGGGGGCTAGAAGCTGCTGAGGAGACACGCCATTTTGTAGTTTTCAGAGGCAGCTCCAGCTCCTGGCCTGCGAATTAATTGTAGGGAGATCCAGAGATCAGTCTTGGGGGATAATTGCTCTTGCTTTAACCTCCCTGGATCTGGATTGTGATCTAAGGTGGAAGTCGTGGGTGGGTTTCCAGCTTGCCAGAAAGGGAAGTTGCCCCCCACACGTTCGGGATGAAAATTCCTCTATCTGGACTTAAAACCATAGTGTGGCAACAAGCCCAAAAGTCAAGCAATTAAGTGGCAACATGCCAAGGCAAAGGAAACAGAAAAATGCAACCCTAGACTCCTATTTGGGGGGCATAGAGCGGGAAAAGGACTGTGAGGTCAGAAGTCCTGCTCCAAAAGCCCCAGGGGAAAACATGAGCGGGTTGTAGGCCATAGAGGACCTTAAGAAGGACTTTAAAAATCAAATAAGAGAAGTGGAGGAAAAATTGGAAAGAGAAATGAGAAGGATGCAGGAAAAGTATGAAATGAGGGTCAACAGCCTGACTGAGGAAAACAACACCTTAAAAAATAGACTAACTCAAAATGGCAAAGGAGGCCCAAAAGGGCAATGAGGAGAAGAATGCCTTAAAAAGTCAAATTTGCCAGATGGAAAAAGAATCTCAAAAGTTCACTGAGGAGATTCATTCCTTCAGAGTTAGACTGGAGCAAATGGAAGCTAATGACTTTATGAGAAGTCAAGATGCTCTTAAGCAGATCCCAACAAATGAAAGATTAGAAGGCAATGTGAAATATCTCATGGGAAAAACCACTGACCTGGAAAACAGATCCAGGAGAGACAATTTAAAAATTATTGGACTACCCGAAAGCCATGATCAAAGAAAGAACCTAGAAATCACCCTTCAAGAAATTCTCAAGGAAAATTGCCCTGATGTTTTAGATCCAGAGGGCAAAATAGAGGTTGAAAGAATCCACAGATCACCTCCTGAAAAAGATCCCAAAAAGAAAACTCACAGGAATATTATAGACAGGTTCCAGAATCCCCAGATCAAGGAGAAAATACTACAAGCAGCCAGGAAGAAACAATTTGAATATTGTGGAAACACAATCAGAATAGCCCAGGACCTGGCAGCTTCTACACGGAGGGATCGAAGGGCATGGAATATGATACTCCAGAGGGCAAAAGAGCTGGGAATGAACCCAAGGGTCACCTACCCAGCAAAACTGAGTATTTTGTTTAAGGGGAAAATATGGTCATTCAGTGGAATAGAGGACTTTCAAGAATTCTTGAGGAAAAAACCAGAATTGAATAGAAAATCTGACATCCAGACACAAGAAGCAAGAGATGCCTGAGAAGGTAATCAGGGAAAAGAAATCAAAAGGAACTTATCAAAATTGAACTACTTACATTCCTATATGGAAAAACAATAACTGTGACTGATGAAATCTTTCTCACTATGAAAATAATGGAAGAAGGGTGTGTGGTCATGTGAACACATATGTGAATGTGTGTGTATATGGTTACAGTTATATATGGATAGCGGGCATAGGTTGAATTTGTTGGGAAGGGAGAATACTCAAGGGATGAAATTATGAGGTGAGAGAGGAAAGTGGCAAGAGATGGGGAGAGACAGGGTAGGGTAAACTATCTCATGTAGAAGAAGCAAGGGGAAGTGGTTGCAAGGGAGGGGGAGAATAGGAAGGCAAAAAGGCAAAACCACATTCTCATTGAATTTGGTTCAGGGAGAGAATGACATACATACTAAATGGGATATCTCAACCTACAGCAGGATAGGGGGAAGGGGGATGAGAGGAGGGATGATGGATGGAAGGGCATCCTTGGGGTGAGGGGAGGTTGGAAGTACCCACTATAGAAGAGGGACAGGATCATGTAGGGAATGGACCAGGTGGGGGGTGGGATGAGTGGGAGGGAATTATAAGCAGCCTTGTACAATATATCTACTATGATAATGTTTTGCATAGCTAGACATGTACAACATTTACTGAATTACTTATCTCCCAAGAGGGAAT
Organism: Gymnobelideus leadbeateri; assembly: GCA_011680675.1. Lineage (NCBI taxonomy): Eukaryota > Metazoa > Chordata > Mammalia > Diprotodontia > Petauridae > Gymnobelideus > Gymnobelideus leadbeateri. The sequence continues at coordinate 208,182 of WOXC01003734.1, forward strand.
GGGTGACAAGGGAGGAAGGAAATAGATCTGAAATTCGAGGTCTTAACATTAAATGTTTCAAATATATATAAATACTATTATTAATACTCTTTTGCTTGTAATAGGGAGATAAGATGTACAGGCATTGGGACACAAGATTCATCTTCCTCCAATGGAAAAGTCGAAGGGGGTATGGGAGAAGGTATGGGAGAGAGCAGATTGGAGGAAGAGATATCTTGTGGCACTGCTATTCTGGGAGTGTGGGTAGGGGAAAAACGGGGGGGGAAGGGGAGAATGATTGTAACTCAAAATCTGGTGGAAATGAATGATGTAAAACAGAAGTTAATAAAGCATTTGTTTAAAAAAAAAGAAAAAATAAGAAAGAAGATATAAAATCATAGATTGTTGGAAAGCTAGGCTCAAGGGAGAGGTATTAGGGAAAGGGGCGGGGGCGGTGAGGAGGGTGCCTATGCCAATACAGGAAGTTGTAAGCCACTGGGCAGGGTAAACGCTGAGTATAGAAAAGCTTATAGACTAAATCAGTCACAAAGAAGGCGCTTAGTAAATGCTCAATGAATGAATGAATCATAAGAACATCAGTGTGAAAGTTCCCCTTCTGATGGTTATCTCCCAGGTATAGTGACTTCAGCCAATTATAGCAGGGAACTATTGGGTCTCATCCAATTCATGAGATCTTGAGTGGACTGGGTTTAGGGCTTGGTTCAAAATTTACCTTCCTTTGGTCCAAAACACCCTAAGGTAAGGGGAGAGAAAAAAAGGGGAGGGGAGGAGGAGCTAAGTTGCCCAACTGGAACTGGACAGCTGGGGCCCCATTCAGGCAGATCAGACTACTCATAGACTTTGCACAACTATCACTCACTGAAATCAAAGTCAACTGTAAGTCATGTCATCATCTCTATGACCTGAGGGTATTCTGCACAAAGGAAGGTAAGGAAGAGCTGTGGGGTTTAGAAGTCAGCTTCCACTCAAGATGAAAGAGGACTTTACTTGGATACTGTGTATAGATTGAGGAGACTGTGACTTATTGAATAATAGGTTTTGTTTAAGACTATGTGGCCACCTTAGTAATAAGTTATGTTATAATGTTGTGCTTTAGTTTCTTGAATGTTTTGCTTTAGTTTATTACTGAATCAAGTTTACTATACTATGCAATTATATTATTCACAGCAACAGGCCTCAGAAGAGCTGCCTGTGATTGACTTTAAAAGGGGCCATCCTTTGACTCACTTCTTAAGTAGGCCTATTCACTGAATGGGCTTTGCCTTACTCGAAGGGAGAACTTAAAAAGACCTCAGTTTCTGGGCCAAGGTCTCTCACTGCATCCTGATCAATATCTGACCACTGGACTCAGATGTCTCTGGAGGAGAAAATGAGGCTGGTGACTTTGCATAGCCCTTCCTTACTCAAATCAAAGTCAACTGCAAGTCATGTCATCATCTTCCTGAAGTTATGGTCTTCTTCAAGAATGAAGAACAAAACCACACACAATAATGCATCCTCTAAGCCTGGAAAGATAGACTGGAGACAGAATGTGAAGGGCTCCAAATGTTTAGAGAAGTTCTTATTTTACCCTAGAGTAATACACTGAGGCAAATAACTAGAGACCAACTGGTAGGCTTTTTGCAAAAACCCTAGTCAAAGGTGATGAGGGCTTGAACTTTCCTAGCGTGGTAGTTGTGTGAGTGAAGAAAAAGGAATGAATGTTAGAGATTTTAGAGGAAGAATTATTAGCATGTAGCAAATGATTGGATGGGAGGTGACAGAGAAAAATCGAGGGTACCTTGCAGGCTGTAAAACTGGGGGACTGTAAAAGATAGTGGTGGTCTTGACAGAAATAGAAAAGTTAAGGAAAAAGGTGAGTTTAGGGGAAAAGATGAGTTCTATGTTAGACTTGCTGAGTTTGAAATGTCTGCAAAAGACACAAGTGAAAATACTCAGCAAGCATTTGGAAATACAAAACTGGAGCTCAGGAAAAATATGAGTTGGGTATGTAGATTTGCACAAAGATGATAGCTGAATCCATGACAGCTACTAAGGTTACCAAGAATGAGAGTATAGAAACAGAAGGAAGAAGGCCTAGAACAGAGCCCTGATGATCCTACAAAGAAGGCTGAGGAATGGTCAGATCAGTTCCAGCTCATTTATTTTAAAGATAAAGAAAAGAGAACTAGGAAAAAGAGTCATGAAAATCCACGGAAAAGCAAGTATCCAGGAGAGATCCTATACAGTGTCAAATGCTGCAGAAAGGCCAAGAACAAGAAATAACAAGGGATAGTGTACCTGGTGATACAATTCTATTCCAGCAATCAATAGAAAAACTGTTATGATACTTAGCACGACTCAGAATTCTGGGCTAAACTGTGTCCACTAACTATCATTACATTTTTGAAAACAGTGTATCAAAGAAAATTTTAAAAGTATGGCTAATCAGGTTACACAAAGATATATATATATAAAATGGCTACCTCTCAAAAAGATTAAATTGAACAGCTAGTGGCTGAATTATATGGATGATAAGAATGGTCATATATTCTTCAGGAATAGTACCAATCAACCAACATTGATATTTTTTGTGTAGAAAAAAGTCTGTATTTTTCTCGATGTGGAACACCAAAAGAGATAACATCATGAAGTTCTGGCCACAGCAATCCACAAAAGAAATAGATTTGGGGCACATCATTTCTTTCCTTCAAATGTTAAAATCAAGAGGTACACAGCATCAGATTTTATAATGAGCAGTGGCAACACTGTATTTCTTTATGTTAGTTTGGCAGTAACATCTTAATTACTTGATGTCTTCCTATAATGTCTTCCTTAGTCACCCAAATAAAACCAGTGGGGTGAAGATCAGAGAGTTTCAACAATAAAGAAGTTATGAAAAACCCTATGTACTAGTAATCTAGATGATGGCTGGCAGACCTGACAAGATATTACATTACCTTTTCATAACCTGCATTTCTGGGGTTATGAAATTCCTTATGAGATATAGGAATTCCCATGGTTAATAAGCATATGCCAAAAAAGTAGTTGGGGTAGGAGGGAAGTGGAAATAACTGCTGAGTTAATATAGGATAGGAGAGACACTATTCACATTAATTAGCAGTGCTGATTTTGGGAGATGCCTAGCTTTGCCCTTGAATTCTGAAGTTTTCAGTGGAGATATGGAGGAAAGGGGAAGCAGGAAAGAGAAAGGAAAAAAAACGTTTTGAATGACTTTTGCCCTTCTAGGGTTCCTCTGGATTAGGCGCCAGCTACCTATACTCCAAGAGGCATCTTATGGATACCCTGTAGTCCACTAAAGTCTGTGACAAAACAGAACACCTTATTTAAGAATCCCTATGGAGAACACCTTCCATTATATGAACACAATTGCCCATTCAGCATTGATTCTTCTTGTTCTTGTTCCACTAAATCATATAATACTTTACTAAGAGGAATGTTTTTGCAGGACTAACCTAATCTGAACTTGTCTTAGGGCTCATCATCTGATTTGGCACAGACCATTTTTAATGACATCACTAATTTACCATTGCCCTCCATAAACAAAAATATGATCTCTCCTCTACCTCCTCAATAACTGATAAGACTAAAAAACAGAAAGGGATAGGGATTGGACCTGTGCATAAGGAACTCCCAGCTGAACAGTGCAGGTCAGTACTTTCTGTGAAACTTTCAATCTTATAGAGCTACCTAGAGTCCTGTGAGATAAAGTCACTTGCACAGGGTCACACAGCCAGCATGAGTCAGAAGGTGGATTTGAAGTCTTTCAAGTCTTTCCTGGCTTTGAGACCAATTCTGTATCCAAGGAGAAAATTTTCCAAACTTCATATTTAAATACACAAGTTATCTAACCTCTTTCCAGACTGAAATTAGTAATATCTGTTGATGTTTCTTCATCATCACTGGAAAGACCTTCAAGGTGATCTGCCATTTTTCCGGTTTGCTCCCTGGCTTGTCTGCGACGGGTCCTAAACATAAACAGTATCAAGTTCCCTCAAAACAGATAAAACAAATACCTCCTTCTCATATACAATGATCACAAGGATGGGAAAGAATTACCTTCTGGCCTCTCGTTCTGCAATCCGACGCTTTGCATGTTCCTGATACAGGGCTCGGTCTCGTCCAAAAGAATCAAGATTTGGTGCCATCAGAGCTTTATCTGCAAGACATCAATGACTCAAATTAAAAGCTTCCTATCAACAATACTAGGGAAAGAGTTTGCATAGAACAAACTAGTATGACAGACTGCTTGCTAATCTCGATACAAGAGTGATTGACTGGTTCCAGTTAACAAACCTGAATATTTCTGTGTTCCTGGGAAAAGGGGCAAAGGAAGCAGTAGAACAACTGAATTCCCTTTTAGAAGAGACAACAACTCTAGGCATTTACAATACTTTTCATCTTTTTTCAGGTCTTAAGTACAGAAAATGGTGCATATTATTATGAACACACAAAAAATTAAAAAACCCATATGGCCTGACTGAACAAAGAAAGCATGTTTTCCTTAAGCAAGATTTCAAATGTTGTGTACTTTATAACATGAAAAACAGCAAAGAAAGACAGGAAAGGCCACAGGAAGAAAACAGTTTTGTGGTCTAACTTCTATTTAAATTTTGGCCTATACTAACAATGTTAGATTTCTTAATTACAGCTATCTTTTGGAACCATGAAGGAGAGAAACAATATTCAACCCTGAAGTTCAGAATGTGAGTAAGTCCAACTTCACCATCCCAAAAAATTCTTCCTTTTATACTTTTCTCACCCTATTTCCAAATTCTTAAAACTATAAATCTTTGAAAGGAAATGACACAGCAGTAGGAGGGAGATAAATGAGGAGATATTGGGGGAAAAGAAATAACAAGGCATAAATAAAAATGTACCAATTAAAGCCTGTGGAGATTCCCCCTTCCCACCTCTTGTTTTCTGGGCTTGTCCAAAACCATGACAATCAACAGCGCGAAAACAAAACAAAACAAAACAAAAAAAAAAGGCTCACTCTCAAAATGCCCTATTACTGAAGAAAGTAGAAGTTAAAAAAATTTTTTTCCCCAAAGCCCTAAGATAGGTCTACAGATATTTTTAGAATATCTCCATCAGAGCTTGTCTCTGACAAGTTCCTGGAGCCTGGAGCAAGTTGCTTAATCTCCCCATGCTTTAAGAAATCCTCTAATATTGCAAGTTACAGAGAAGGTGTCGACCTGTATTGGTACACGGAATTTTCTATATTGATGCAATAATAGATCCAGTCCCTATTCCTATTCACTAGGATAACGAGGAATTGTTTAATCATGAATGCCCCCAACTGTGGCTCGACTGTAAATTTCCCAAATCTATCGACTATTTCAATTAAGAAACTCCCTAGCACCCAAAACATCATACTTCTTAAAAACAAACAAAAAGCAAATGACTTAAAGTATGGATAGTGCTATAATAGTTTTAAGTATCATCATTTATAGGCTTTATAAAACAATTTAGTTTGAGGAAAAATATCTGGGAAAACATCAGAGTAGTCAAGAGATGCTTTTGTCTCTATTCCAATCCCTCAGTTTGTTTCAAGGTAGCAAGAATTAAACAAAAGTATTAATTGTTTTGTGTAGGCAATCTATATTACAAATTTTCAAAATCTTTTTAATGGATTTAACACTGCTTTGGGAAGTACCAGAGACATTTTCATCATTTTTCCTCAAATCTGATAATGTTCACTCCTTGACTGATTTTTCAACTTTTTAAAACTTTCTAATTATTATATATCATCCCACATATACTATAAGTAGTATGAATACATTTTGATGAGCAGATTATAAGCAACAATGGAAGTTGCTTAGAGAATCTAAAATGTACAATTCATGTTAATCACTTTATTCAAGAAGGAAATTTCTCCAATGAACAAGTTACTAGTTACAGAATGACTAAAGGTCCAGGTTATAGAAATCTAGATCAGTACATAGCAAAATGTTTAGGGTGGGATGCATAAGTCAAAACTCTGTAAAATATCAGGACAATGACACAGCAAAACAGAAGCTCAAAAGCCATTTGAGGCTCTCGGTTGAGACTAATCTTCTCTGGAAGTCACTGCTATTACCACTTTTCTTTGCCTCTCCCAGACTCACAGGATATACCTATTTTGTTAATCAAACACTTCTTTCAGAAAGAGAAGGTCACCAGGAATGTTTAGTGATAAAGACCAAAAAAAAAAAAAAAAAAAAAAAAGAAATGGCAACAGAAATTAGGATTTTCACACCAGCAAAAACTCTGATCATCTAAAACCACATTAGTATGACTGGGCAAAAAGAAAAGGGTCTCAAAGGCTTAAAATGAAAAATGCTCTATTTTTATGGATTGAACAACTCCATGAGTGTGTGTATCTGTCTGTCCGGTAAGAAATACACGAGTCTCAGCTCAGTCTACCTAATCAGAGATTAGCAATTATGTTTCCCTTCAAATTAACAATATTATTTTTTTCTTTAAATTAAACTACTCTTTGACCAAGGGAAAAAGTATTGCTGATAGACTATATCAACTATATATAAGACCATATCAAGGTAGAAAAAATAAATATGCAAATAGCTACACTACATTTTCAAGTCACTTTTACAAAGTGAATACTTTAGAAAGACTAAAATTCATTAACATTCTACCCTACAATTTCAAGTATCACAAAGCACTTTAGTATGCTAAAGTTAGCATGGCCCGGAAAAGGAAATAAAAAAAAGAGAAATGCCTTATCCAAGATATATTTCTTAAAAAGACTCTGAACTCCACAACGCTGAAGTTTTTTACATTTAATTCACACTGTAGCAATTTTAACAGAATAAAATTGTGTTTAAATTTTTTTTTCCTATCAAGCACTTGAAGTCTTCAAACTTCCTTTGTGTGATCAAGTTTAATAATATTAGTCTTACTATGTGTAGGGTGAAAAAAGTAGAAAAAAAAGATAAGAAAAAAAAAGATAAGACAAGTTAAAACATTATGAACATGAGGTACTGACTGAACTCTAAAGAAAAGAAGAAATATGACTAGAGAAGACAGAAATAATTACAAGACAAAAGGTAATTGTGAAAATCTCAGAGTTCTTGTGTGATGCAGAATTTTAAAAATACATTTTGATTCTATGTTATTTATAGATCTACCTGTCATAAGAGTAAGGAAACTTGTTTTTAAAAAAGTACTCTGAGATATCTACTTTTCAATTAAGCTGCACTAAGTAAACAAGGTTGTTTAATGAATAATAAAAACCTTCAAGATGGACTGACTTGAATGGCTTGAAAACTCCGAAGATTCATCTTTAATATCATCTTGTCGTCTTTGGACAAGGCGGGAAGCTCGCTGTTTGTACAGCTGATGCATTGCTGATTCAAGTTCGTTAATCAGTGGCACCTGCAAAAATACAACACACTACGTAACATCAAATTCTAACTGCTTAAGTATTCGGGGGTTCCATACTAATCCAAGAATTCTGAAAAAGTAGCCTAACTATGGTCAGAATAAAAAAATGTAATTTAAAAAACAGAAGAAATTAATGTGTTTCTGTAGTTCACACATAAATTCTGTTCACAATTCCAAAAGTCGCTTTGAATGTTTTCCAATAAAATTTGCCTATCAAAATTTTAAGACTATCTTTTTTTTAAAAAGTGCATCATTAATTTCTCAGCAGTAAGTTATGATTCTCAAAAATACAAAGAAGCCAACTATACAATTATCACTGGGCAGTGCTAAAAAAAGAAAGTACTATGCTGTATGAATATCATTTATGTTTCTTATACTAATCCAAAAGGTAATTGGATTAATAATTTAAGTAATCCTAATACTGCCCTAAAACTTACAGACACTACATAACTCAGTGATTTATTAAACTCTTAAGCAATTCTGTCAACAAATAGGCAATATTACTACAATAGGTTTCACTAACCTCTCTGTTAGCAACCAGATTTCCTGTTATGAGGCATTAATGTCTTAAAAGTATAGTCAGGAAGTTCCACCTCTTGCCACCAAAGAATTAATTTCCTTTATTTTATTATAAGACAGTGAGTTTTCACATGAATTTTCAGTTTAAGAAATCAATGATCTCTGCTTCTAGTTTATTAAAACATTTATAGTTAATTATGTCACTGGTTTTCATTGAGCACAAAAGCTTTTATAAAAAGCGTATTAAATACAAGGCTAATACAATGAAACAGGAATGCTTATTTCTTCATAATCCTATTATTTCAAATAAATGTCACAAAGATTCCACAAAAAGCTAACCACTACATATAAGTAAGCTAGAACTTACAATTTTTTTGATAGTACAAATGAAAGTACTTAAAGAGCTTTTGGGTTTTTTTTTTTTTTAACACTGGCCCCAAACATTAAAGCGCCTTGTTGAATGGAATGGACTGGAAATGGATAATTAAAAAAACAGAAACAAAAACAAAAGGGCAGGTACAAAGAACATCTCAGTTAAGCAAGTTTTTGCACATCTGCATGATTTCATTGCAAGGAAAAAAAAGCAAATGTTCACTGAAAGGTGAAAATGATGTAGTCATTTTATTCTTGAACAAGTCCTAATGGGGTAATAATGTCCCCAAATCTTTATTTATTGTTGTTAGAGTTAAACCCAACAACTTGGGATCTACCATGAACCAGTTTTTACAGGTGAGATTACAGTAACTTTCTATTACATTTTGACAAAGAACACTCTACTCCCTGAAAAAAATTTATGTGTATTCAACAATGAAAAAAAACAAAGATTAAATATGCTTAAGCTCACAAGAAACAGGACTGAAGACACCATATTCTGTAAAAAATTATAAAATTTGTTCTTTACACCTAATAATACTAATTTTTCTAATGGAATTAATGTAAATATGTTTTTCAAATTTTTGGTTAAGTTTCTGATAATGTACTTTTCCTAGTTTTGGATGCCTTTAACAAAATCCACAGAAAATTCTACCAAACAAAAGAATCCATCCAACTCAAAGCTTAAGTGTAACTATATTTACTTTAACGACTTTCACCAAAACAATTTTTCCCCTCTTCAAACCTCAAAAAAAAAAAAAAAAACCAAACAAACAAAACCCCACAACTAAGTATTATTTCAGTAGTATGTCTTTTTACTAAGCTGGAAGCCAGGATGATGGCTAAATGTAGAAGGAAAAACAAGACACTGAGAAATTAGAATTAGAAATTAGAACAAAAGCTAGAGGTTCTGACTTTGAAATCTGGAAGCATTAGAACTTTATACTGTTGTACATTTCATCTTTAAGAGGAAAACTGAGAGGAATGATCAAATTTGTAGTCTTGCACTGAAGCAATGTCCTTGCAGTGTCATCAGTGATCTGAATCTTCAAGATTATAATCCAACTCTGTTCCAAAAATAGTTCCAAGATAGATGACTCATGACAACATTAATTCTGCAGCATTTTAATAATGAACTTGTATATATGCAATTATTCAACACTAAACAATATTCATTGGCAAAAGATAAACTGCCTACATGAGATCAATTAAAATCAAATGCTATATTAGTCTGATATATATGTACAGCACCAGATAAATGTAAATTACATTTATCTAATGTTCTTCATGTGTGGCCTATGGTAAGCACAATATGAAGTATTAAGAATAATTTCTACAAAACACAGCAACAAATCTAACTTCTCTGTAACTGGCACAATTCATTGAGCACTTAGTACAAAAAGATGAAAATCTAAGTGGGGATAAAAGAGCTAAAAGAAACCTGAAACAGCCAGAAATTAAATTGTTTTGAAAAGTTATCATGTAGTAGTTTACAAATTTACAAAACTACATGTCTTTATTTGTCTTAATTATGAAGTGTGACTCAACTCACATTTATTAAGAAAGTATTGGAAAAATATGTGGCTGTAATGCTAATGAATATGACTTGTTCATGTAATTTAAAATGCTGGCATCCACTGAATAGATGTTCTACTAATAAGAATATCATATAATCTAAATTTAGTCTTAAAGTTAATTTTCTTTCAGGTGCACATGACCCAAATAGTAGGGCTTTATCTTAATACATGTAAACATGCAATTCTCTGTAGAAGAGCCAACCCCAAAATTTATTTTCAGTGAAAAATAAAAGATAAATAATAACCAGTAACTTTTAGGTCACAGAAGGCTGGTCCCCACAATGATTTCCAAGTTTAGATCAGCTCTGTTGGTAGAAAATCACTCTGCTTTCTGATCGGTATGTCTAAGCACCAGCCTTGATAAATACTGGATCAAGTCTATGCCTCTACTACTCCTTTATGTACTGCCCCTAACTCACTGGAATGCCATTAACATGGCATAATATCCTAGATATTAAGTGTGACATCTGATCTAGAAATTCAGTTGCAAGGCCAGGCACATAACAAAGCCCTAAGATTGAATCAGGACATCATTACTGCTGTTATAAGTCATAGACTAGGTCTAATCACAGGCCACCTGGGCTCAGTAAGGAAGCCAAATTCAGTCTGAAAACTGTTACTAATCCCTTGTTTTAGATATTACAATAATATCTAAATAGCAGGGAAATCAAATACTTAAGTGTTGATGTTTTGCCAAGCCACGTTTCCACAATATAGCAAATTATACACTGATCTACACAGACAATGACGAAAAGAAAAGCTTTCTTTTAGTCTCTTTATAAAGAGGGATATTTTAAATAATTTTCTGCCACATACCCATTCTAAGTAGGAAAAGGGATAAAGAAGGAGGTAGGGACAAGAAGAGGACCATCATTTTTATAGTGAAGAATGAAAGGTCCATAAAATACTGTGTGGTGCTTATCAACAACAAAGCAAAACATTTTGCAAATTCCATTATAATCTCAGAGAAGAAATAATTAGCTATATCATAATTTCTAATTCAGAAGAAAAATCAAGAACAATTGTAAAGAAAGGAGATTCAAAGGAAATTATTAGAGACATAATCAATGAGTGACAAAATGAAATGCTAAAATTGTGCCCAATACACTACTTTTTTAAAAGCAAACATTTAGAATAAAATGACAACTTAAAAAGAATGGCAGTTCAAAATGAATGCTTCTTGAAATGGATGATGCTATAATTTAAAGCGGAATACTATTGGAAACAAAAATAACCAAATCTATACTAGGAAATAAAAACATTAAGTCATTTTATATGTATTTGGAATTATGTATAGAATTATAATAAAGCTTAAATCTAGTCTTAAAAAAAATCTCATCTCATCAGTACCTGACTTCTAATGATTTAGGGCAGCCAATTAGTAAGGTACTCTGATTAAATCAAAACCTTGTCTAAAAGTGCTTCAAATTCTGAGGCACTCATCAAAGGTAGTAAGTACTATTAAAACTATTAACAAAATCATGAAAATAAAGGAGCATAACTTTTCATCGTTTCTAAGGTGCTAAATAAAACCTAGATTTCCCTACTTTTGATTTATTGAAAGAGATTAGTATTTTTGCATTCTTACCTTTTCACTGAAACACTCAAGCAAGTCTTGGACATACCCTCGCATTTCTTGCAAAAATTTATACCGTTCACCAATACCCCCAGAAGACCCTTCCAATCTCTCAATAGCCCTGGTAGAGTCCACTCGGCTTTGCAGATGTTTCTCATGCTGCTGTCGATTTGCTTTGTGCAATTCTTTCAAGGAGTCTAACCTTAGGAATAAAAAAAAGGATAAATATAGCAAATTGATATCCAAAACCTTAAGTTGTCAGGACACTTGCAATATTACATCATAATGCAGTTAGTTCCAATGTTAGAGTATGAAAAAACTTTAAATGCACTTTTCATCTGCACTGCTTTTTTTTTTCTTTTCAAATATAGCAGTTTAGGGACTTTTCAAAGGTTTTTGGCAGGCTAACCGAATTCTCATTCTTTGTTTTGCTTTGCCCCCCAAATCTTGACTACACTTTTTCAGTGTCCAGAAGGTAGAAAATCAGATCTGTCTTCAACAAGATCATATGGTGACATTTCTATAATTTTTCCAGGCTTCCACAGAAGTAATCCAAGGAGGTAGCAGAACAGAGTATGATGTCATCTTCCGTTTAGTTTTTGAAGATGGGCCAGTGGCTCTTCATCGATGATATTCTGCATCTGCTACCCCAGACTAAATGTTGCCTGAGGGAACAGAAAGCTAGAAGACAGGTCTTTAAGAAGCTGATCTGCCCTACCTGTCTTTAAGCTGTTTCTTTACCAAATCAATAGTAACAGGAGTCATCTCATTACTGGGAGTTTTGAAAGGGACTGTATTATCTGTTTTTTGAGATTTGGCTTCTGATGATCCATAGGCTGTATAACTGTAAGGAATGCCATACGATGAACCATAAGGCATTGTCTGGTAAGTATTCTGGTAGTACATGTTCACTTCAGAAGGCTGACTCGCTTGAACCTATAAAAGAAGGTATGTGATACATGAAATATTAACAACATAACTGTCAATATATGATGAAAGTAAAATACAATTCCAATAGAAAATGCCCCCAATTTCTACCTAGTATTTATTTAAAATTTTAATTTAGTTGAAATTTAGTGCTACACATTTCTTAAAAACAAACAAAAACCATCAGAGTCCAACAGGAGAGGGAGCCTACAGAGATTTTTTTTCCCACTGTAACGGGACCTTCAATTGATGCCTAATAATTGACAGAATTATTATTGTTAGATCTGCCAAAGATGAAAAAGACCTCAGAAATTATCTAGTCCAACTCCATGTTTCCATGAGGAAACTGAGGCTCAGAGAAGTGAAATTATTTGCTCAAGGTCACACAACTGGTTAGTGACACAGTTAGGATTAGAACTCAGGTCTCCTCACTGTGATTCCTGTGCTCTTTTCACTAGTTTCTTAACACAGCATACTAATTAAGGACTTGTAAAATTTTAGACACATCAAAAAAGATTTACTTAAGACCAAGATAATTTTTATCAATATGGCTTATAAAAAATATTACAAAGTATTTGTTCTACTTTCCTCAGTGGGAAGTAGCATTGGGTAGTGGAAAGGGCACTGGACTGGATTCAGGAAAGATTTGGATTTAAAATCTTTTACCAGTTGGGTGATCATGAGTGAGTCACAACTTCTGAGTATCAGTTTCCTCCCACATGTAAAATCAGGATACTTGTATCCAATGAGTGATCTGTGACTAACCTACTTTACAGAGTTGCTATGAGTATCCACTTTGCAAACCTTTAAGTCACATATAAATGCCAGCTATTTATCACAGAACTGTAGGTTTACCAGCAGCCATTTAGCTAACCCACAGTCAAAAGGGATCCCTACTATTACCATACATGACAAATAGTTATCCAGCTCCTGCTTGAAGATCTCCAGTGAAAGAAACCCATAACCTCTTGAGGCAGGTCATTTCACTTTTGGACAACTGTAATTGTTAGAAGGTTTTCCTGACAGCAAATCTAAATTTGTCTCTGCAACATTCACCCACTGTTCCTCAGTTTCCCTTCTGGGACCAAACAAAACAACTGTAATAACATCTTCCAAGTGACAGACCTTAAAATACCTAATGACAGCTATCATATTCTTCCTACTCTTCTTCTGCAGGTCTTCATCTATCCCCAGTTTGTTCAATTTATCTTCATATCACAGGAACTTGAGTCTTTCATTATCTTGGGTGCCTTCCTCTGGTCTCACTCTGGTTCATTAGTATCATTCTTAAATCATTATGCAATGATGTAAAAACAGTATATACTATACAGCCAAACCAGGGGCAGAGGTGCTGTTTGCTACCTCCTTATTCCTGGAAGGTGCTCCTCACTTAAAGCATTCCACAACTACACTAACTTTTTTGACATCACACTGCTGACTGGGTCTTACAGTTCACTAACACCCTCAGACTGTTTTCTGACAAACTCCTATTTAACTATTCTTGCCCAAACTGGAAACTGAAGTTGATTTTCTGAACCCTATTTAGTCTTATTATAAGCTCTAACCTGTCATATCTTTTAAGATCTTAAATGTAATGCAATGTTAGCTATCCCTCCCAGCCCTATACCTTCTGTATATCTAATGAATATGCCAGTTATGTTAGTATCCAAGTCAATGATAAATGCTAAGCAGCAGAGGGTCAAACACAGATCTCTGGAATGTGTTGCCAAATTGATAATGAATTATTGATTACTCTGAGTCCAGACATTCCACCTGTTCTGAATCCATCTAACTCTATTATTTCACCTAGTCCATAGCCCTCCACTTTTTCCCTAATAATGAGATTTTATAAAAAGCCTTCCTAAAATCTAAGTAAATGAACTACATCTTCCAATCTACCAGTTGAATATAGTGAAAAAAAAAAAGAAAGAAAAAAGAGTGGGGAGTGGGGGAAGGCATCTGATTTGGCACAACTTGTCTTTGATGAAGAAGCCACGCTGGCTCTTTGTCAGCACTGCTTTCTTTGCTAGATGTTCACTAATCATTTCTTTGATTATCTGTTCTAAAATGCTTCCAAGTATTAAAGTCAAACTGACTGGCCTATAATTTGTACAAACTCTGCTCTCTCCTTTTATAAAAACCAGGATACGTGTTCTTCTAACCTTGCAGTGACCTTTCGGCAGTCACACACGTGGTTTCCGTGTGCTAAGGAACCTGAATTCAAAGACAAACAGGTGCTCTTACTACCTCCTTTACTTGTCCCAAGTAGCAAATTCCTGTTCCTTGTTTTTACTGTTATTTCCAGCATTTCTCCTTAACAGAGAAAACATAAAATGAGAAAGAACAACTTTGCCTTCTCTGTTGTCAGTCATTGTCATCCAGTTCACCCCAAAACCTACTCCTTTTTGGATCCTTTTTCCCCCTTTGTGCTGCCCTCTGCTCTTCTGGCCAACAGCCCTCCTGGCACTGTTGTCATAGGGCTGTGCCAGGCTCTTACATTCACCCTGTTACTTTCTCACGCTTCCATCTTCTGTACTGATCTTGTGAAATCTAAGTTGCTTAGTGAGTTCTCTGTGCATCAGCATCACTATCTTCAGACATAGTCTGTTTTTCCTCCTCACTGAAATCATTTCCCTTCATGTCTTCAAAGTTTCTTTCTTGAATACGATTCCTATTGCTTGTGGATTGATACCTTTGTTTAGTCCTTAGGATCCTACCTATTTGTCCTTTGAAATCCTCCCTTCCTCATAATCCAAGGAGCATGTCAGACTCTGCCTGGTTTTCCCCTCCTCTATTTCAAACTCCAGAACAAACTGGTCTCCTCAGGGTTCCCACCATTTCCATCTCAACAATCTATTATCTGTGAGGAAATAGATCCAGTCTAGAATTTCCCTTTTGGCTCTTCTATCTTTTGAAGTATGAACTTATTAAGTCTGCTTCTGTCAGACCCCAGGAGATGTCTGGATAGATGAAGCCTCCTACCATTTCTATATCAAGCCACTGTGCCAGGCTTATGATTCGGGTGCCTATCTCCTTATCTATCTCTTCTTTCTGCCCAAAAGGTCTGTAATATATTCTAATGATATTACTTTTGTTTTTCTCTCCATTGATCTTCACCCAGGCAGCATGGTATAGTGGAAAGAGCAATGGCACTGGAGTCAGAGGACCTGGATTCAAATCCTGCCTTTGATACTTACTGTGTGACACTGGGCAAGCCACTTAACCTCCCTGGGTCTCAGTTCTTCATCTGTCAAATAAGAGGGTTGGACTAGATGGCCTCTGAGGTCCCTTCCAGTTCTAGATCTATGATTCTAAGATTTCACTGTAAATTCTCCACCATGCTTCCTTCCTATGGTTCCTGATTGCCTCATAAGTACCATCTTACCACATGATACTAACCCTCCTCCTCTCTTCCCCTTTTTACCTAGTCTTGTTCTTTGAATAAAGTATAATCATCCAGTTGAACATTACAGTCATGGGTTTCATCTCACCAAGTCTCAGTGATGCCTATGTGGTCAAATTCACCTTTTTGTTAGGACCTTTTGTTCCTCTTGTTTGTTGCCTACTCTGTGGGCATCTGAATAGCCATTTCAAGCTGTGAAGTTTTAGTACGGGCGCCTTTCCTAGATTTTTGTCTCCTGTGAACTTCTGGGTGTCCCGACTACTATTCTTCTGCCTTCATTGTAGCTACTTTCTATGGTGTCTAGCTTGGTGGATACACATAGGAAGTTTTCTCCCTCATCTCTGTTTTTTAAAGTCCTTTTGATTAGATCTGCAAGACAGCCAGCAAATACATTCTTACCAGTCTTTGTTAGGTATACTCCATCTCAGTATTTTAAGCTGTGGTCCAGAAATCCAAAGTTTATTCTCAGACACCATTGTTTTAGTCAGTTATTTATTTTTAAAATCAAATTTTCGCCTCTGTATCCCTTGCCTTCAGTGGAAAATACAACCTTGGTCCTTTGCCCATGATTTTATAAACTCTGGCAATACTTTTTAGTTTCCTTCTGGCAATATCACTTGTACCCATGTGAATCACCCAAAGTGCGTAGGAATCATCTGTTTTGATGAATCTTGGGTGCTTCTGTTATGTCTTAGATAAATGCCCCAGAAAGACAAGAGATCTGATTGTTATCAGTTCTCCTGAACAAGACCTTCCTAACCACCACCACTTGTACTCTTGACTACTTCCTCTGACTCTTACTAGATGATCCCACCTGATGTCTCCTGTGGCTCTTTCATTCTTTTGAGGACAGAGAGATGCTTTCTCCTCAGAGCATCCAACTCTCTCCTCTTCAGGAAAAAACCTGAAACCTGTGTCTTTAGGACTAAGTGTATAGCTGTCCTCTTTTCCTCCATCTTCTGTATGACATTAATCTATTCTCCAACCTCCTGACAAGAGTCAAGAATTTCCCCTCCTCGGATTTCCTCTTCCTCCCATTGAAGCCTTGCCTCAGCTTTCTTTAGAATACTTCATTGTCCCTAACAACCTGGAGTGTGGAAAGGAGTTACTTGAGTCCCTTCACCTTTTTTTCCAGGAGGGAGGGCAGCCTACCAGGGATGTGTAAGAGCCAGCTAGTTTTAAGAGATGACTGTTAAATTTTCAAAGTGAGCCAATGTTACAAATCAGGGCTTGATTTACTGTTTTGTTGATTGTCTAGACTTAAGAAAATGGAGAAAATGTTAATGCAAATTAAACTTAAAAGTGTGTTGTGGATATATTTCCCCCCTGCAGAAAGTTGGTTGTTAAACATTTACCAGAACACTTCTACCTAGAACAGTGATATCAGTTATAGTTTATATTACTAAAGTGAGAAATCTTTCACAACATATTTTAAATGGAAGGAAGATAACTATTTTTTGGCCATGCCCTACTGTGCTTTTCAATTTACTATAGCCCTGGTGAGGTAAGTAATACAAATATTATTAGTCCTGTTTTAAAGATGAGGAAACTGAGACTCATGGAGGTTTAAATCATTTTACCCGCATTCACAGATCTATTATGTTAGAGCTCAAATTCAGGTCTTTATATTCCAAGTTAAGTTACTTCCTCTGGATACTGTTACATTGTTACACTGTCAACAACTTAGTATTTCCTTCTGCTAGGTAGTCCAATTTTCTACCAGTGTAAATTTGTTACCTTGTTCTTCTTTGAGTAGAAGTTAGAATAACAAGAATGACCTATCCAATAATTTTACATGAGCAAACAAAATCTTTTTTTCTAGATGGAAAAAAGCAAAATACAATATAGCCCCAGCTAAAATTCCAATAAATGTTTTTCTATAATAGAGGCCTCATGTAATTTCACTAGAAACTCACTGAATAGCTGTCAGACTCAAATAACAAAGACAGAATGATTTGAATTGCAATATTCTTTTTTTCAGAGTACTATATGTTAATAGTATCCCCGTCAAAATCTGATATCTGACAAAGCTAACAGCATTATGCAATAAGGTTGCTACAGTACTTTGACAAAGAATACTCAATATAATTTTTAAAACAGCTAATGATTTTGATTAACTTTTGATTAGATTTTAAAAATGCATAAGAAACCTTTATAAAATTAATTTTTAGGACTTGCCTGAGGTATGTTAATTCCTTTTCTTATCTGCTCCTGTTCCCACCGACTTAGTTCTTCATCCTGTTCCCCAGTTACTAAGGCTTCATCATCACTCCCCTCAATACCTAAACAAATAGATCATAAAAAAAAACCAATATGAAACATCCCAGAATAATGCTTATTTTATCTATTTTAAGTTCAATTTCTTAGTTAAGGTTTTCATTCATATAGAACACACTTCCATAAATGAACTACAGTCTGTTGCCTAATATGGAAATATCCCTGGGTTCTCTAAGGCTATGGCAGTGTAATTCAGCTGCTGGTAGATTCAGTGATGCTGAAAAGACTTTGAGTACAGCCCCACTTACAAAGTTTGCTCTTTAAAGATTAGCATTCCTAAATACAAAGAGGCTCTGGCTCCAGCATTTCACCACCAATAGGTTGGCTACGGATCATGATGACCCATAAAACAAATACAAATGGAAGAAAATATAACAGAATCTGTCAGCAATTTCATAGTGATCTATTCTTGTCAGTGGAACTATAAATTCAAAATGCCACAGGGCGATATATTTAAATCAAATCAAATGTACAAAAAAAAAGAAATTTATGCTGGCAGTAACCATTTAAAAGCACTGTGGGACCAACTTTCAAGAAGGTATTTTTTTTTAAAAATGTGACTGAGGACATCAGGAACTAACGATACATGTTTCTAACTTTCTCTTATATACAAAACCTTTAAGAAAATGATGTACATGTACATATCTGGCTTTACTTCATGAAATGAAAAGGGAACATAAAGGCTTCTGTAGATTTTTTTGGTAGAGGAAATCTTAATTATCTCACAAAACTCACTTATAGAGAAAATTACACAAGATTCCCCCCCCTTTTTTATTGCTTCTTTATCAAGATCCTAGGGCTCCTTTAATGAGATCAGCTCAACAACCCACAAAAAAAAACAAATGAATTAAAAATGTTTTTTGCCAGACCACTATGTACAGATGTATGGACAGGCTCTCCAACATCTGCTAAGTCTAAAACTGAGTAAGACAGCAGAACAAATGGCATTTGCACAATTTTGCAGTGCCTTCCAAAGCTTCCTGACATAAACATGTATCTTTTTGTCACCTGTATTTGACTCTTGATATTGAATGGTCCTAAACAAGGCACCTAAAAGAAGCAAAACTGTGGATTAAGTATAGGATATGGGAGGGGAAAATAAAAGGAATACTTATTAAGTGAAAAGTAAAATGAAAGATTAAAAAAATAAGTCATGAAGGCAAAAAGTAGGTAACAGAATAACAGCAATGATGATTAGAGCCCAAGATATTGTATAAAAGATGGTATCGGGAAAGTATATGAGTAGGAAAGGAGGTAGGCAGGTCATGTCGTAAAAAGGAAGGACCAAATAGATAATCTAAGGGTTGCACTCGAACCCATCATTTTTTAAAAAACATACACATAGACACATAACACACACTTAAAGGAGCATTCCAGGGAGTTGGGTATATGCTTTGGATGATCATGGATAAAAACTATATAGGATGAGAAGGCATTTATACCAATTGTGTGGGATTATCCATGTTGACAAGACTACTATGATTGTTAAAAATGTGTGGTACACTTATTAGCACCTCAATGCTATTACTATTCTATTAAAATGTTACCTATTTCCTCTGCAATTTTTTGCCTCTGTGACTTTTCTTTAACAGAGAAAACTATCCGACGTTTCTCATCATCATCATCATCATCACTGGCATCATTCTCATCTTCTCGAACAAGGCGGCCTTTACCAGGTTCATGATCATGAGGTGCAAAATCACCAAGTTCACGGGCCATTTGACGTTTTTTCCTAGCAGCATGAATAAAAGCAGCATCTGGGATTTCCCCTAAAAACAAATAATTGCTTTTTAAAGAATATAATTCAGTGAGGATAGCCCTCCTTGTTAGAAGTATAGATTTTGTACATTTTAAAGAAAGGAATACCTAAAATAAGACAGAAATCGGGAGTTAATCTTAGAGTTTTAGAAGTCAATTAAGAGCAGTTATCCAGCATCCATTATCTGTACAGAGATCACTGTATAAATTAGTGCCAAGGGGCACAGAAACTACTGTCTCTTCAAGACATCTTTGTTAGAACTACTTTCTAATGCTAGTTGACTACATAACTTTTTTCTGAGTCATTAATACTCACACTATCTATTCATTCAATCCAGATCAAACTGCCAATGGATACAATATAGGAAGAAGTTGGAAGAGTTTCAATCCTTGATCATTATTCCTAATTGCTTATTAGCTATTTACTTTAGGTTTAGCCAGTACCATAGTGCCCTCTGCAGTTAAGAAAAATAGTATCTTAGAAGTACAAATTCATTTAACTATTCTAGAATAAAAAAAAGGGAATTTTGCAAAAAAAAAAAAAAACAAAAAAACCCCGAAAACAAAAAACAAACAAAAAACCATACAACTAAAATTTCCATACTCTTTGACCCAGACTTCCCAGTGGTAGGCATTTACACTAATGAGGTCAAAGAGAGAAAAAAAGGTCCTTTATATACTAAAATATTTATATCAGCCTTTTTTTTTTTTGGTAGTAACAAAGAACTAGAAAAAAGTAGATGCTCAAATGATCAGAGAATGGTTAAACAAACTGAGATACTGGAACATAATTAAACACTGATGTTATAAGAAACAATGAACATGGACAACTCAGAGAAGTACAGAAAAATTTACTGATGCAAAGTAAACAAAAACAGAATACCATACACAATGTCTACAATAAAGGAAAATATAAATCAACAAGCACTGACTAAGCACTCATTACATCCTGTACTGAGGACTGGGAATACAAAAAAATTAAATCTCACAATTTCTACTTGCTCTTCAGCAGCTTTGAGTGGTGAGGAGAACATGTGAAAAGCAACATCATCAACTAAACAAACTACATTAAGCACTGTGTAATTTTTTTTTTTTGCTTTTTTGGAGGGCAATTGGGGTTAAGTAACTTGCCCACAGTCACACAGCTAGGTTTTTGTTTGTGTGTGCATTAAGCGTCTGAGGCCGCATCTGAACTCAGGTCCTTCTGACTCCAGGGCTGACGCTCTACTCAGTGCGCCACCTAGCCATCCCAGCACTGTGTAATTATTATGAAAAAGGTCCGTCCTAGAGAAGAGAAAATATACTCCCCTGCTTTGTAGAGGTGGGGCAACTATGGGTTTAACGCATTATATAGTTGCTTAGTTTGCTGAATTGCTTTCCCCCCCTTTCTTTTAAAAAATACTTTCATTACAAGCGATGACTGGCTAGCTAGGAGACAGGGAAGGATATGTGGAAATTAGTGATTTTCTAAAAGACCACAATAAAAAGGTATTTTTTTAAAATTGAGAAGCACCTAGCTGGGAATTTGTCTGAGAATGCTAGTACAGGATCGAGGACCAACAGGGAGAACACAGGATAAAGATTATGGCAGCAACTTTGAAAACTGATTATGTTACTACAAATTTTTTAAAAGAAATTTCACCCAAATGGGAAATAAGAAAGCTTTTAAGGTTCTTAGTGATATTTGCCAAAATGTAAAAACAGTAGTTTTTAAAAGACAGTTAAGAGTTTATACATTTAAGACCTGGGCTTAAGTCATAGGCTTGCCAATAGAGAGCTATATTTTAGATGTTAACATTTATATGAATTAATTAAAATTTTGACTTCTCTTGACAAAGAGAGGTAACCAATCCTCTAGCAACTCTATGCTAACATTTATTCAAGTTATGCATGATGTCCGTCTGCACGGATAATAAAACTGGCTGTGTGCATATCTTGGAAAAACACCCCAAATGTGATTATAACCTTCAGTATCACTTCTACCTTCAAGCTATGTTACAAAAAAAGAAACTGATTGCAGCCCAGTCCTCTCCTCCCTGAAATAAAAGAGATCTCAAGCTATCAGGCATAGGTCACTGCACAAGAGATATGCTAATCAGGTGTTATAAAGTTTTAGTAAATACGTACCTGGCCGCAAAACGTTCAAAGACGACAAAGCATTTGAAAAAGTTCCACCAACTTTTGGCTTTTCTTCTTCCTTCTCACTCTCCACTTCCATCTCTTCTTCACCATGTTCACAGATAATAGCCCCATCTTCTAGATTTGGGTCCTTAGGTTGCCCTGCTTTGTCCAAAGGTTGTTCAGCTGATGGAAAAAAAAAATTCTAAAAGGATACATTTCCTTACCCCAAACTTCATTATCAGAAATACATTTACAGGAGGCAAAGGGATGCATTACAGAAAAAGGATTTCCTTATTGAACTGTGCTTTGAGAAAAATGAAGGTTGTCTCCCCAATTTTTAGCTCCTTTCCTATCCCCACTGTCCTCTAGGATGGGTACAGATTATCTTGAATAACAAGTTAATATCATTCATACACTCTAGTTATTATGTAGTTTGTTCTTTATTTTAAATTTTAGGTAAAAGTTTTTCATCCTCCCCAATGACTATTAAAAAGTGCTTAGCATAGTGTACAGCACACAGCAAGTATTCAATAAATGTTTATTAATTGAGAGGCTTGAATTTTTTCAGTTCCTGGTGAACTGAGTCCTGATTAGATTTTACTATCCCTAAAGAATCACTTAAACATTACAAAATTATCCTTTTTATTTTAGACTTCAACCATAAGTATGTAGAAGTACAGTACAAATAATTTTGACTTCCTCAAAAAATTCTAGAATTTGAAACAATTGGTTGTCTACCCTAAGGTGAATAAATTCCAGTGAACTTTAATCTGGGTCTTTCTTTTCTAATCTGAAGAACAATCATTTGTAATAAATCACTGGTAGGGCAGTAGAAAGAATACAGAACTTGGAAGTCAAAAGATCTGCATTTGAATCCTTCTTTAACACTTCCCAATTTCCAGAAGTGAGGTGAGAATAAGTCATTTCACTCCCTGAGTCTAAATTTTCTCATCTATAAAGAGGGTGTTGGACTAGATCAGGGGTTCTTAAGCTTTTTTTGTGTCATAAACTGAATTCTTATCAGAATGTTTTTAAATACATAAAATAAAAAAATCTTACAAAGGAAACCAATTATATTGAGTTTAAAAAAAAAGGCTAATGTCTTCCACTGCATCAGAGCCATCTCCAGTCATCCTGATTTATATCCTGCCACTGGAACCAGATGACTGGAGGAAAGAGTGAGGTTGATAACTCTACACAGACCTCCCTCACTTAAATACAAGTAAAGACATTACCTTCCTGACCTACCTTCCTCTTTGAGACAGAAGAACAAACAATGAAGGAATGATGAACATACCAGACAAAGTGGCCTATTTGAGATTTTCTATACAAAACATTTCATCTCTTGTCACCATGGCTGGAATGTTCTTCCTAGTCACTGCTAACTCTTAAGATCTCTAGCTTTCCTTGAGGCTCAGCCTGGGTGTTTACTTCTTCTAAGACCTTTCCTGATGCCCAACAGCTGTTAGTGCCACCTCCTGGCCTCCCAAAAGATTCCTTTCATGTATTTTGTGTTCACTTTTCTGTGCATATACTTTATGCTCTAAATGGAAAGCTGCTTAAAACATGGACTTATTTTTAAAAATCACCTGTCCTTTGTAGAATGCCTTGCAGATACTAGGCACTTAAATGCTTACTGAACTGAATTAAATTGGATCCAGGTTATCCAGCATATACTATCTAGCTTATCTTCTTCAAAAGACCTATCTAGACCCATTCTCTCCTCCTTCCCTCCAGTCTTAGAAAGATACTTTGAGCTTCAACTATTATTACCTCATTATCATTAAATCTAATTACTTTCCAAATTTAACTCTCCAACCTGACTTCTCCCAAGTTTCATTTCTTCTTAAACTACCTGCTGGTATTTTCCTCTAGATCTCAAACTCACTATCACTAAAAATCTGAAGCTATTATCTTTCCTCCCACAAATGGCTCCTCTTCCTGGATTCCCTTTTGCATTAATGTTTTCACTACTCTCAATCTTAAAAGTCCTATCTTTTGACATTCCTCCTCATACTCCATATCTAATCAGCCAAGTCTTACTGTTTCTTCTTTTGAAAAATATATTCAAATCCCTTCCTTCCCATTTCCAGAACTATTACCCTAATTCAAGTAGTTGTCACCCCATACCTACATTACTGAAGTCACCTGTAAGTAGTTTCCTTGTCTCTACTCTCTACACACTCCAAGTCATTACTTTTGCTTATTTAAAAAAAAAAGTTATTGTGAAACTAATAATAATCAGACAAAAACATTTCAACATACAAAGAACAAGGTTATGTAAGAAACTGCATTTGTCATATAGCTTTTTAAAATGTGTATATATTATTTTCAACCAAAAAGTAACATTACTGTTCTTTTTGTTTGTATCCCTTTTTGCACTTTGGTTTCTTCTCAGTATTAAAAAGTTATACCGATGTGTTTTGTATCACTTCCCACTAGCCTACCATTACAGAAGCCAATACTTATAAGAAACATATTGTCCAATACAATAAATCAACACATTGGTCATGTCTTAGAAGACATCTCAATCTGCTTCTCTCATCCATCATCTCTGTCAAGAAGTGGAAGATATGGGGGCAGCTAGGTGGCAGTGAATAGAGCACCAGCCCTAGAGTCAGGAGGACCTAAATTCAAATAGGCCTCAGACACTTAACACTTATTAGCTGTGTGACTTTGGGCAAGTCACTTAACCCCAATTGCCCTGCCTTCCCTCCTCCAAAAAAGAAAAAAGAAGTGGGATATGATTGGCTGCCCAGATGGAATCTTCCTTCCTATGCTACCACCACCTACTACACTCATGAAATCAGCACTCCATCTTCTTTAGCCTCATCCCACCCCCTCTCCCCTTTCACCATGTCCCATGGACCCCCATTCTATTGTTTCAAAATTGACTTTTACAAATCTCTTCCTTTCCTCCTCCATCCATCCTGCCATCCTAAAAACTCTCGCTACCCATGAAAAACACTGTGTCTCTGGTCATCAGTACTAGACCTATCTTCTCTCCTGCTTCTCTCCCCCAACATCCTGCACAAAGAGAAATAAGTGTGCTTCTTGTTTTTCCTTACCGTTACTTAGAAACTTCTCCTTCACTGGGACTCACTCCATCCAAGGCTTGACGGCTATTCTCTACTGGCTCCTAGACCATTTTCTCTTCTTTCTCAAGGAGTTTTATATATGGTTCGTATTTGCCTCCACCTCAATCTCTGTCCTTATTCTTGAGAATATCAATTTATCTACTAACATCCTTGAAATGTCTCTGCTTCCCAGATCAACCTCAACCTAGATGATCTGATGTGCACTTTTGCTTCTCTTCAACCAGAGGGTCATACACTTGATCTAATTATCACTCACAAGTGTTTCATTCCACATTCTAGTGCCCTCTCTTTATTATTTCCTATTCGATCTTTTATATAGTTTATTTGTGCGTAATTGTTCATATGTTGTCTCCCCTTTTAGATTTTTAGTTCCTACATGGCTAGGAATGACTTTTACCCCTTTTTTGGCCACCACTTTTTATGGCACTTGGTACATAGTAGGGGTTTAATAAATGTTTACTGACTCCCCAAATTTTACATTTCATATCATCTCAATATTTTCTGATATTTTCTCCTTTGCTCATTTCTCAGACCTTCTCCTTGCCAATGCCAATATCCTCTACTTCTGTACCTTATTTCATTCCTTCCCATGTCCTCTGGGGGCCTGCCCCTTCAACCATTCCCTCTTTTTCTAATTTTTAATTTCTCTTTATCCACTGGATCCTTCTCTGCTGCATTTAAACATGCTCAGATAATTCCCCATTCTTATCCTAACATATAGCTTGTTCTTTCCAATGCCAAACTCTTTGAAAAAGTCCTCTATATTTGTTGTTTCCTCTTTTTCATTTCTTATTAACCTCTCAACCCCTCGAAACCTAGCTTTTACCCATCACTCAACAAAAAACTCTTTACAAGGTCACTGATGATCTTTTAGTTAAATCTACAGCATTCTGTCATACCTCAACTTTCCAGACTTCCTCTTGTCATTTGATACTATGGGCCCTACTCTCATTTTAATTACTCTTACCTCCTGGGATTTTTGTCACTTTGTTGTTGTATCCCTCCTACCAATCTGGCAAATCTCTTCCAGTCTCTCTTGCAGAGTCATTATCAATGTCCCGAACTCTATGTATGAGCATATACTAAGTTCTGCCATAAGCCCTTTTCTCTTTTTTCTCTCAGTTGGTAATTTCATCAGGTTCTATGAATTCAACTATCATCCTCATGAAGATGCATTAAAAAAGACAAACAAAAAACTTGGAAATTTAAACTGTATCAACTTGAAATTCAAGATCACAACTCCTGGAAAGTAAGGGGAGAGGGAAAGATGAGGGGAACTAGAGTGTCAATCTTCTCTTTTTTCATATCCCAGTTATTTCTCACTGACAAACTTGAGTGAGATAATGCCATGGAAATGAAGAGAATTCCAGTGGCAAAGATTTAATATTCTTTAAATACACAAGCTATGATTTCATAACTATAATGTAACAAATCTGTTTTATAGGAAAGAGGTTCCCCCAAAATTATTTCATATTCATTGAATATCCAAAGTATACAGGCAACATATTATATTGTTTTCTATTTACCGTCAGCTGATGAATTGAGTTCTGTCTTAACCTTCGATTTTTCAAGATCTTCTTTATACTCTTTCTTAAGGAGTTTTACTATTTTTTTGCTATAACTTGATTTCTTCACCTTGAAAACTTCTTCAGTTTCTTTAAAAAGAGAAAACATTCACTTAAGACATCTCAATTTGTCATATTCAAAACTGCCAAATGTCACATTCAGTTTAAACAACCAAGTTGCTCAGATCAACACTTATGCATTGCAATCATTAACCCAATTCTAAAGCTCCTTTGAATCTCTCACTAGGAACATCAAGAAGGGAGTAAATGTGATTTTTTGGTGTTCCCTCCCTCTCCCTCCACCCATGAAAGAGAGCTAAGAAACTTTCTATTTCACTTTTAAACTCTTAGGCTAGTGGAGAAAAGACTGAGATAATAAAACATTTAACACCCCCAAATATTAAATTTTTAAAATAATTTCACTAACTCAAAACCTGTCAGTTAATTCCCTACTCTACTTTTTGCCCCACACTTCAATTTCAAAGGGAAACCTACACTTCACAGCACATCAATTTTATGTTTAAAAAACAATCTGGTGTACTCCAGCAAAAAAAGGAGGGGGCAAAGGGCTCTTTCAACTTGTATAATGTATATAATGCCAGAACGTTTGCAAAAAGCCATTTACAAACATTATCTCATTTAATTTGTAGAAAAAGCAATCTCTAGCTCAAATAAATCTGGCCCTCAAAAAGACAAAAAAAGCAGAGGAAGACGAAACAGAAAAGAGAAGCTAGGATCTCCTACAGTGACTTTCAGTAGCTTCAAACGCGGATTTCCAGGAGTTGGAAATTCATTTCACTCTTGATCTATCAGACGCACTTAGGTAAATTCATTTTTTTTAAATAGAAAAAAAAAAAAGAACATGAACGTTTTAAAAGAGGTTCCCCTAAGCTTCTTGGGGATTCTTCCTCATTGAAGTGAAGGTACATACAGAGAGATCCTAGAGGTCTGTGTCACTATACCGATGTTATTCCTTCTCGTGACAGATATTTTTTGCCTTCTCAGGCCCTAAGCGCCAGCTGCCAGGAGGCCAAGGCACCAACTTGTCCCGGGGAGCGGAGCATTTCGGAAATAAGGAGACTTAAAGGCAAATTCACCTTGGGAAGGGGGAGGGGAAGCTGTCTCGTTCCCGAGGGGACACGAGGTGGAGAAGGAAAGCGCTCTGTGCTTGTGTGGGGGGGTGTCGGGGATGCCTGGGTCCCCCCGAAGCCCACGGGAGTTGGGGTCCCGGGAGAGCTCCCCGCACAGGGCAGGCCGGGGCTGAGGCGCCGGGCCGAGGGGGTGGCGGTTACCTTCTTCTTCATCTTGGAAGCTCAACAGGCTGGCCCGGGGCGCCTCTTTGTTCTCCCGCGGCCTCTTGCGCGGCTTCAGGCCGTTGCCCTGCTCGGCGCTGGCCGGGAAGCCGGGCCCGGTGTCGGCCCCGGGGTTCAGCAACAGCGAGGCTGAAGAGGAGGAGAGGAGCGGCGGGCCGGGGGCCAGGGGGGGCGACTGGAGCTCGCCGCCGGGGGCCCTGTCCCCGGCGCCCGACTCCTCCCCCCCGCCCGGCGGCAGCAGCGGCGGCGCCTCCTGGTCCTCATCGCGTTCCCGCTCTTCCTCCTCCGAGTCGTTCCGCTTGCGCACGTTCACCCGCCGAGCCTTGCGGAACATCGCCGCTACGACAGTGGCAGCGGCGCCCACCGAGACGGCGTCCGCGGACCTCGGCCCTCACACACCGCGGCACCGAGCACACAACCCAAGACGGCGCAGGCGCCCACTCGGAGCTCCCGGCGCTCCTCCTCCCCAACCCGCGCACAAGCAGGCCGAAAGCCTGGCTCCCCTCGGGACAGGCACTTTAGTCGGCTGCCCCCTGCCGGCCCGGAAGACTCCAGGGTGGGAGAGAAGCCGAAAACTTCACGTTCGACAAACGGGAAGAACCATAGAGTTGAAGGGAACGTGCGGCTAGAAAGTCATGGCTTGCCCTCTGGCCTGCAGGGTCGGTGGTCAAGTGTCACGTGGTTTTGCCTCCCGCTTCGTGCCGGGAGAGGAGTGGAGGGGAGCAGGAGGGAAGGGGGCGAGGGGCTGCTCGGAAATGAGCCGAAGAGACCCGGACAGGAGAGGGAAGGAGCGACTGCAGCCGGCCTTCCTTGGGGGCGCTGGGGAACTGAACTGCTATAGACTTTCTTTCCAAAAGCTGGGGAGCGGTGGAGCCTGCTACCCACGGGTTTTTTTGTCCTAATTATATTTTTTAAACCATCAAAAACCTGCCTTTTCTCTATCTCCCCCTGCCCCCCTCCTCCCTCGCCCCCCCATCCCAGTCTCCCTCCTCCAATTTGCTGCGTTTTTTTGTAGGCAGGTGACTGTTTGCAAAGTCTCTCACCCCCCCTCACCCTCAATAAAGAAAATTAATTGGGTGACAAAAGCTCGGTGGTAGGAAATACAAAGTATCCCCAAAGTTTGAGATGGCTTTGAACTGCACTAAGACTTTTGGGACACCCTGTATTGAGCAGGTTTGCACCACTAGAGAAAGCATTGGATTTCACTGTCAGAAGACACGGGTTCAGATTTTAGCTCTTCTTGCTTTCGGTAATGGGCAGATCCCTTCACCCTCAGTTTCCCCCCGCTATGAAATCTTGTATGGTGGGGAAGTGAAGTATTATGAAACAATATGAGCTTTTGAAACCATCTTCGAGCTTTACGGATTTTTAGTTTGGAGTCTTATACTGTAGACGTGTTGACAGGGGAAAGCTTTTATTTGAAAATTTATCCTGATTAATGTGCTGTGAATGAAGTTACCCCTCAAAGCATTTCGATGGCTGAGACTAGAAGCTCTTGTCTTAAGAGTGACTCCTGCCCTATAAAAGTGTTGACACTATTCCCTAGCCTTTTAAAATTTTTTTTTCCAGAAAGATTTCTAGGTGGTGACCTGGAATCAGGAAGAACCAGGTTGCAGATCCAGCCTCAGACACAAACTTTGTGATTTTCGGCAAGTTCTTTAACTAAACATTGACTCAGTTTCCTCACCTGTGAAATGAGGATAGTAAGAGCACTCCCCTCCCAGGGTTGTTGTGCAGATAAACATTAAATAATACATATTTGTAAAACTTTTTTGCAAACCTAAAAGTGGTATTTAAGTGCTAGCCAGTTATTTCTTTAGTAGTTCTCTTAGGGCAGAAGCATATGGGAGCTGTATGTGACACAAGGGAAAAGCTTTGAAAAAAACCCTTTTTTTCATATTAACAAGCATTTTTCAAAGATGGCGGACTAGAAACAGCTCATCCAAGCCACTCTGCCCCCAGATTCCCCCCAAACTATGTAAAAGGGGACTCTGAACAACTTCTGGAGCCCCAGCACCCACAGAACGACACAGAGAAGCTAACCTCCCGCTGAGGACAGCCCAGCAGCCCTGCAGGAAGGACCAGTGCAGTGGTCTGGGAGCCGGCAGCATGCAGCGCACAGAGCGCGGGAAGCCAAGCCGAGCTGGAGCCAAGGTCCCCGTGACCTGAGGTTTTAGCCCCAGGGCGGCAGGGCCAACAGCGGGCTGGAGGAACCCCAGAACACCAGCAGCTGTGGCGACTCCAGAATTATCAACATAGACATGCCTAGGACAAAGTAAGAGGTTAGTGTCCTATGGACTTTGGGACTAGTATTTGGGGAATGCGTCGGCTCCCTCCCCTGGGGGCTAGAAGCCGCTGAGGAGACACGCCATTTTGTAGTTTTCAGAGGCAGCTCCAGCTCCCAGCCTGCAAATTGTAGGGAGATCCAGCGATCAGTCTTGGGGGGTAATCGCTCTTGCTTTAACCTCCCTGGATCTGGATTGTGATCTAGGGTGGAAGTTGTGGGTGGGTTTACAGCTTGCCAGAAACGGAAGTTGCCCCCACACGTTCGGGACGAAAATTCCTCTATCTGGCCTTAAAGCCATAGTGTGGCAACAAGCCCAAAAGTCAAGTAATTAAGTGGCAACATGCCAAGGCAAAGGAAACAGAAAAATGCAACCTAGACTCCTATTTTGGGGGCATAGAGCGGGAAAAGGACTGTGAGGTCAGAAGTCCTGCTCCAAAAGCCCCAGGGGAAAACATGAGCGGGTTGCAGGCCATAGAGGACCTTAAGAAGGACTTTAAAAATCAAATAAGAGAAGTGGAGGAAAAATTGGAAAGAGAAATGAGAAGGATGCAGGAAAAGTATGAAATGAGGGTCAACAGCCTGACTGAGGAAAACAACACCTTAAAAAATAGACTAACTCAAATGGCAAAGGAGGCCCAAAAGGGCAATGAGGAGAAGAATGCCTTAAAAAGTCGAATTTGCCAGATGGAAAAAGAATCTCAAAAGTTCACTGAGGAGATTCATTCCTTCAGAGTTAGACTGGAGCAAATGGAAGCTAATGACTTTATGAGAAATCAAGATGCTGTTAAGCAGATCCAAACAAATGAAAGATTAGAAGGCAATGTGAAATATCTCATGGGAAAAACCACTGACCTGGAAAATAGATCCAGGAGAGACAATTTAAAAATTATTGGACTACCTGAAAGCCATGATCAAAGAAAGAACCTAGAAATCACCCTTCAAGAAATTCTCAAGGAAAATTGCCCTGATGTTTTAGATCCAGAGGGCAAAATAGAGGTTGAAAGAATCCACAGATCACCTCCTGAAAAAGATCCCAAAAAGAAAACTCCCAGGAATATTATAGCCAGGTTCTAGAATCCCCAGATCAAGGAGAAAATACTACAAGCAGCCAGGAAGAAACAATTTCAATATTGTGGAAACACAATCAGAATAGCCCAGGACCTGGCAGCTTCTACACTGAGGGATCGAGGGCATGGAATATGATATTCCAGAGGGCAAAAGAACTGGGAATGAACCCAAGGGTCACCTACCCAGCAAAACTGAGTATTTTGTTTCAGGGGAAAATATGGTCATTCAGTGGAATAGAGGACTTTCAAGCATTCTTGAGGAAAAAACCAGAGTTGAATAGAAAATTTGACATCCAGACACAAGAAGGAAGAGATGCCTGAGAAGGTAATCAGGGAAAAGAAATCAAAAGGAAATTATCAAAGTTGAACTATTTACATTCCTATATGGAAAAACAATAACTGTAACTGATGATATCTTTCTCACTATGAAAACAATGGAAGAAGAGTGTGTGGTCATATGAATACATATGTGAATGTGTGTGTATATGGTTACAGTTATATATGGATAGAGGGCATAGGTTGAATTTGTTGGGAAGGGAGAATACTCAAGGGATGAAATTATGAGGTGAGAGAGGAAAGTGGCAAGAGGAGATGGGGAGAGACAGGGTAGGGTAAACTATCTCATGTAGAAGAAGCAAGGGGAAGTGGTTGCAAGGGAGGGGGAGAATAGGAAGGCAAAAAGGCAAAACCACATTCTCATTGAATTTGGTTCAGGGAGAGAATGACATACATACTAAATGGGATATCTCAACCTGCAGCAGAATAGGGGAAGGGGGATGAGAGGAAGGATGATGGATGGGAGGGCATCC
Organism: Gymnobelideus leadbeateri; assembly: GCA_011680675.1. Classification (NCBI taxonomy): domain Eukaryota; kingdom Metazoa; phylum Chordata; class Mammalia; order Diprotodontia; family Petauridae; genus Gymnobelideus; species Gymnobelideus leadbeateri. Next base: position 240,237 of record WOXC01003734.1, read on the forward strand.
TTGGGGGGAGGGGAGGTTGGAAGTACCCACTATAGAAGAGGGACAGGATCATGTAGGGAATGGACCAGGTGGGGGGTGGGATGAGTGGGAGGGAATTATAAGCAGCCTTGTACAATATATCTACTATGATAATGTTTTGCATAGCTAGACATGTACAACATATACTGAATTACTTATCTCCCCAGAGGGAATGGGTGACAAGGGAGGAAGGAAATGGATCTGAAATTCGAGGTCTTAACATTAAATGTTTCAAATATATATAAATACTATTATTAATACTCTTTTGCTTATAATTGGGAGATAAGATGTGCAGGCATTGGGACACAAAGATTCACCTTCCTCTAATGGAAAAGTCGAAGGGGGTATGGGAGAAGGTATGGGAGAGAGCAAATTGGAGGAAGCGATATCTTGTGGGACTGCTATTCTGGGAGGTTGGGTAGGGGAATAACGGGGGGAAAATGATTGTAACTCAAAATCTGGCGGAAATGAATGATGTAAAACAGAAGTTAATAAAGCATTTGTTTAAAAAAATTATGAGGGGGCGGCTAGGTGGCAGTGAATAGAGCGCCGGCCCTGGAATCAGAAGGACCTGAGTTCGGAGCCGGCCTCCGACACTTAATCCATACAAACAAAAACCTAGCCGTGTAACCTTGGGCAAGTTACTTAACCCCAATTGCCCTAAAGGGGCGGCTAGCTGGCGCAGTGAGTAAGAGCGCCGGCCTCGGAGTTGGGATGACCCGAGATCAGATCCGGCCTCAGAAAATGAGCACCCACGCATAAATAATGACAAGCCGTGTAACCTTGAGCAAGTTACTTAACCCCAATTGCTTAAAAAAAAAAAATTATGTACAAAAAAAAAAAACAAGCATTTTTCTTCTCTTTCTCTAACCCTTCTTTCCTTCCCCACCTCTCCATTGGAAAGAAGGGTGACAAAACAACCCTCTGACAAATATTCACAGTCAGATTCCCGGGATGTTTCATTTTACATCTTGGATCCATCACCCCTCTGTCATCAGTCCTCTGGAATCATGGTTGGTCATTGGGTAGATATGAGTTCTTATGTCTTTCTAAGTTGTCTTTACAGAGTTAATATTGTGTAAATTTTTCTTCTGGTTCTGCTCATTTGACTATAAATGATTTAATACAAATATTCCCAGGTTTCTCTGAAACCTTTTGTCATTTTCTTATGATACAAAAGAATTCCATGACATTCATATACCACATTCCACTTGGTGGGTACTTCTTAGTTTCCAATTCTTTGCTACTACAAAAAGAGCTGCTATAAATATTTTTTGTACATACAGGTCCTTTCCTCTTTTTCTTTGATGTCTTTTTGGTTATGCTGGAGAGTGGTATCTGTGGATCAAAGAATATGTACAGTTCCAATAGCATTTTGAGAATAACTAGTTTCCAGAATTGGTGTACCAATTCAGAGCCTATCAGTGTATCTATGCCATTTTTTTTAAAGCTAAGTCTCCCTGGCTCATCCTAACTGGAAGTCCATCAGCCACTCAGTGGCCTGATCCCAAAACATATCAGCACATAAGCTTTAATTTGCTCCATTTTTTCTGATATTGGCTGATTTGCCCCTCCTTAGACAGTCTAGTGGTTTTGCACTCTTGTAGGTTCACCATATTGGTACCAGACTTCACACATATAATCAGCTTTTCTCCACTACAGTTTAGAACTGAACTCAAGTTTTCTGCCAGCTGACATCCCCAGCATCAGGAACTAAAGACAAACGCACCTTGTTGGGGTTTTCCTGCAGCCCTCCAACATGTATGATTTTCTTTTTTTTGGGGGGGGGAGTGTGAAGTTGAACTTCAAAGTTGTTTTAATTTGTATTTCTCTAATACTAATTTTTGAAGCATTTTTTTTCATGTGGCTGTTGATATCTTTAAGAACTTCCTATTCATATCCTTTCACTATTATCAATTAAGGAATGCAAACCTTTCTTTTCTATAGGTCTCTCCTTGTATTTTTTGTGCAGTTATTCTTTTCTTTAGTGTGCCTCATTGGCTTTTTGTAATTGGTAATGTTTCTTCATTGTCTCTGGCATTTTCTTCTGTTTACTGTTGTCTCCTAGCACTGTTTCTGAATTGGAATTTTGTGCTAGGGCTGGGCACTGCCCACTCCCACATTCTTGGATAGACATGGTAGGCCCACTCTTGATTTTGTTGCCACTGCAGTTTTAAATTGAGTGGCTAGGACTAAGCCCCACCCTCCTCCAGAAGCCCTGACTTTGGGATCATTCCCTTGATGGCCTAGCATAGATTTTGTCCCTCTGTCTTAGTCTCTTTCCATCTGTCAGTGTGTCTCTCTCCACAAACCCCAACTGTCTCAACTGGATATTGTAGATTGTGCTGGCAGCAGGGCTCTTGCAAGGCCCCCAGTCTTGGGAACTGCCTTGTTGCTGTTCTACATGTTTCTTGTGATGGTAGAAGTAGAAGAGTTACTTTCTGTCTATTTATAAGGTTCCCCAGTGCTGGCAGTTTTTCCTGCTGTGCCTCCACGATGAGCCCCTCTGGTATTACTAGCACTGACTCTAAGCCTAGCTGATGGGTTCCTAGTATACAAGTTGTCTGGGTCTTGTGCTAGCCCTGTCTTTTGTGGTTGCTTAGTTAGATACATTTGTTTCAGGGCTTTCATAGGACCCCATTGCTATGCAGGTTACTGAATTCAAAGCTGTCCTCATGTGGCTCTGGTGTGGACTGCTTTTGGATCCTTGAAACTTAAAAGAAGACTCAAATTTTTTCTAGGTATCTTTGAAACACATTGTGGATCCTAGTAGAGGTCCAAACTCACCCCTCATTAGGACAAGCAGGATAGAATAACTTAAATAGGATAACAAATTCAGAAAAACTTCAAAGAAAGTGTAGTATTGCCTAAAAGGGGTTAAATATTTTAGGTAGATTACTTAAGGATTCTGGGCTTATAAGCAAACCTTATCATATGTATTTTTAGTCTGTAAAGATCTCTGACTAGCTATCTGGGCATATATAATCACAAGGGAGGCGTTGAAGTGCAGCTTAAAAGTTTTAAAAAAATCATCTCCTCTTGTGTTCTAGGTGAGTTACTAGGCATGAGTATTTTGTTCATAGTAACATTCATATAAATGTATACAGTTACACAACAGATATTGGCACAAGCACTTAAACAAGATAGTTATCTTTTGTTGTTGTTGTTGTTTTTTGCCTTTTGGTGGGCAGTTGGGGTTAAGTAACTTGCCCAAGGTCACACAGCTAGGTTTTTGTTTGTGTGTGCCTTAAGTGTCTGAGTCCAGATCCGAACTCAGGTCCTTCTGACTCCAGGGCTGACGCTCTACTCACTGTGCCACCTAGCCACCCCCAAGATAGTTATCTTAAAGAGACAAATCTGACTTGTAGACAAAACATACCATGAAACTGACTGACCGATTATAATCTAAAACAATGAAGAAAAGAAACAAAACTAATTTTTTCCCAGAAGGCCCTTGAGCATCCAAAAAGAAGAATCCTGAATGAAGAGTCTCTTTAATGAATTCCTGAAAGTGCATCCTTCTGATGAGACTCCCTCCCCCCACCGTAGAGCAGCCTAATTCCTCAACTTGCAGTTGCATTCAAGGGTTGAATCTCCAGAGATAATACTCAGTATTCTAGAGGATAATTCCGTGGGGCCATACTTTTAATACCAAAAACTTGCAAATCCCCCAATATGCTTCTCTTTAATACTCTCCCCCAAATTTGGGAGTACACTTTTTTACAAATAGTTATCCCTTCCACATCTTAGAGGTCTAGGGTACCCCAAGAAATGGAAAATCCTCATACATTTTTGTCCCTTTGTACCCAAGTAGAAGTCTGAAAATTTTGGGGTTTTTATGGGGTGTTTGAAGTACCTAATTGTAAAATTTGGGTTAAGTACTTGTTCATAGGCTCTGTGTTGTGTCCTGGCCTTCATGTGTCATCTGCGGCTTCCACAAAACTCCCCCCAAATTCCCATTTAATTTCTTATGCTGACCATGACACATCAAAACTTCAATGGGGAAAGTCATGATGTGCAAGAGATAACTACAGCATCCATTGGAAGAGTGGGCTTATACTTAAAAAGTACAATGGTAGTGAGGCTTGGGTATAGGATATGCATATAGCAATGGCAATTCACAACTGGTGCCACAGGACCTAGAAGTCCTTCTATAGATTACTCACATTGGCTTCTCAGCATATGCTCTTCATAGTCTGACTTTCATTTGGCAGGATTCAGGTGACTTTCTCTTTGTACCTGTGTCTGTCTGGAATGTGTCTCCACTCCCTACTGAAGGTAGTGTCTCTTACTGGTTCACCATTTCCTATGAAATGGCTAATGAGGGTGGGAATAGGGGAGTTGAGGGAGTGATCTGAGAATTTTGTATCATACCCTTAAACCATAGGTATCCCTCAGGGTTTTATTCCAGACCCTCCTCTCTCTTTCCTCTACTGCTTCACTTGGTGATCTTATCAACACATGGATTTAATACTGTCTCTTTACTGATTCTCAAATCCACCTATCTTGTCCCAGTCTTCCTGTTAACCTCTAGCATCTTCAGTTCCCTTTCAGATATCTCATTAACTTTCACCTTAAGCCCTCTCCCCCCCACCCCTTCTCAATTACTGTAGAAGGCATTATATTGTCCTCCCAGTGCCATAGGCTTGCAACTTAGGAATCATCCTGGACTCCTCATTCTCACTACTCCCTCTCCTTCTCCCACTGCTTTCCCCTACCTACCCAATGTCCAAGCTGTTGCCTAGGCTCACAGATTTCACTTTTGCAACATCTCTTGAATACATACCTTTGTCACCTGGTCTAGTTTAATAGCATGCTGGTCGACCTTTCTGCTGCACGTACTCCCCATTCCATCCATCTTCCTTCAACCAATAGAATAATTTTTCTGTAATGTAGATCTGGTCATGTAAAGCTACCTATAGGATCGAATACAAAATGCATGTTTGGCATTCAAATTCTTTAATAACCTATCCCCTTCCTACCTTTCCAGTATTCTTGCGACTTATTCCCAGACACATACTCTTTGATCTAGGGACTCTCCCAGCTGTTCCATGGGTAAGACACTCCATCTCTCACTTTCAGAGCATTTTCTCTGTCCCCCATGCCTGGAACACTGCTCTGCCTACTGACCTCCCTGGCTTCCTTTAAATTCTAATTAAAATCCCACCTTTCACTGGAAGTCTTCCCCAACTCTCAATTATTTTTTATTTACCCTATAGTTTGGTTTGCATATATTTGTATATTATCTCCCCCATTAGATTGTAAGCTTCTTCAGAGCAAGGATGCCTTTTAATTCTTTTTTTATATACTCAGTACTTTTATATACATAGTGCCTGGCATTTAATAAGTGCTTAATGAATGTTTATTGATTGAAAACCTTCCACTCTTGTTGGAATCATCTTCTCAGGCAGCCCTTGGCTTTTATTGGCTAGAGTTCTTAAGAGTTTAGCTGTTTAACACTCTAGAGGCAGAACTTCTTGTTATTTTTTATTTATAATTTTGAAGAATGTTTCTACTTGATATTGACTCTGTTTTACTTGCTCAGTTGGACAACCTTAGTTGTTGGGTGAAAGAAACATTAATTTATTTACCAGCTAAACATTTTAGATTTTTCTGTGAAGCAGAAAACTTTTTCCATAAGTATAGTATCTTTCTAGGTCTAGGATATACTGGCTAATGAGCACTATAAGTGTTATATTTTGTAAATCTTTCTCCTGGTTCTACTTACTGTACTCTTTAATTTTTTTTAATGTTGAACTTTTTTTAATGTCTGAACTTTTCAGAAGAAAAATGCATATATACACAGTAGAACACAAATGAAATAATATATATGAAATTGTGGATCTCCATTTCATATTGTTTGTTTTTTAAGTATGTAATTCCACATAATATTTTCAAAAACTTTGTTCTGGGTGTTTGTTCCTTTTGGGAAGCATCAATATTGTTAACCCTTGCCTCTCCCCTATATTCCTTCCCTTTCCCCTTAAAAACTGAAAGGGAGAAAAAAACCTTATAATAATTAAGCAAAATCAAAATGATATAGCCAAACAAAAAATGTACCTCTCTTTCTCCATTTGGAGTCCTTTTTTTTTTTTTTTTTTTGCCTTTTGGAGGGCAATTGGGCTTAAGTAACTTGCCCAAGGTCACATGGCTAGGTTTTTGTTTGTGTGTGCTAAGTGCCTGAGGCCGGATCCAAACTCAGGTCCTTCTGATTCTAGGGCCGGCGCTCTACTCACTATGCCACCTAGCCGCCCCCCAAGAGTCCATTTCCTTTCTGTCAACAGGTCAGTAACATGTTTCATGATAGGTCCTCCAGGGAAATGGTTGGTTGTTACATTAATCAGAGTTCTTAAGTCCTTCAAAGCTGTTTTTCTTACAGTGCTGTCTGTGTGTAAAGTGTTCTTGTTCTGTTCTCTTCAATGAGCATCAATTCACTCAGGATTTTCTGCAATTATGTCATAATTTCTTACAACACAGTAATATTCTATTATGTTCATATATCACAGTTTGTTCAGCTGTTCTTCAATTAATGGCTTTTTTCTTAGATTCTGGTTCTTTGTTTTTGTTTTTCACCTGTTAATCCCACCTTCAGGCTCACAAAGTTTGTTTTGCTTGCAATTCCTACATTCCTGGTTATTTTCTTTCCTCTTAACAATTCCTCCACTCCCTGCCCCCCATCGAATCGAGGTCTTTTTATGCCAAACTGTGTATGTTTCCTTTGTTTTAAGTAAGGTTAATCTCATGCCCACTGCCCCCACCTTTCCTTCATTTTTGTATACTCTTCTTTTCATGAACCTGATTATTAGCACCCCTTTCCTCCATTAGTATATTCCTTTCATTCTGCCTCCTCTTTCCCCTCTTAAATCCTCAGAACAGAACCAAATTACCTCCAGGCTCTCTGGGTTTTTTTTGTTTGTTTGTTTGTTTTTAATTTCATTTTCTCAGTGCTCTTGGAAGAGATGAGGATTCTGAAGTGACACATCTTTTCTCACTATTAAAATGTTACCACCACATCACATACCCCATTCCAGTTGCTTAAAATTTTTATCTTTCTAGGGTTCTTTTTAATGATTGATGATTTAATGATTCATTCTTTTTAATGTTGATGCATTCTATTTTTTACATCACCTACCCCCCTCCTCCCTCTTTAATTTCCCTTTTATGTGTTGACTTCCTTGATTAAAATGTAAACAAGAATAGGAGGTATTTGTATCCTCAGTGCTTAGCACAGTGTCTGGCACATTGTGGATGCTTAGTAAATGTTTGTTGTTCATAACAGAAGCTGCTCTGTCTTGTATGATCCTGACTGGTTCCTTTCAACTTGAGTTTTTTTTTTTTTCTGGATTCTTGCAGCATTTTTTCTTTGACTTGAGAGCTCTGAATTTTGGCTTTGACATTCCTGAGATGTTTTTACTTGGAGGATTCTATCTTAATGCTACCCTATGTTTCTAATAGAGCCAGAGAGTTTTCATATGTGGTTTCTTGATATGTGATGTCCAAGCTTCCCCTCCCTCCATTGTGTTTTTTAGGCAATCGAAGGATTCTTAAATTATTTCTCTTACTCCCATTTCCAGGTTAGTTGTTTTTGATAGAGATATCTTATATTTTATTCTTTAAAATTTTTTGAAATTTTGTTCTAATATTTCTTGCTGTCTCTTACAATTCATTTCTGTTTGGTCTCTTCTGGTTTTCAGGGTAAGATTTGCCACTTCTTCCAAATTATCTATTTTCCTTCCATTTCTTTACCCCAGAGCTTTTATTTTTTTATCCATAGTATTAGGTCTTCTGAGTTTCTGCATGGACTGGTGTAGAGCATAAAGGATCAAGACAGAATATCCCGGAGATTAAAATTGGAAGTGGATTTTATTACCTTGGGATTGCTGGGGTCACATACCCAGATCAGACAGTGAGTTGGCACAAACAGTGTGCCGGTTTTTAAGAGATTCAATATTCAGGTTACATAAGCCAAAACTACAATCAGTGATTGGTCAGTGTATATTTGAATTTCCCATGCCCGAGAAGTTTACCCTAGGCTATGGGACAGGACGCTTAGAATTTGTGGAGATGGGGAACACCTGGTAGGGAGGTTGGGGGGGGGGGAGGTCAGGGGACAGGGAAGAATGAAGCAGGGATTTTACCCTAGGCTGAAGCTCCATGGATCAATTAAGGGAGGGGAAGGGTGGAGTTGTGCTGAAATGCCTGCTCACAGATCAATTAGGGGAAGGAAAAGGTGGAGTTGTGCTGAAATGCCTGCTCAATTAGGGGAAGGGAAAGGTGGAGCTTTAGATCAATTTAATTTATTTAGATCAATTTGATTTATTTAGTTTAATTTAATTTATTTAATTAAATAAATCAATTTATTTAGATCAATTTAATTGATCATCAATTAGATCAATTAGGGGAAGGGAAAGGTGGAGCTGTGTTCAACACTGGGAATCAGACTCTACTTGAATCTTTGAAGTTTGGAGTGTAGGATCTTTCGGGCAGTCTATTGTGTCTCAGGACATAGTAGCAGACCCAGAGGTAGCCTGGTTTGAACTTCACTTGCAGCAGTCCCTTTTGCTTTTGAAACTTCCAAGGTTCCCATCCCAGGGCTTATATATTTCCTTTGGGAAATCTCCTCAGGGGAATCCTTTACTTTCTTCAACACAGAGTCCCATAGGCCACATGTGTCTTTGGCCCTTTTCTGGTCTTTTTGGGAGGCTATAGATTTGTTTGCCTGTGCTGATGCTGCTATTGGTACTGGCTTTATTGGTGACCCCCTTCAATTGTCTGTGGGTTCCTGACTGTCTTTTTGTGCAGGTCTGGGATGGAATTACCCACTTACCATAGTTTCTCAATGGGTTTCTTGAGATTATTCAGTCTGGTATGAATTTTATGTTTTTTTCTGGAATGGGTGTGACTGAACTAGGTGCTTTATTGTTCAGGCAGCCATCTCGCCTAATTTATTCCTCAGAAAATGGAATTTTTCCTGTCTTGACTCACTAAAGAGTTCATACCCCATAAAGGGATCAGAATACAGACTCATTTTGCTTGCACATTAAAACTTTATTATGTATGACTGCATTCTGTGACTACATCAACTGAGCTGGAATGGGAATCACAGTATTCCCCTTCTATTACACATGGTTCATATATGCTCCTAGTATTCTGTCTGATAGAAGTCCCAGACTATCAGTAGTATTGCCATTTTCTTATGACCTCGCTCGATAGGTATCACATATAATCTTCATTCCTTCTTTAGGCATCATCATTGCTTCAGTGTCACATGGAATCTCTAGATAAGGTATCTGCATATTTCTTCCTTGGCTGGTAGTCCATCATCATAATTTGTCTTTTCTTCTGTAGAGTTCTGCATAGGTTGCATGGATAGCCAAAGTATATAGGTATTGCATTTTACCTTCCTGTTTACTATATCCTGTGATATCGTTTGGAATTATTTTAAGTCAGTCCTGACATTCTACTGATAGATGGTAAATTTGGAAATACCGAAGCCATAGTATCCACTGTTCTACTGACACCAATAACTTCCATGGGATATTTCAGGTTCATTTTGTGGTATCCCAAATATCAATAATTTTTTTATTTAATCCTCCAAATTGTGATTGAAATATGATGGTTATTTAAAATCAGTTCCTCTATCTTTCCCTCTGTTCAGGGTCGTATGCGTTCAGATGGAGTAGACCCATAAAGAATAAATGATGAAACCATATTTACTATTTCAGGCTCTAGAGTGACTTCCTTCCCAGGACCTAGTTCCTTTGCCTGGGTTGCAGAAGAGATTAGCTTCTGTAACATCAAGGCTTCATTCTTCTCACAAGAGCATCTGTCCTTCATATAGTTGCCTTTTCTCCAGTTATAGTGAAAAACCATTCTGGTTTTTCTGATAGTGATGTTTATATATTAGCTCAACATGGTCCATTCCTTTGTCTTATTTATTACCTTTCCAAGTATATTGGTTTTATCCAAGGTTCTTTCCTTCATGAGGTTTTCTTAGAACTTCTGCTTTTTTTTTTCTTTTTGGAGGGCAATTGGCGTTAAATGACTTGCCCAAAGTCACATGGATAGTAATTGTGTTAAGTGTCTGAGGCGGCTAGGTGGTGAAGTGAATAGAGCATAGAGCACTGGCCCTGGAATCAGGAGTACATGAGTTCAAATCTGGCCTCAGATACTTAACACAAAAACTAGCTATGTAACCTTGGGCAAGTCACTTAACCCCAATTGCCCTCCAAAAAGCAAAAAAAAAAAAAAAGTCCTTTGAGACACTCTATTAATTTATTCCTCCTTTCTACATAATATACCTGCCAATTCCATAATATGTAATCCCTCTTGATTCTAATTGCTTTCTTTTTGTCCCAGCTGTTCAATAGATTGATCCATGATGGCAGTATTCAACAATCTACAATATGGCAGTAAACTAGACATACACTAGTGATACAGTAAGGCAATCATCTAAGCAAATGACTCATAGAAAGTAATCGTGGAGCAAATTAGTAGCAATGGAATATTTCTTTTTAACACTAATACTGGCACTAAATCACATTTAATGGCACACTTTATTGAACAGCAGAATTTCACATTTAAATTTGACATACAGCAATTTGAATATAATAGAGGGAAATACTTATGGGAGGCTAGAAAACAAAATGTAGAACAAATAAACCCAAAATAGAAACAGGAGTTTTAGAAGACTTAGGCTGTAAAATCTCAGTGAGAAAAAAACAAAAGTTGTGTATCAAAATTATAAAATTCAGAAACCAACAATTGTTCCAAAAATAGCAATAAATTTTATTCCAAACTCAAAGCATCAAAGGAAAATTAAAAGAACACATACCAAAATATTTTTTTAAATAGAATTTTTATAAGTAGGAAATCTCCACTGCTTAAGTAAGAATCCTGGAATTTTTTCCTTAAAAACAAACAAACAAACAAAAAGCCCTACAAGAAATAGGAAATAAAATAGTATCTAAGCTCCCAGACCAGAGGGGGAAAAATCCAAGACGGGCTCCCACTTTTACTGGGGGTATCAGTGTCATGTGTTGCTATGCTGAAGAAGTCTAGTGGCTTCCCACTGGACTCTACCTGGATCATTATTTCCCAGCTACTTCCTCAGTCTTTCCATTGGGTGTTACCTTTTTATTTTATTTTTGGTCTTTATTAATTTATTAACTTTTAGTTTACAAGATTCATTTCCATAATTCTTTGAGTTTCAAATTTTTTCTCCCTCCTCTCCCTTCCTTCTCCCCCCAGCTTCATACAATCAATTATAGTATCTGCAAATACTTTCACATTAGGCATTAGTCAGGTTATAAAGAAGAACGGTATTAGATGGAATGTACAATGGGAAAGAGGAAACAAAACCAAACAAGAAACAGAAAAGGAGCAGTTATTTTGCTTCAATCTGGATTCAAACTCAGTTCTTTCTCTGGATGTAGACATCTCTCTCCATCATGGGTCTTTTGGGGTTGATTTATAACCCTCCATTGCTGAGAAGAGTCCAGTCTATCAAAACTGGTCGTCAAACATATGTTGTGTCTGTAACTGTATACAGATTTCTCCTGTTTCTACTCTTCTCACTCAGCATCAGTTTATATAAGCCTCTCCAGGTAAATATGAAGTCCATCTGCTCCTCATTTCTTATAGCACAATAGTATTCCATTACATTCACATACCACAACTTGTTCAGCCATTTCCCAATTGATGGGCACCCCCTTAATTTCCAATTCTTTGCTACCACAAAAAGAGCTGCTATAAATATTTTTGTACATATGGGTCTTCTTCCCACTTCTACAATCTCTTTGGGATACAACCCTAGAAGTGGTATTGCTGGGTCAAAGGGTGTGAAATTATTTATAGCCCTTTGGGCATAATTCCAGATTGCTCTCCAGTATGGTTGGATCAGTTCACAACTCCACCAGCAATGCATTAGTGTTCTAATTTGTCCACATCCTCTCCAGTATTTGTCATTTTCCTGTTTTGTCATCTTAGCCCGTCTGACTGGTGAGCTGTAGTACCTCAGAGTGCATTTCTCTAATCAATAGTGATTTAGAGCATTTTTCCTTATGCTTATAGATATCTTTAATTTCTTCCTCTGAAAACTGCCTGTTCATATCCTTTGACCATTTATCAATTAGGGAATGACTTGGATTCTTATAGATTTGACTCAATTCTCTGAATATTTTAAAAATGAGTCCTTTATCAGAGACATAGGTTGTAAAAATTCTTTCCCAATTTTCCACTTCCCTCCTAATCCTGGTTACATTGGCTTTGTTTGTACAGAAACTTTTCAATTTCATGTAATCAAAATTATCCATTTTGCATTTTATGATGCTCTCTATTTCTTGTTTGGTCATAAAGTCTTCCCCTCTCCACAAATCTGACAGGTAAACTATTCTTTGCTTTTTAAGACTTCTTATAGTATCAGCCTTTATACCTAGATCATGCACCCATTGGGTGTTACTTTAGAAAATTCCCTTGGCTCTTCTGCCCAGGAAAAGTTTGGTTTTCCTTTCAAGATGACTGCAGGAAATCAGTTATGGGAAGAGGAAGTAGGTGGAGTATTACCAATACTCTCTTACCAATTCCAGATGCCTATAACCAAAGTTATTAAACCTTTTGTTAGGAAGTTCCAGGTCTAAGTTTTCTATCCTTGCTCTGGAAGTTATAAAAAATGAACCATTTTCCCCCCAGCTTGAGCCCAACCTGGACAATTGTCCTAACAATATAAGTTCAAGTTATGAAATCTATTTCTCTCTTCCCTTACATTGCCTTTTCTCTGATATTTTTGAGTATTGAAAAGTATAGTTCTCTGATGCACTACTCATCCACATTTATTTTAGAATTTGTGTGTTCAGTTGTTTAAGTCTTGTCTGACTCTTCATGACCTCATTTGGGGTTTTCTTGGCAAAGATACTGGAATGGTTTACCATGTCCTTCTCCAGCTCATTTTTTACAGTTGACGAATTAAGCAAACAGTATTAAATGACTTGCCCAGGGTCGCACAGCTAGTAAGTGTCTGAGGCCAAATTTAGGCTCAAGAAGATGACTCCAGGTCTGGTATTCAATCCACTGTGCCACCTAGGTGCCCATTGATCTTAGAAAGTGAGCTTTAAAAACAAAAGGAAAAAGCAAACACTCTTAAATGATAATTTGGGGATAATATGCCTGCTCTCCCAAAAAGGAGAGGTGAGAAAAAGGTAAGAGGACTGAGGAATCACTAGCCTTGGTCTCAACAGTTTGAACAATCTCAGCAAAATCCAGCATCTGTTCTGAGACTGACATGTGGCTTGATCACACAATCCCTCCTTGTCCTGCAGCTTGGTGCTAAAGAACCATGACTAGTCTTCTTTTTTTTTTTTTGGAGGGCAATTGGGGTTAAGTAACTTGCCCAAGGTCACCCGGCTAGGTATTTATTTGTGTGTGCGTTAAGTGTCTGAGGCTGGATCTGAACTCAGGTCCTTCTGACTCCAGGGCTGATGCTCTACACACTGCGCCACCTAGCCACCCCTAGTCTTCTTCTTACACAGTTTCCTGGGGTACTTTTTTTAGTCTCTGACTCAGCTGTTGATATTGGTGGTCTTGACAGCTCTGCTTTCTTGAGGTCCCATACCCATTCCTCTCATTCTGGCAGGAAAACCCCCTAACACTACTCTCCTTTATCTGCTCTCTTGGGAATGGAAAGGGCGAAATTGTGAATATTTTTATCTTGATTAATAGTCATTCATATCCAGGGTTTCTATCTCTTTGGCAAACTCAAAGGCAAACTCAAAAGCAATATTCTTTTGCTATTATGTCTTTTTTGTTTGGAAAGGAGACCACATATTTATTAGCTAAAGTGTTTTCTGTGTTCTTTAAACTTCTTTCAAAAATGGTAGTATTCACAATGTATTTAATTCCACTTAGTAAATTTGCCAAATTGTTCTAACTTATTAAGAAATTTTTGGATCCTAGCAGTTAGAATGTTAGTAACCCCTTCCAGTTTTGTGTCATCTGCACATTTAAAAAAATATGCCATTCAGTCCTGTGTTGAAGTCATTGACAAAAAAAAAAAAGGGTGAACAATAAGGACAGATCTCTGGGCATTCCATTAGAGAATTTCCTCTAGGTTGATGCCCTTTTTTTAATGACTACTCTTTGGATCTGTTAATTCAAGTTCAGAGGGTACCTCCATTATCTAGAGTCCAGAGATGTCAAATTCCCAGGCAAACAGTCCACGAAACTACCAGGAAACCAGATTAAAATGTAATTGGGAAAAGTCTAACAAATAAAAATACAATACAACACAGTTAATGTTGACTTGCTATTTTTAAAGTCATTATGTGCCCTAAGGGGATTTATTTCTGTTTGAGTTTGATACCACTGATTTAGACCAAGAATTTCTTTCTTGTTCAAAAGAATCCAAGAGAGACTTTGTCAAATACTTCACTAAAATTGGTTTACTAAATTAAAAGTAATTCATCATGAATCCTGTCAAAAAAGAAAGAAAGAAAGAAAGGAAAAGAAAAGAAAAGAAAGAAGGGTCATGTGGCATAATGTTTGAAGTGGCATATTTAGCCAGGTTTATCCCATACTAGTCATCCAACAAAATAACCTAGGCTGGTGGAGTGTGGGCCCCTTGCTATTTTCCCCCTCCTCCTTTCCTCCTTTCATTTCTTGCCATTGCTTTGGGAGCAATAATTAAACCGGTAATAGCATTGCTACTGGAAAACTCATTTTTGAGTTGCCATATGGTCTAATTTACAATCCTTGTGAGTGCCTATACAAAGCTCCCTTTCCTAGCTATCCTTCTTTATGTGTTGCATTCCCCTATTAGAATGTAAGCTCCCTGAGGCCAGGGTCTCTTGATTTTATATTTGTATCTCCAGTGTTTAGCACATAGGCACATAAATATTTGTTGACTAATAAGTATTAACAAACTTATAATAAATTCTAAAATTTTTCCTTGAATTATAGAATCATGGCTTTTGAGCTGAAATAGATTTTAGATGTAATCAAGGATCATCGCTAGAAGTAATGTTAGAGGCCATGGAATCTACCCCCTTCATTTTATAGATGAGGAAACAAACACAGAGAATTTGTCCAACCTTATTTTATTGATGAGAAATCTGAGCCCTGAAGGGGGAAAGTGACTTGTCCAAGGTCAAGTTAAACAGTTTGCAGTTTGAAGGATCCACCTTCTTTCCATATTTAAAGCATATTGATAACATTTGGCCATCTTCTATACTATTGTATCTTTGCAATTCTCAACTATTTTCCAAAGACTACCTACCAGTTATATCAGCCAGGTTTTTCTGGCAATTCAGTGATGGTAGCTAGTGCTCCGTTATCACTTTTAAAATTTTTCCTGGGTTACAATTCTAGCTTAGCTGTTTTATTTTTTCTGAATCCAAAGATTGACCTTGAATATGTTTAAAATATGTGTGAGGATTTGGTCAGACAATTTCCTCAGCCAGTTTAATAACCCTACAGAAAAGTTATTTTTTCCCTTCTGACCTCTCATTAAGAAAATCTCACTAAATCTCTCACTAAAAAATCTTACTTTAGGGTTGCCCAAAGATGAATTAGTTGATTGAGTCATTTCTTGATGCCTCCTAGATAATAGGTTTCAATGATTGGAACTGTCCCATAATGAATTTGTTGACTTGGACTCTTGGGTGTAATAGACTTTGGGAGTAGCTACCTCTTTTGTGATAGCCTATAAAAAGGAGGTAACAGAACTTCCTTACTGTCCTTTCACCTTTATCATCTACCTTTCTTTTGCAGAGCTCCTCAGAATACAGGAGTGGAGAGGATTTTCACACACACACACACACACACACACACACACACACACACACACACACACACACACATGCCATCCTAAGAGTCTAGTGATTGCCTTGTAACAGAATCACATAGGGGCTACATGTGCTTGGTCAAGCAGTCTGAGAAAATTGCCTTTTGCAATGTATTATGTACTTTGCCCATGTGACTTGGGAAGGACATTTATAGACAATGTCATTCCTGAATCCCTGACTCCTAGTTAGAGGAGGTGTTATTTCTTGGACAGTGCTAGCTTTAGCAATTGCCTCACTGAAGTTTTTAGGAGTCCAGCCTTCTAGACTGAGAAAGGGTATTTCCTCGGCAGTTCAATCTTGAGACCTGCCATTTTAGCTAAGGGAATTCTCTAAACAGAAAATCTGAGAAGAAGATGGGCCCCATGCCTGCCCCGCCCAAGACCTCCTTGGCACAGAGGAGCAAAAAACCTTGGCTTAGATTTGCTGTTACTGTTATTCAGACAGTGCAAGGGAAGAGTCACTGGAATTTTTTGGTATTTCTCTATCGGCAATCCCAAGATCATTTCCATTCTGAGTGGAGTCCAAAGCATGGGGTGGAATGAGTATGAAGGTATCTAGGACAATGGAAAAGAAGAGGAGGGGGAAATTTGTGTCCATTGTTAAGGGATATTGTGAGTTCCTTTTTTTTTTTTTTTTTAGTAGAGTGTAATGCCATGCACAAGCAGCTTTTCAGAAGAACTGCTGCTGTGAACAGCTTTTAAGATTCTGATTACTCAGTATAGTGATCACTCTATTTATTCCATGACAAAAGCAAAACATCCACAGAAAATCAAGGTACAGCATTCACAATATTACAACTTATCACAGAAAATCACAATATAATATTCACAACATAGTCTCAAAGTAAAATAGTCAAAGTCTTCCACTCATGGGGCAACTAAGTTAACTCAATCAGTCACTTATCAGTAGTCTCCAAATATAATGTCAAAGTCTTCCACTCATGGGGCAAAGTCTTGATTAATTCAATCAGTCACTTATCAGTAGTTTCAAAGTGCACAGTCAAAGTCTTCCACTCATGGGGCAAAGTCTTGATTAACTCAATCAGTCACTTATCAGTAACAATATCTCAAAGTACTCAAAGTATAATCAGTCACTTATTCAGCAAAGTCTTACTAAATATCATACACAAAACCCTCTACCCCTTAGGTCACTAGTAAACTATAATTCCATAATTACTCAATACCCAAGGAGAGGTCTTTTCTTCATCTTGACTTGGGGCCTGTTCTCAGATTCCCTGGATCCCCTTCCATGGTCCCAGATTCTACCTGGATTCACCAGACTGTCACCTGGGTTCAATGGCAGACAGCTCTCAGTTCCCTGACCAGCTCTCTGCTCCACCCTGAAGTTCACAGGGTCTGATCCATGTCAGATACTTCACCATTTCTGCTCTAGGGAATTCAAGGCTCACCTAAGCCACAAACAAACAAAGTCTCTGCATCCCAGTCATGCTTTCAGTCACCTGGGCTACTGGCTCCTGGGCTCCTGGGCTCCTGACTCCTGGAGATAGGAGTTCATACCTTCTGTTCCCCTAATCAGAGGCTGGATCAGTTACTAAGTGTAAAGTACCTGCTACTTTTGCCAACACAAAGGGACCTTCAAATTCAAAATTACATTACCATTACATAGAGTCATCCTTTCTACATCATGGGAGGAGGGGTGGGTGGGTTAAGGACATGCCCCCTCCCCCCAATGCATAAAAAGTTTTGGCCTTCCATTCATACCAGAGAACAAGTCTGAATTATTATGGTACTAAAAGATAAAATATGTTGATATTATACAATACTATACATATATTTTCTGCATTTCTGAGTTTCTAAACTTTTTCTGTGTCATCTGCTGGCCTTTGCAAAAAGGGCCAGGGTCTCCCATTACATCCCGGGCTATCTCCAGTCATCCTGATGAATATCTGGCCACTGGACCCAGATGGCTCTGGTGACCTTGCACAGCCCTTCCTCACTCAAATCAAAGTCAACTGCTAGTCATGTCGTTATTTCCCTGATGTCATGATCCTCTTTGAGAACAAAGGACAAACACAAGCTGGCCTTAGCATGTTGTCTATGACTTCCACAAAACTCCCCCAAAATTCCCATTTATTTTCTTATGCTGACCTTTGATACATGGAAACTATGATGGGAAAAGTTGCAATGTAGAAAGATAACTGTATTTGTTTATTGATTCTTTTAAGTCCTTTTAATCTTCTGCATTTTCTGATGGGTTAAATATAGGTTATCCTACATCCATTACCACTGTTACCTTGAGTGTATGTATGGGATCTGGGCAACCTAATTGACCCACATCCATGAAAGCCTATACAAGAGTATACATGAAGCTTCCCAGAATAAACTCTGAGTGGAAACATAAGCCAAAAAGTAAGTGATCTTTTGGGGTCGGGATTTGACAGTTCTGAGTGATGGATTATGTATGACATCAAAAATAAAGTTATGGCAAATAGTAGATAAAAGAGGATAAAGAACTATCTTGTCAAATTTCCCGAATTAAAGAGGTAAACATTTGAATACTATAGTGCCTTCATTTTTTAATATAACAAACCAAAGGCCTTCAGCCTATAGCCAGTGATAGGCCTGATTGAAATGTAATTAAATTCTAATCAAGGATAATTGTTGTGAGAGTAGAGGGGGTAGATATGAGTGAGAGCTGTTATAAAAAGAGTCCCTAGGTTTTGAATCTCAATTATTCAAGAATCAACAGAAAACAGACATGTTAGGAGGAGATTTGGGTTTTAGCAGAGGATTAGATGATGGATTCAGTTTTGTTCATGTTGGATTTGAGTTATCAGTAGGACATCTGAGTTGATATGTCTAGCAGGCAGTTGGAAAAAAACCTGCAGGTCTAAGGGTCCTTCCACATGTAAAAGATTATGATTCTATAGTAATGAAGATGATAAGATGAAAAGATGGAAACATATAAAATCAAATGGAAGGACACTCAGTTTGGAGGAAGGTACATACCACCCCAGGGAAGGGGACAAAGATCCTCAGATCACTGCCCAGGAGGCTGCCCCCCAATTCCCACCACCATACCCCAGTCCCTTTGAGCTCTTCCCTCCCCCATCCCCCCATTTGCCATTTTGGTAGCTTCCAAGTTAAATTACTTACTCTTGATAACTAAGTGCTGAAGTCTTCACATTTGTAAATCAAGAAGTGTAATCTCTGGGGTTGGGGGAGTGATAATCCTTACAAGCAAGCAGGCTTTTAGGGAGAGAGTTTACTGAGGCTTGAAGCCACTCTGCTTTTCCTCTCATCACCAAAACTCTCTAAGTACTATCATAAAACTGGAAAGGATCTTATGTGTCATTTTATCTAAGTCCTTGATTTTACTGAAGACAAAATTGAGGGTGCAGAGAAGGGAACTGATTTGATCAAGGTCACAAAACTCATTCAACTCTTACTGTAATTGAAGCTGAGCAAAGGCAGAGTCAAATCAATACCTAGTTTCATAGATTCACAGACTATTGGAACTAGAAGGAACCTTAGAGATTGCCTTGTTCAGCCCCCTAATTTTACAGAGAAGGAAACAGGCCCTGATAAATGTCAGAGCAGAGACTCCAACCCAGTTCTCCAGAATGTCATTCTAGCATTTTTAGTCAACATGCTGATATTTGTTCACTCTTAGGGGTACTTGGACACCAGGCCACTGGACTTCCAGAGAAGTGGTCCCTGGTTTCACACCTAAGTCATATGCACTTCAATAAGAAGACCATTTCTCAGGTCAAGGCAGTTTGGGAGGATCAAACTTCTAGCGAAAAAAAAATCTTGGGGATTGGAGAGTCAAAAGATTCCCAGGGAAAAAAAAAAAAAAAAAATGGGGCGGCTAGGTGGCGCAGTGAGTAGAGTGCCGGCCCCGGAGCCAGAAGGACCTGAGTTCGGTTCCGGCCTCAGCCACTTAACACACACGACCAAAAAAAAAAAAAAAAAAACCTAGCCGTGTAACCCTGGGCAAGTTACTTAACCCCAATTGCCCTCCAAAAAAAAAAAGATTCCCAGGAAAGCATGGCCTTCCATAAGGAGTTTGCATACTCCTTGTTATGATTTGTGTCCCCCAACCATACCCCAATTTCTCCTCAACTGAGGGCAGATCCTACTAAGGTAGAGAACTCTATAGCCTAAGGAAGCATTTCTCCCTCCCACGGACAAACTAGGTACTACAGGTGCCTGATACATTTGGAGTTCTCTTCCTCTCCTCTCATAGGTGGCTCACAACACTTTCAAACTGGCCCTTTTCCTCAGTCTTTGTTCTCTAGGCCATGGAACAGCTTGAGAAGTTGGGGAAGGTAACACTTCCTGAGAAAAGACAAGATTCCTTAGGATCAGGAAGGTGTTGAGAGTTGTCCTGAGAAAGGCATAGACCTAAAATTGGGTTGAGATACTGTTTCCGTTACCTTGCTTTACTCCACCCCCCAACCTAAAAAAAAACAACAACAAAAAACCATCCCTATTCCTTTGGTGAGACCTGATTAGGTCTCTTGCTTTGGTTTAGAGATTCTCTCCAATTTATAATTTTGTTTGTACATAGTTGTTTACATGTAATATGCCCCCATTAGACTGTGACCTCCTTGAGAGCAGAGACTGTTTTTTGCCTTTCTTTGTATCTATAGCTTGTAACACAGTGCCTACCACATAGTAAATAAATAATAAATCTAAAGATTCTTCATCTTTCTTCATCTTATGGATTATAATACTTGAACTACCCAACTCATAAGGTTTTTGTGAGGAAGGCTTCCTCTCAGCTTTAAAGCACCATGTAAATGTGAGCAATATTTTTACAATTGTTATTTTGTATAAAACAGGAGAGTTTCAAAGTCAACTCTTGTGCTCCATAAGTAACATCTGAATATGTTGCAAATTGTGTCCACTATATGTTATTGTCTACTGGAAACTTTGTGTTTGCAATACATTTATTATTGTAACTTTGTAGACAAGACTAATAACTGTAACATTTACACAGCCAAAACAATAATGATTACTAGTGAGAAGAGCACTGAAGTTGGAGTCAGGTGACTTGAGTTCAGATGTCAGTTTTGTTTCCTACCATCTGTGTGATATTGAGCAAGTCAGCATCAGAGAATTTTGTAACTTGAAGGGGCCTCATCTATTCAATAAAATACATGACAAGTGGCTAGCCAACATTTCTTTGAACACTTTACAAGGCAATCTGCTCTACTTAGGGATAGTTGTAATTTTTAGGAAGATTTTCCCATACATTAAGCCTCAAAATGCCTCTCTATAGCTTCTGCCTATCCATTGCTTCTAATTCTGGGGCCAAGAAAATTCATTGAATACTTCATCTACTTGACAGCCCTCCAAATGCTGAAGATATCTGTCAAGTCTTAATCTGAATAGTTCCATTTACTGCATATAGCTTGCACTTGAGACCCTTCTCTATTTTTCCTCTTCTATTTTAGATGCCTTCCAGCTTATCCTTGGTAAATTATGGTGCCCAAAACAGAGCATAGTGTTCTAGTTGTGATCAGACCAGTGTAGCTGCTTTATTCCCAGAAGTCATAGCTCTCTTCATGTAGCTGAAGACAACATTAGCTTCCTTGCTGAGTATTGATTTCACTTTGCTGGGCTTCAACTTCTTTATCTGTAAGGTAAGCCTAGGTCTTTAAGGTCCCTACTAGTGCTAGGTAGTAACAATTCTTTGGTTTCCTTTTAAAAGGGCCCATTCTATTTATCACACCTAGTAGCTTGGTACTTAGAACTTGGTACTAAGGGGGACAAGGCTAATAGTTCAATTTCCATGGGCTAGTTACCTTGACTCTGTTCTGGCTATAGACTATAGCACAAACTATCTCTTGGACTCCAGGCCTGGCACTTTATCCACTGTATCACTGAGCTGCCCTATGGGGTATCTAACCATTGGTTTGCTGAAGGATCAGCTATATACCTGTCTTAAAATATCTGCCAGGTCTGCAGACAGATACTTTCTAGTAAGTCAGTACAGACAGAAGGAGCCCTGTCAGTTGAGAGATTCATCCCTGGCAATCAAAAGAGCCAACTATTCTCTTGGAAGGATATTACTGTTGCCTCTTGGTGAAGATCAGGCTTTTCCCCATTCCTAACCAGTACTATCTTTCAGAGGAGCAACTTACTCTAAAGAGGTTCCAGGTATGACATTACAGAAAACGGGCTCAGGGAGTCCAGGTAAGTGATTTCCTCAGCACACTGTGCCTACCAGGTAGCAATATGAGAACAGTGTGAGAAAAGAAAGGACATCAGGGTCTTGCAGTTGGGTCATAAATTGCTTGACCACCTTGTTTCTAAGGATGCGTCTCTATATTACTATATTTGTACATGGGTGTTCTTATGTATTTGTGGCAGAATGTGTCCCAGGCTTATGGGAGAAATGCTTTGTACTATTATTTCTGCTCCATGATTTTAGTAAACATTTTTGTTTCAAGCTAATTGTGTCTAATGGTTGACTGTTAAGGGTGGACACATCAGTGGAAGCCTGTGATCCATAGTTTTAGGAGTTCAGACTCACAGAATATCCTGAACCTGGACTTCCCTCAGGAGAACCAACCTGTGAATGAGTTGGGAGAATATCCTGAAAGAGGATATTGCATTACTATGTAACCTTGACTGAGCTACTCTCTTTAAGCCTTAAGTTTTCTCCTTTGGCAAAATGAATGGGATGAACTAAGTCAGTGATTCTCAAAGTATGCTTCAGGGATCCCTGAGGGTTCTTTCATAGTCAATAAGGTTAAAGCTAATTTCATAGTGATAGTAAGATGCTTTAATTTCTAATACAATAAAACCAAGAGTCAGCTTGACTGCCAAGCACTTATCTCTGACTCTGAACTGACTTGCTCAATATCACACAGATGGTAAGAAACAAAACTGAGATCTGAACTCAAGTGCTTAACAACCAGCTCTCTTAAAAAAGGGTGTGCACAGCATATTTTAAAGTTTAATCTGCATTACTGACATTTTCTCCATTACTTTCTTAAATCTAGAGTCTGGACAGTCAGTTAAATAATGAATCAACTCTGGATGTAGCATTTGTGGAATCCCAAGATATAAATGCTCGCATAGAAAATGGTAAACTTATTTTGAAATAATTTTTAAGAGTATAAAGGGACCAAAAATCTTTGAAACTAGATGATCTCTAACATCAAATAAAGATCTAAAATCTGTGATTCTAAATTCAAAGAGTACAAGTCAGGAAAATTTCACTATAGGTCTCCACGGAGTGAAGACATACACACATATATAATGTATGTTTGAACATGTACACTTTGTGTTCAGTTGTTTCTGATTGTTTGTGACCCCATTTGGGGGTTTCTTGGCAAAGGGTGTTCAGGGAAAACTAGTATCTTTGGTGTGAGAACTTGCCAACCCCTTTTCAGGGCTGCTCATCCACCTCTGGTATCCAACTGGTCACCCATCTCTCACCTGTGACTCTAAGAAGCTGGCATACTCAGTGGCCACACCCTGGTAAAACCATCTTGGCAAATGGGTTAACCCAGGTTGAGGGCAACAGATAGGCCTCAAACCTGTTGGTGTGTTATGGGGATGGCTAACCATCCCCCAAGCATGTGAAGACATCCTATGAAATGAGCAGATTAGAACAATTGGTGACTGAAGCAGGCACAGTATAGCACTTAGAGCTTGGTCAGACATCGGAGGTGACAAGGTCATCCACTGCATCCTGGTCCATTGCCAGTTACTCTGACTTTTGTCCTGCTACTGGACTTATGACTCTACAAGAAAGGGTGAGGCTGACAACTTTGTGCAACTCTGCCTCATTTAAATCCAATTCACATACAAGTCAACACCTTGTGATGTCGTTGATCCTCTTTGAAAATGAAGGACAAACAACAATATAAATACGTACATATATGTATAGATAAAAACACAGAAGTGTATATACAGTATGTGTATATAAATAACTCTCTATATAGTTTTATGTACATACATAAATTATATACACACATATACTGATAATCTCAATGGATTGTCATTCAGATGCATGCCTTAATCTGGACAATGACTGGTTTTCACCCATCTAGTTGTTTCTGTATGAATAGTTAGGTTAATCTTTTGATTAATCATGGATGTCTTGGAGGAGACTTTGTAATATTCTGGGCCTTGATAAATCCAACACAATAGCATCTCTAAAGGGAATACATGAAAGACCCCACCATCAATAAGGCATCACTCTTCCATTCAGACTTTGAAGAATAAATCCTCTGTAATAGTGATATACACCATTAGCAAGCATTTATCTCTATATCATAGAATAATATTAACACATGAATGAAAATAGCTGTTCAGGCTGTGTTTTCCCTGATGCCTTTTGCAACAAACAATAAACTCACCAGCAGTGTGGGACCTTGTATGCTCTTAACCTTCAAGTCAATTGTGTGATTAGAATGGTGTGATTTGCTGTAGAGCTATATGTGAAAGCTTGCTTCTTTTTTTTTACATATATATATCTTTAAATCAAGAATTCCTTCAATACATATGTAGATCACTGTCATAACATTATTAAAAGCTAAGAAAGTAGGCCTATGAATTGGTAGTTATGGTTCTCTTGATTACCATTTTGGTTGTTAATATTATGTATGATTTTTTTCTGGTTATTTTTGGTATCTTCTCTTCCCTGAGCAATTTTAGAAAACAATTTCTCAGTTCTTTAAAATTTATGTCCTTTTCCTGCACTGATTTCTTCTGCATATATGTAGGTTTGGTCTGGTTATTCTTGAATTTATCTTAAGTGCTATTTCTACATATAGTACATTGGGGACTAAAGTGTTAGAATCCAATTATGGTTACTCTGTCACTGATGATTAAAATAGATCATTATAGAAATATGGTACAATTCTATTTTATAGCTATTTGTGGTCATCCTGTTATTTTCATCTTTTTATGCTCTTGGGTTGATGTGGCTCATTTGGTTTCATGCCAAAAAAATTTTTTTTTTTGCTTTTTGGAGGAGCAATTGGGGTTAAGTGACTTGCCCGAGGTCACATGGCTAGTAAGTGTTAAGTATCTGAGGCCAGATTTGAACTCAGGTTCTCCTGACTCCAGGGCTGGTGCTCTATTCACTGAGCCACCTAGTCACCCCTAATGCCAAGATTTTTGTAGATGTATTTTCCCTTCCATTGCTTTTTTTTAAAACTATTTTTGAAGTGATATTTCTCATAATTTTCCACCATTCTACTCAGCAGTGTTTTGCAAATAAACTTGTAGTATAAATTGACTTTGTTTTTGGTTCTCCATTTCTGCCTGAATGACAAAGAGATAATAAATGGTAGTTTCTGAAATCTTTTAGCCTACTTGTCATTGTAATGCTTTTATGGTAGTTAAACTTTTGCAGAAAATGATGACAATTAAGATTAACATTGATCTCTTCCTTTATCCGTTTCTCATTTCCTACCATCAGTTTTAATAGGTTGAAGTTGTTAAGTTGTTACAGTTATTTATAGTGCCTTCTCATCTTTAACCTCTTGTTTGATTTTAATTTTGAATTCTGCTCTATACTTTTTTAGTCTGTGTTCTGACTGCCCATGAGACAAGCTGATTCTGATATTGTACATCTGTAACTAGTAATTTTCTGCCTGTTGAGATATAGTCAGCTTAATTTTCTTTGGTGAGTTGTTTGGAGCTTGTCTTATCTAGTACCTTCATACTCTCTCTTTTGAGGGGGTGGAGGAGAGAAAGGAGAGAGAGAGAGAGAGAGAGAGAGAGAGAGAGAGAGAGAGAGAGAGAGAGAGAGAGAGAGAGAATATTTTAAGCATTAACTCTGTCAGGCACTATGCTAGAAATATAAACAAAATAATCCCTACCCTCAAGGAGCTCACATTCTTGGGGGGAGAGAACAACACATAAAGGGGAGATGAAAAGCAAAGGGGGTAAGGCAAGGTGGTTATCAACAGGGAGCAAGAGGCAAAGACATTTGGGGAGCTGAGTTGTGAATTCAGTGGAGCATGACTCAGTAGTCTGGGCAGGCAGTCACATATCATGAGAAGCTGGCCTCTGAGTGGAGCTTTCTCCAGGGAGGCAAAGTGCCACAGATCTCCAGACTTTTTTTTTTTTCTAAACTGCTAAACCATGGTACATAATCAAACACTCCACAAGCATTTATTAAGCACTGGGGTCAGGCACTGTGCTTAGGTGCTGGGGATATGATTATAATAAATGAAAAAAAATTCCTTCTCAGGAGTTTATATTCTAATACATACAAATAAGACTGGCCTACTTACTGCTTCTGAGAGCATCTTCATCATGTGATACAGGATGAAGGGGGAAAGAGGAAGAGATCTTCCATTTTTTTCTTGGATGGGGCCAGTCCTGAGCAAAATGTTTAAATGGGCAAAGTTTGCCTTTGGTATATTCTCACTTTGAGCCTCTCTCCTCTCCCAATGCCCTTCCTCTAAGGTGGTCCCTGACCTCAAGGAGCCTCCAGTTTGGCTCTTTACCCAATCCTTCCCTAATCTCCAAAGTGCATTATGTTCCACTACTATTTACCTCTCTTGCACCGTACATAACCCACCTCCTTCCCTCACTGCAGTTGTTGGTATTAGGATGAAATCAATCTGATTAAATATGCTATTCACAGTAATATGTGATTGGTGCATTGGTCCTTTACCTCTCAGCATTTTAAAGATAGAAGTTTGTAAATCCAATTTTTTAAATTTTTTTTCTGGAGGGCAATTGGGGTTAAGTGACTTGCCCAAGGTCACATGGCTAGTTTTTGTGTTAAGTGTCTGAGGTCGGATTTGAACTTGGGTCCTCCTGACTCAAGGGCGATGGCTCCATTTACTGTGCCACCCAGCTGCCCCTAGATTTATTTCTAATTGGTGGAAATTCAGGCTATTAGAAATTGTTGCGTAGAAGAGTTCTTAAAGTATATTCTGGTAGTCTCTTTCTTGTTTCAATTCCCTAAGCCCTTCCTGTTTTTCCTAGCTTCTTTTCTTTCTCCCTTTCTAGACTCATGTAGTGTCTAAAAGCTCCATTTGTTTTCTTCTAAATAGCTTCTATGGCAAGCATGGTACTATGGAAAGAGCATGGGTTCTGGAGCCAAAGGCAGATAGAAGCAGCTGGGCGATGCAATAGATAGAACCTGAAGTCAGGAAGTCCCAAGTTCAAATCCAGCTTCAGACACTAATTAACTATGAAGCCTTGGGCAAATCACTTAACGTAAATGGAAAATAAATAGCAACCTATTTCCCGGGCTGTTTTGAAGATCAAATGAGACCAGGGTCCAAATTCCACCTCTGATACTGCCTTGACTTCTCTAGTTTCATTTTACTCATCTATAAATCAAAGGACTTGGACTAGAAGACCTAGACTTCAGCTCTAGGTCTCTGATCTCATGATCTCCCAGAAGCCTGGTGGTAGTACAGGTTTCAGGAAATGTTGGTGGCTTGGCAGGGAAAGAAGGGGTTAATTCTAAGTGGGTATTTATAAGGTCAGAAATTCCTTAATGACATACATTGTACAGATTAACCAAATTTTGTTCATGTATCCATCAAAATTGATCACAAAACAATATCAGTAAATGAATGTAACAATATAACTTTTGTTACTTGGAATGGAAAACATTTTGAAGTAAGAAAGGTAAGGGAAGTTGTTTGTGATACTAGCAACATTTTCAATGCTGTATGATTTCAAGGAAGATTCCCCGTTGAAAAGAGCTGTATCCAGGAGTGAAACATATAAAAATGTTTGCCTGTCTGTGGGCCATTTAGGTTTATCTTCCTTAAAATCATTGTCACCACTGCTGTGTATTAGTAAGCTTTGCTCTGGGAACTGATCCTTAACTTCTGTGTTGATTCGAAGTCTCTTCAGTCCCCAGATAGCCAGATATTCTGTTGGGAGGGTGGTAGTGCTACACAGGGAAAGCTTCAGGTCCCTAACCAAAGTAAAGTTCAGTAGGAAGCCCAGTGCAGTGGTGTCTGTGAACCAGATAGTCAGATCACTGTCATAGCTGGCTTGCTCTATTGTATAGGGTAAAACAGTCTTACAAGTGCACATCAGATTAGCCAAACTGTAATCACAATCCCGTATATCAGCAGAGCAGCTGCAGTTTCGAATGGTGTTTTCCTTGGTGAAAATCAATGTGTTGTTCTTTTGACCTCTTACAAAGCTGCTGTATGCAAAGAAGCCAAAGAAGCTAATTAGAAGGAGGTGTTGACCAAAGGACAGAGCCATCTTTTTCACAGATAAGACAGTGGCACTCATTTGTTGGGTTGTCTTTCATTCGGTGAACCAAGCCAATGCCAACCACCTGGGAGAAAGCAAATAACCTTGTCACTACAAATTCCTCTTAAGAAAATAATTTGAGAAAAAGAAGTACCTATATTCCAATTCTGGTCTTCGGTTTCTGGTTCTATTGAGGGCACAAAATACTGAAAATACCAAGCCACAGGCAAAGGGCTTTCCCCAGAAATATACACAGGATTACAACCATGTTATTGTGCCTTCCAAAAGCCCAGGACACCACCCACTGATAGCAGCTGTCATTGCAATAAATGTGCCAATGAAGGAGAGAGGATGCCAGAGCTGAAGTCTGCCATGTAACTGCTGAGAGAAGCTTTTATTATCTGTAGGGGAAATGCAGCTATTTGCAGCTATTTGAATAACATATCTTTCAGGCATCCAGTTGTTAATGTTTTGTAACTATTTGATTCTTCAAACATGGACTAATTTCTTCCCCCTTTGCCCTCTTAAAACAGGATGTTACAAAATCTAGAACACAACTTTTTATAGAATTCATCTTATTCCCCACATTCTCCCTATTGTTAAATATTAGACAACATACCACAAATACCAATTAAATGTTTAGTTAATGGTAAACTTTAACTTGATTCACCCTTATTTTTCTTCTAGCTGGGCTCCATTTTTTATACCCCCCTAGTGTTATCTAATGATCTAGCTCGCCTACTTACTCTGTACTTTCCCAAGATGACTAAAGATTAAAAGCAATAGGTTGAATTAATAGCTTACATTTGTTACTGAGTATAAATAAACAATAATGAAGCTAGTTAAAGGAAAATGAAAATTTTACTGATGCCATTATTATCTCAGAATAATATAATGTATTGGATTTTATTTCCATCTGTACAGATAGCATATACACTACACACAGTACCTACCTATCTACTGGGCGATAAGTAGTATTGTTGTTTAGACATTTCAGTTGTGTCAGACACTTTTTTTTTTGCAAAGATATTGGAGTAGTTTGCCATTTCCTTCTCTAGTTCATTTTGTAAATAAGGAACTGAGGTAAATAGAGTTAAAGTCCTTGTCCAGGGTCACACAGCTAGTATCTGTCTGAGGCCAGATTTGAGCTCAGGATGATGAATCTTCCTGACTTCAGGTCTACAACTCTATCTATTGCATCACCTATTTACAAGTAGCATTAAGCCCTATGAAAAATGCAATTTTTTGTTTTTTAGTTTATTATCATAAACTTACATATTGAAACTTAAATATAAAGTTAGGGGGGGAAGTATGTAAAATGCAATTATTGTGGGGAATTACAAACTTTTCTCTTCCTGGTTTGTGGGGGGAAGAGTGAAGAATGAGGGGAAGACAAGTGCTTGGGTCCTTATTCCCTTTCCTAGATGTTTTGGGAAACAGCTCTGTTTTTTAATAAATATACTCAGTTGCTACTGGGGAAATATAGGGAATGGAAAGATGTTTGAAGAGAAAGTGGAGGGCCATCTCCAAAGTTTTAGACCCAGTGGAAAATACTGATGTGAGTACTACTCAGGCATTGGGGGAGAAAGAATGCAAACTGTAATTAGCTGTTATGAGCCAACAGGGGATGAAAGAAAGACACCAGCTTGTAAGGTGTATGAGGAAAGCATTCCGTTAACACTTAGGATACTTACTCATGAGGTTTTGGGCTGTGAGAACCAATGAAAAAAGAAGGCTTTTTTTTTTTTTAATGGAAGGATTCTTGAGTGGAGACACATTTTGGTTTATAAGCACATTGGGGCAGCACAGAAAGTCTAGAATTTTCTTCCCTAACAATTCTGGACAGCTGATCTTCTGGAAATGGGAACAAGTACCAAATGCTAGAGGCTGAGGAGAACTCCATGGAAAGAGATAGTTGGAAAAACTTAAAAGCAACAAACAATAGATAAAGGGGCTTGTAATGAATGACCATAACCTGCTGAGAGATGGGAAGAAAGATGCTACAGAGAAGAATGAAGAGCAGTACTGAGGGAAAGGAGAAGTAACTAGAGGTAAGAGCTACTAGAAAACAGCAATGGAATTAGACATCAGAGGATCTGAGGCAGGGAGAATGAGCACAAGAAGGTCACAGACAGATGCCCCCTTCTGGAGCCCTATCCATGACTGCATTATAAATAAATGAAACTCTAGGACTCAGGGACAAGATTATGGTGAGGATCATTTTCTGTGAGTTCTGATTCAAGTCCTACTTGGTTTCCTTGACTTGTAAATGCAGCTTCTCATGATTTGAGCTTTGTGAGCCTGTTTGCTGGTGAGAGCAATTGGTGAGATATACCCTGGAAGTGTATGTCAGATATTGAAGTTCCCAGATCACGGGTGGGGAACCTGCAGCCTCAAGGCTAAATGTAGTCTTCTAGGTCCTTGGATACAGCCTTTTGGCTGAGGCCAAGTTTTATAGAACAAATCCTTTTATTAAAGGGATTTGTTCTGTGAAGTTTGGATTCCGCCAAAGGGCTGCACTTGAGGACCTAGAAGGTCACATGTGACCTCAAGATCACAGACTCCCCACCCCAGTCCAAGATTATTGGGGTGGAGGCAGTAAGCCAGCTTGTGAAAGGTCTTCAAAGTCTAGCCTTGCCCTTCCTATCAGGAGGGATCCTGTCACACAAAGATTATATAATAAATAGCAAGATAGTCATAAACAAAGTAATGTGTGATTTGGAGTGATATTAACATCAAATTTGGTAAATGGTGTTACACATGCTCCACAGTCTCTCTAAGGTACTTCTTTTCCACACTGTCATGACTCCTAGAGGCAAGCTCTCTAATGCTTCCATTAAACAAGCAAGCTGATGGGATCTGTACGTGTGCCACAGCCCCATTACACTTATTTAAAGATAGAGATATTTGTGATTGATTGAAAAGTTGACCACTGATGATGATGTCATGATTTCATGAAGACCTGTAAAATGAAAAACACAAACTAATTTCCTATCTTTTCCTTTATAATAAAAGAATGATGAAAGAGAGAGAAAAGAGTACAGTACTAAGTCTCTTAGGACCATCTATAAAGATCAATTTTCCTAATGGTGCTCTTAATGTAGGTATCCAACCACTGAGTTGACATGTTCCTGGATAAGCTGAACCACCTTCAAATTTTTATTTATGTTCTTTCTGCTGATTGAAGATAGGGGATTCAAAGGAGAAAGATGAAGAAAGGAAGTGATCAACAAGGTAAGAAGATGTTTGAAAATGGGATTTGAGTTTCTGTACAATGATTTAGGGTAAAGTCACTTAGCCTCTCAGCCTCAATTTCTTCCCCTATAAAATGGGGATCATAATACTGTGGCCCTTTTCTCACAGGGCAAATAGGATAGTGTCTAGAAAGTGCTTTAAAAACCTTGAAGTCGTATAAATATCTATTGTTATTGCTGTTATTATTGTTATCACCTCATTTTTGTATTATTCAATTGGGTTCAGATAGAAATGGTTCTGAGACAAATAACTATCCTACTATCTTCGTTTATATTTAATGTTGCACAGGTAGATAAAAATCACTGTTTTTAATAGTCTAACAAAAGCATTAGTATGTAAATTTGTCCTCTATTATCAGTATAACTCCAATATCAGATAGGGCAACAAAGACGAATACAACTCATTCTGTTTCCACATTATTTTGTTCTTCTCTGCTAAGTCTCTATATTTTAACAACTTCTTGTTTCATATAGTTTGGAGTTGTCAGTTCCCTATGCAATAAATTCCAGTGGTTCCTTATCATCTTCAGAATCAAATATAAAATTATCTGTTAGATTTTTAAAGCTTTTCATAACCTGGCTCCTTCCTATCTTTCCAGTCTTCTTAGACCTGCTCCCCACCAAGTACTCTGTGATCAATTGACATTGGCCTCCTTGCGGTTCCTCTCACAAGACACTCCAACTTCAGACTTCAGAGCATTTTCACTGGCTGTCCCCCATGCCTGGCATTTCCTCCCTCCTCTCCTCTCTCTGCTGGCTTTCTTTAAGTCTGAGCTAAAATCCCATCTTCTGCAAAGGAGCCTTTCCTGATTCTTCTTAAGAGGGATGACCTTCACCATGAGATTACCTGAAATTTACCATGTATATACATCTTGTATGATAAGAGAATTTGGGGTTTAAATTTTTTTTACTACCATTTACTTAAAATGAGGTTGTATAACTAGCTAGAGCCTGCAGAATCAAGTTGAGACATCAAATTATAGCTCTAGTGTTAATGCTGAGTTTGCAAATTCCAAATATAACCCTGGTATTTACTGCCTAGTTTATTATTTTACCTGATGTAGGTCTTACCCTTCTGCCATCCATTCTTTGTGTAAATCATTATCTTCTCTGTCTGTAGCCATCCTTTTCATATAACTAAAACCTATATAAAGTTGCTGAAGCTGCTGCTTAGGGCCCATTGTGTTTTTTTTTTTTATCCAGTGAATCTATGCTTGGAGCATATAATATACCAGTTTTTCCAGATCTTTATAGGTTGATAGATATGACTGACAGCAGTATCTATCAATGAATCCTTGGGCAATTTTTGCATTACTTGCTCTCCCCATTAAACTGTGAGCTCCTTGAGGTCAGGGACTGTTTTTTTATCCCCAACACTGAGCCTGGCACCTAGAAGGCACTTAATAAATGCTTGTTGTGACTTAAAAGTATGAGAATTTGATAAGGAGACATCTACTAAAATGTTGTTCTTAAGTTTTTGTGAATCAGTGTTATTTCTGAGTAGTTTTCAATAAAAAATTTTGAATATTACAGTTTATTGATTGAGTGTATATCTATATGTATGTGTGTATTTGTATATATACACATGCATAAATTTTTGAGACAACTATTTTTGTGAAGACTGTGGAAGTGATATTGATGTGTCTCGTATCCCTGACTTTCATCCATAATTTATTCATTCTTGTCCAATAAGATATTTGTCATTTTTTGTTGTTGTTTACGAAAGTGCTGATAACCTAGAAGGAACAGGTTTCCTGTCGAAGTCTTCCATCATTACGAGAAAAGGATAACTCCAATGCTGTACCAAAAGCAGCTCCCTAATTAATCAATAAACACTTAATAAGTGACTACTATGTGCCAGGCACTGTGCTAAAGAATACAGAAAGAGGCAAAAGATGGTTCCTGCCCTCAAGGTCTTACAATCTAACAACCCCATAAAAATGCCCAGGGTTAAGAGATGGAGCATCTTGCTCATAGTATAGCCCAGAGACCAGTGTCACTGAATTGGAGTTATGTGTTGGGGAGTAAGCTATAAGAAGACTGGAAAGGTAGGAGAGGGCTAGGTTATGAAGGGTTTCTGAATGTCAAATGGCATTTTGTATTTAATCCTGGAGACAACAGAGTCACTGGAGTTAACTGAGTGGGGGTGGTAGTAATATGATCTCTCTAGTTAGGACCTGTACTTTAGGAAAATCACTACCGACTGAATAGAGGATGGATTGAGGTTGGAAGAGACTTGAGGTAGGAACACCCTTGTATCTTCCATATGGGGAGACTTCATCTTAGGTGATCTGGGCATTCCTCAGAACTCTATTATTCTATGTATCAGTGAGATTTGGTAGGTTATGACTAAAGGACGACTAGCCTATGGCTTTGGAAGGGCATACCTTATTTAAAAGGAAGTGAATGATTGAAAGGTAGCAGAAGAATAACATTATATAAAGACAATAGACTTATGTAAGGAAGTCCACAAACCAGAGGGGAAAAGCTCAGAATGCACTGAAACTGACAAGAAAAGGGACATCGAAAGAGGCACTTCTGGCAAATCCTTTCCCAGCATCTTACAACTTGTCTGACCTTTAGGAAATGAATTAATCTCTCTTTGATTCAAAGAGCTACTCAAGTTACTTAAACGTTCAGTGTCCCTGGCAACTTTGTATAATCTGTTCTACTGGAATGAGTTTCCACAATGAGAATTCCCTACCCAAATGAGATATAGATTTGGGGTGAAAATATAACCCCACAACTTCACAGACAACTAAAGCAGCTATTATAAATTCAGGGATTTAATCTCAACAAGGTCTGTGACTGAGTGACCTTTGGTATGGAAAATAAGGGGCATTGTGATTTTCAATTGCTCATCTCTTTAATTATTTAAACAGGCAGATATACCGAGTTATAAATTAGTCCATAGTCTTCTTTAGTACTTTTAATATAGGTAACATGTTGGACAATAGTCAGCATTTTAAAATATAGCAAAAGGCTAGAATCAAGGTCAAGTCTTAGAGGATTAAAAGTAATAAGGATTATGTAAAAGTGCTACTGTTAGTTTCAAGTAGGGTGGAAATAGTGCTGTATATGGAAGTAGAGTACCAGGGTTCATATCTCAGTTGTGCTACTTAGAACAAGTCAGTAACCTGTTGGTGTTTCAGTTTCTTGATCTATTAAATGTGGGAGTTGATCTTGATAACTTTTGAGCATTCTTCCAGTTGTAAATCTGTGTGATTCTATTCAACCAATGTTTACCAAGGGTCTGAAATGTGGAGTATAATGTGTTAGATGCATGTAGATACAAATATAAAAATGAAATCATCCCTGCCTTCCATGGAAGGAAGACCCCAAACCTTTATTTTTCATTTAGACCTATGATTTCATTGGTGTTGGAGGAACTGTGGGTTTGGAAACTACTGTTCAGATAAATAATCTATCTGTAACTTTTAGTTTTAATGCTTGGGGGCACTGGACAGTTAAGTAACTTGGCTATGGGCCCATAGCTAAGTAAATATAAGGTAAGTTGCCTTGAAAAGAGCAGGAGGGTTCTAAAGGCAGATGAATTCCAGGAATGGAGAAGAGCCTCTGTGAATTCATTGAAATGGGAAGTAGAATACATGCTGATTTTAGGGAAGTTAGTAGGCCATTTTGGCTAAAACACTGCCTAGAAGGGTAGGTTGGAGTCATAATGTGGAAGGCTCTAAATTCTGTGGAGTTTGTATTCTTAGGGGCAATAGGAAACCATTGAAGATGTTTAAGGGAGGAGTGACATAGTCAGACTTGTTCTTTAGGAAGATATTTAGGAAGGATGGATTAGAGAGGGGAGAGAGTAGAAGTAGGAAAGACTAATTAGGAGACTATTCTAACAGTTCAGGAAGCAAACAATGATCTATTATACTGCCTGAGTAGAAAGAAGAGAATGAATATGAAATATATTGTGAAGACTGAATTGACAAAACTTGGCATTTGATTGGATATGGGGGGGGGGGAGAGAGACAGATAGGCAGAAACAGAGACAGAGACAGGCAGAGAGACAGAGACAGAGAGACAGAAAGGGGGGAGGGAGGGAGAGACAGAGACAGAGACAGAGGGAGAGAGGGAGGTAGGAAGAGAGAGAGAGGAAAAGAAAGAGAGATGGGGGAGGGAGAGAGAGAAGAGAGAGGGAGGGAAGGAAAGAGAGAGAGAGAGAGAGAGAGAGAGAGAGAGAGAGAGAGAGAGAGGTGAGATTCTAATTCCTAAAGCTCAAGTCCAGCATCATCCATTAGGCAACACTGCCTCTTCAATATCTGTATTTATGAATATATAATCAAAAGTACTGGAAGTGGTTATTAAGTTGCCATTGAAATATGCATACTGAAGTTTTCTTTTGACTGTAAGGGTGATTCAAACACAAAATGAAAAAATAACTTGTGGTATAGGTTCATATTCATTTATTGTATAAGCAAATAGTACTTGGTGGCCACTGGAAGTTTTGGAGATTAGAAGAGAGAGAGATATGACAGGTTCTAAACCTGGGTTAGCCTTCAAATGAAAGATGTTGCTCTTGGTCCACTCAACAGAAATAGAAAAGTTTGGAGGACAGGTTTAGAGAGGAAGATAATGTGGAAATGTTGAATTTAAGATACTGATGGGAAATCCAGGTGGAAATTTCCAGCAGTAGTTGATGTAGGACTCTAATCTAGAATCAGAAGAGATTAGAGCTGTATAGGTTTGTGAATCCTCTGTGCTGAGACGATTGAACTCATGGGAGATTATCAAAAGGGGGAGAATATTGGGAGAAGAGAAAAAGACCCAGAGCAGAGCTTGGGAGAAACCTGTTATTACAATGTTGATTCTAGAAAGGAGACTAAGAAGTGGTTAAACAGGTAAAAAGAGGACCAAGAGAGTAATATTATGGAAACCAAGCTGCAGAGGGGTCAGGGAGGATGATGATTGAGAAAAAACTGCTGGATTTAGCAGGTAACCTTTGAGAAAGTAGTGTCAGTTGAGCAGCAGGGTTGGAAGCCAGATGGTGGCAAGGGGCTTAGATGAGAGGGAGTGGTAAGACAAGGGAAAAAATGAGTGTAAAAAGACTTCTAGGAGTTTGGTAATGAAAAGAAAAATAGATAAAGGAGGAATTACAACAATGCATAGGAGCACATTCCTTTCTGATAAGCAGTCCAACAAAAATAAGAACCTTAACCCTTTGACCTTATAGTCCCTTATTGGGAATATGTCTCTATGTATATTTTTAAAACCCCAAACATTTATACAAGGCTATTTATTACTAGATTACATGTAATAGTGATAAACTGTAAGTAACATAAATACCCTAGTATAGTTAGTAAATGGCTAAGCAGACCATAGAACAGCATTACAATGAGGCATACACTGCCATAAAGAATGACAAATATGCCTACTTTATAGAAATGTGAAAATATCTATATGAAACAATACACAATTCAAAAGGACTAGAAGTGTCATGAGCTATGCATTATGTACACATTACCTGGGATGGCAAGGTGACACTGTGGATAGAGCACTGGGCCTGGAGTCAGGAAAACCTGAGTTCAAATTTGGCCTCAGAAACTTATTAGATGTGTGACCATGGACATTTAATGCTGTTTCCCTCAGTTTCCTCATCTTTAAAATGAGCTAGAGAAAGAAATGACAAGCCACTCTAAAATCTCTGCCAAGAAAACCCCAAATGGGATCATGAAGAGTTAGACACCCCCACCACACATCTGCTATCATGTTATATACATATACACATACATTTGAATAATAACTAACATTTGTAAGATTTACAATAATTATATATATGTATGTATAGAAAATATAATAATAGTACCTGTCTCCCTTGGTTGTTGTGAGGATCAGATTTATATGTGTGTGTGTATATATATATATGTGTGTGTGTGTGTGTGTGTGTGTGTGTGTATAAAATATGGCAGGTACTATTATTATCTTCATTACATTTTATATGTAAGGAAACTGAGGTTGAGGTTAAGCAGTTTGTCCAGGGTCACAGCGAGTAGGCATTTGAGGTGAGATTCTAATTCCTAAAGCTCAAGTCCAGCATCATCCATAGACAAATATCTATATTTATAAATATATAATCATAAGTACTGGAAGTGGTTATTAAGTTGCCATTGAAATATGCATGCTGAAGTTTTCTTTTGACTGTAAGGGTGATTTAAACACAAAATGCAAAAATAACTTGTGGTATAGGTTCATATTCATTCATTGTATAAGGAAATGGTACTTGGTGGCTATTAGAGGTTTTGGAGATTAGAAAAGAACTCTGGAATCCTGTTGATTGATCTATTATGCTACTTCTTAATGTGACATAAAATGAGTTAATTTTTGTTGCTTTGAACTGTTCAACCAAGTTGATGCTTTCAATTATATATATTGCTTTTCTTCCTAAGGCTCAATTTATTCATGTTCAAAGTTGCTCTTGATATTGTCTTTATATTTTAGAACTTTCCTTAAAAAAACAAAAAAAAAACCCTCAAGAAACCAAAAAACTTGCAGAGTTTATATGATTTGGAACTACTAAGCAAGGTAGTTTGACTTTGAGAGCCAGTCACTTCTAATTCAACAATTTCCTTTCTGACTGTTACTTTGAGGGAGTTAACCTACATTTGCTTCTGTTCCTTTGTTGAAAAATACTGTTGTTCCTTCTCCTTCACCTTTTTCTTAGTGGGTGGAGGATGATGAGGTCTGCAGGGAAGTATGGGATGGAAGTCAGTAAAGAGTAGATATACTTCGTGAGGGCTTTTCTAGACTTTGTAGCTACTCTAGCATTTGGCACAGAGCAGGCAGTTAAATATACAAACTCTTCATCTTGGCATTTAACCCTTCACAATCAAGATCCATCATATCCTTCCAAACACAGCATATCACATAATTCCTCTATTTTAAAATTTATTATTATTTTTAACATTTAAATTTTTTTTGAATTCTGACTTTCCCCTCTTCTCTTCCATACTTCCCCTACCCATTGTGAAGGCAAGAAATGAGATATCAATTATACATGTGAAATCATGCAAAACATTTCCATATTAGCCATGCTGCAAAAAAAGCAAGAAAAATAAAATGGAAAAAAAATTGCTTTATCCTGCATTCAGACTCTATCAGGTTTTTCTCTGGAGGTGAATAATTTTTTTCATCACAAGTCTTTTGAAATTATCTTGGATCATTGTATTGATCAGAATAGCTAAGTTATTCACAGTTGACCATTCTACAATATTGCTGTCACTGTGTACAATGTTCTCCTGGTTCTGCTCACTTCACTTTGTGTGAATTCATATAAGTCTTCCCAGGTTTTTCTGAAACCATCCTGCTCATTATTTCTTATAGCACAGTAGTATTCCATTACAATCATATAACACAATTTGTTCAGCCATTCCCCAATTGATGGGCATTCCTTCAATTTCCAATTCTTTGCCATCACAAAAAAAGCTGCTATAAATATTTTTTGTATAAATAAGTCCTTTTCCTTTAAAAAAATCTCTTTGGGATACAGACCTATTAGTGGTATTGCTGGGTCAAAGGGGAAGCACAGTTTAAAGGCCATTGGGGATAGTTCCAAATTGTCCTCTGGAATAGTTAGACAAGTTGACAACTTCACCAACAGTGCATAAGTGTGTTCCAATTTTCCAAATCCCCTTCAACATTTATAATTTTCCCTTTCTATCATATTTTCCAATCTCATAGGTGTAGGGGAGTACCTCAGAATTGTTTTAATTTGCATCTCTCTAATAAATAGTGATTTACAATATTTTTCCCATATAGATAGCTTTGTTTTCATTATCTGAAAACTGCCTGTTCATATCCTTTGACCATTTATCAATTGGGGAATGACTTACCAATTTGACTCAATTCACTATATATTTGAGAAAAGAGGCTTTTATCAGAGGTGCTTTCTTTTATGATTTCTTAAAAATATGATGTTTAAGCTTTTTTTTTTGGTCATGGCTTTTAGGTAGTCCAATTAAATTATTTCTCCTCTGTTTTCCAGGTAAGTGGGGTGGTTGTTTCTTTTGGTTTTGTTTTTTTTTGCTATGAGATACCTCACATTTTCTTTCATTTGTTTAGTCTTTTGACTTTGTTTTAGTATTTCGTGATTTCTCATAGAATGTAAAGTTTTATACCTTTCATTTCAAGCTGTTATTTTTTTATATCAGGAGCTCTTATTATTTTTCTCATTTTTCCTCTTCAATTCTTATTTGTTTTTTAAAATCATATTTAGCTCTTGTTTTTAACTTTTAATTTAACTCTTCTAGGAATTCTGGTTGGACTTGTGTCTATGGTGCATTTTTATTTAAGGCTTTACTTGTAGATGTTTTGTTCTTATAGATGTTCTATGTATCTTATAGATGTTCTATGTGTCTTGAGCTTCCCTGTTGCCATAATAGCTCTTGGATTGGATTGGATTCTTTTTTTTTTCTCATTCTTTAACCCTGCTTCATGATTCTGTATTTTATATTAGGGCGAGGTTCTGCATACTTCTGTGTGTGTGTGGGGGTGGGGGGCAGGGGTGTGTCTGACCTGAGCTTCTGTCTTGTTATGTCCCTTTGCTGCTTCCACAGCTGAGACTGGAGGCCTGATAACTTTCAGGGCTCTCAAAATAATATGATCCAGGCCTAAGTCTGCTCACTGACCCCTAATATGAGCTTGGCAAGTTCCTAAACCAAGATCTTGGTCTGTTGGCTTATCTCTTATTAGGAATTTCAGTAGACTACTGCTGGACTCAATGACTACTAGCCCACTGGGAAGTTCCCTAGGTTCAGAGCAATTAAACTGCAGATTCCCCACCCCTGGTCTGGGGCAGAACCAAGTCTCTATTACTAGGAACAGCGCCACATAGTCACTGTTTGCTTTTGAACTTGTTTCTTCATACACAGTGAAGGCCCACTAGCAACTATTACTCCCCACCACCTCTATATGCAGATCCTTCCCCTCTGCTGTGCCTAATGCAGAATTGGGTAGTAAGTGACAGAAGAGCCAGATTGTACCTATTCTCACCCCCTATGTTAGTTCAGGTAGTCCTCTGTGATCACTTCCTGCTTTGATGTTTCCTGCCCTGGTGCCCAGTCTCTGCTCTGTCTTGGTCGCTGGGCACTGACATGCTTTGAGTACTCCTGGTTAGACCCTGTCCTCAGTGTCCCTGGATCTCTTTTTCCACCAATCCACCATGGGCTGGAAAAAATGACTCATTTGACATTTTTCTTGGGCTTTCTGATCAGAAGTCAGTCCGACATACTTTCTAACTCTTTGTGTAGGAGGTATGGTGAAAGAGGTTGCCTCTACTTCCTGTTACTTCACCATTTTAACTTCACCTCTGTGACCAACAGTTATGAATAAATAGTTCTCAAAAAAGTTTGTGAACTATTGCTCCAAATCACTAGTAATAAGGGAAAGGCAAATAAAAACACCTTATACCCAACAAACTGACAAAGACGACAAAAATGGAAATAGTAAATTTACTGGCTAGTTTTACTAACAGTTCTCTCTTTTTCTCTTTATTTTTTTACTCTGTTATGTACTGGGAAATTGGCCAAATGGACCTCATCCCTAGGGGCATGTACAAAGTACCCGGATGCACATGGGAGAGGCTGAGGAACCTGCTTCCAGATGAATAGAGAAGGTATGTAATGGGAATGCGCTAGAGAGACTTCAGGGGCTTATGTGAATTCTCTATAACTGGTACCAATCTGCTAATTACACATTGAATAGATGCCTCTTGATTTTCTGTGGCTTTGGAATTGGAACTCAGGCACAAGGGATATTTAAAAGACCTTAGTTAGTCTTGGCCTCTTTCCCTTGAATTAGGACTTCTCATAGCTATGACTTCTTCCTGTCTGATTGCATCTGATGAGAGACAATGTTATAAGGGTAGTGGCTATGTGCCCTTTGCTTCCAAGACCAACATGTGGCTCTGTGAATATGGCTTTAGTTCTTTGCCTTGGCATTTGTTCTTTCATTTTAGATGAAGGAAGTTGGAGGCTATAGCCTTCTGAATTTTGAAAGGTCACAAAATCAAACCGCCCATGGTCCAGGAGTCTGGGAGTCTGAAAGCCTAATTCATGGTAGGTTTTGCAGCCAGCTCAGCATGAACAACCTGAGAACCTTCAGGACCCAGTCCAGTGATAATTGAGACTAGGACTCATCTCTGCCACAATGCCACATTTGGCATCTTTGAACATGGTGGGTCCAATGCTCTGTAGAAATTGTGCTAAATCTGAGCCCTTTTTCCTCAGAAACAGCATGCTGAGCATAGGAGGAAGGAGTGATTTATTTAAAAATAAAAGTGATATAAAAACAGAAGATAGCAAGAAAAATGAAAAAAAAAAACCCAAAGAATTTCTAGTTTCTTTACCCTCTTAGGGCCATCTCCTGCTTAAAGCCTTTCTTAATTCCCCTAATTATTAGTATTTTATTAGTATTTTCTCCCTCCTCAAATAACTATATATTTCATTATCTGTGTACTTTTTCTATTACTCAGTAGAATGTCCATTCTTTGAGGTCAGGGACTTTCATATAATAGGCTTGATAAATATTTGTTCAATTGAATAAATGTACATTGAAATTGGCCTTCTGGTCTCCACAGTATAAGTTCATCTTACCCTTGGAAGACTTCAAAGACTTTTTTCCCCTAGAACAATATACCAGGATTTTTCTTCCATGAGCCTTCCCTAATTCTTGTTCCAAGACTTTCTGCTTGAGATGCTCCAATAGAGGACTCCCTTATCAAACTAATTTCTAGCCTGAATGTTGGGGTTGCTTGGGATGGCCTGCTTTTTAGCACAGCTCCAATTCCTCTTCTTGGTAAGCTTTGTTTAGTCCCCTTGCTTTCCCCCAGATTCTTCATTTGGAGTGCCCCCCAAATATTATGCTACTTATAAGTGAAAAATTACTTCTGATTTGAAAGGGGCAATAAAAGGTCTGGAATTTCATAGCTCTGTCTTTCATTTCAGAGTAAAACAGAGTTTAACTCAAAGCATTATTCTTGAGAATTTCACATCTCTTTTCTAAGCAAGTAGTCCAAATGATATCCTCCCTTTGACAAGATATCTTCTTACAAGTAATATCTTCCTGCAAACAGAACCCATCCTATCTAACTAACATTCCTTTTGGAGACAGATATCAACATTATCTAAAAAATGTTGTATAACCCTAGATTTAAAAGGAATCTGTATGGAATTTGTTTTGAAATAAGTAATATCTATGTGCCCACACATGCTCCATGGGGCACAGCTTCTACTAAAATGAACATCAGCTCAATTCTAATGTCTAGACTTCATCTCACTCTCACGCACACTCATACTTAAACTGCATTGTGTGCAATATTTTGTTCTAAGGACAGTTGCAGTCCCCAATTGTATTAGTGAGTCAAAGGATTTCAAGTTTAAGTCATGTTCTACAAGAGTAAGAGACACTTTCAGTAATATAAATGGAAATACTTGTCAGATCTACAGACTACCTTAACTTTTGTGGTGGTTTGGTATAAAATCATTCCTCTCAGGACAGAGAAACGCCTCTCCAAGTTTGCAGGGAGAATAAAATATTGCTTTAACAATTTGAAGAAGGAGGAGGAGGAGAAAGTGGAGGAGGAGGAAGAGGAAGAGGAGGAAGAGGAGTGGAAAGAGAAGGGGGAGAGGGAGGGAGAAGAAGGAGGAGGAGCAGGGGGGATTTGAAGAGGCAGAAGGGAATCCTGATCATTATGAGGAGTCTGGAAGGTGGAGGAATGTGACCCAAAGGAGGATGGGAAAAAGAAAGAACCTTAAACATTTGGAGCTAAGTATTGGGTATAATCTGTGACTCAGCCTCTCAAGTCTGAGAGCACCTGAACTGGATTTGATATTTTGTACCCTCAAGAATGGTTGCATTACCACCACGGGTAACTACTGGGAACATAAAAAAAGCTTGGCTTATGTTGTTTATTAAGGCCCTCTTCCCTGCTCCCTTGTTGTTTCCTATGAGCTGTTTTTGTTGTTGTTCAGTTGTTTTAATCATGTCTGACACTTTGTGACTTCATTTGGAGTTTTCTTGACAAAGATACTGGAGTGGCTTGCCATTTCCTTCTCCAGCTCATTTTACAGATGAGGAAAATAAGGCAAAAGGATTAATTGACTTGCCCAAGCTCACATGGCTAGTAAGTGAAATTGGATTTGAACTCAGGTTCTGCTGACTCCAGAGCTAGCATGTTATTCATTTAATAACATTTTCTTTATGAATTAGAAAAATAGTAATAAAGAACTCAGGAAGGGGAGAGGATTTTGGAGGAAAAATAATGAGTTCGGTTTTGGACATGTTGAGTTTAACATGTTTACTGAACATCCAGTTATAGATGTCTAATAAGAAATTGGAGATTCCAGTTTGAAGGTTAGGGCTGTAAATCATCTGTATCTTAAGAGAGAGCTGAAGAAATCACTGACAGTATTGGAGGGGGGGAGAGAAGAGAAGAGTGCCCTGAGCACAGC
This sequence comes from Gymnobelideus leadbeateri, assembly GCA_011680675.1. Lineage (NCBI taxonomy): Eukaryota > Metazoa > Chordata > Mammalia > Diprotodontia > Petauridae > Gymnobelideus > Gymnobelideus leadbeateri. Next base: position 283,976 of record WOXC01003734.1, read on the forward strand.
CTTGGGAGATATCCATAGTCAGTGGGCATGAACTGGATAAACATCCAGTAAAAGAGACTGATGAGGGGTCAGAAAGGGAGGAGAAGAACTGGGAGAGAGCAATGTTACAAAAATCTATAAAGAATAGAATATCTAGGAGAACAGCATGAGCAAAAGCAACAAAGGGGGCAGAGAGGTCAAGAAGGATGGGGCCTACCTCATCAAGTAGCACAAAAATATGTTCTCCAAACAAGTTTGTAATGCACTGTGTGAAAATAATGCAAGAATTATTATTTATTAATATGAAATCAAATGAGGTAATATGTTAAGGGCTTTTTAAACCTTAAGAAGATAAATAAAAATTATATAAAGTCAAATAATAAAGACAAGGTTAGTTGAGTTGGAGTGTCATAGGGGTGTTAATAATGCTAGTTAGATACTAAACTCAGTTATTTCTATGCTGCTGAAAGTGTATGTGTTCCCATTGTCCTGCCCTAGTCCTAGCACTGGAAGGGCTAATCCATTTCATTTGGGTGAATAGTTTATTATCAGAAAACTTACTCTTCATTTTAAATGAACTATCATATCAAATAGAATCTATTTCTACCTCAAGCTGAGGAAAAGGAAACTTAAAGAACATAGATGTTCTTTAAATTCCATAAGGTTATGAACCTCTATACATTTCTTAGAACAGAGTCCATCATGGTCCCAATTCTTTTCATAAAATAAAATGTCTTGAGTTGAAAGGGACTTTATTAGCTTATCTAGTTCAATTCCCTAATTTTGCTGATGAGAAAATTGAGGTTATTTCATTTATCTAGTGGTTTCTAAAACAATTCTCTTTACTATATCATTCTATCTCATGGTTAAATTTATTGTTGCTTGAAATAAATAGGTATCCTCAGGGGCTTGGAGTTCACTTGCAGAGATTTTCACTATAATTAAATTTGTTGTAATTGGGTTTGATTTGTAACCTTTGTTCTCTTTCCAAGTATCCATATTTAGTTATTATAGTTCACAAGAAGTAGTTTGGCCATGTGGATAAAGGGCTAGATTAGGAATTAGAAGTCAGTTCAAGTACTATCTCTGACATTTACTAGCTGTGTAACCATGGAAAAACCACTCTTCTGAGCCTAAGGCAACTTTCTGAGACCAAAAATTTTAAAGAGGTTGTGATCTTTCCAGGATTAATTTTCTTTCTTGGTTCCCTCCTCCCTCAACTGCATCTGTTGCTTTTAAAACTTCCTTCAACAATAATAATTTAAGAAGGTCTCCTGTTGTGGATTGTCCTTCATATTCAAAGAGGATCACTGACATCACAATGTTGGGGTCAAGGTACAGTGTGTTCAACTGTGGCTGATCAGTCCAGTATGAACTTGCAAGGTACTACCACAGTTTGGGCAGAAGTAGTCCATTAGAACATTCGGGATGGAGATGTCTCTAGATTTGCACATCTATTTGCACATCTATTTGCACATCTCACATTTCCTTTGTTCTACTGCAATTCTGCTTTCCTATTCCTGAATACATGATATATTACATGGAATACATGGAACACTTCTTTGATGCAGGCAAGTCTTCTTCAGAGAGACCTTGAGAGTGTTCTTGTGCCACTTCTTCTGACCTCCATGTGAGCACTTGCCTTGTCCAATTTCTCCACGAAATAATCTTTTAGGTAAACATATGTTTGGCATACCAGCCCATCAGAGCTATTCTCTCTGCATTAGAGTTTGAATGCTTGGCAGTTCAGCTCAAGAGAGAACCTCAGTGTCAGGTACCTTATCTTGTCAGGTGATCTTCAAAATCTTCCTAAAACAATTCAGATTGGAAACAATTCAACTTTCTGGCATATGCTGGCAGACTTTCCAGGTTTCACAGGCATTTAACCATGAAGTCAGCACAATAGCTCTGTCTGGCATACTTCAGTTTGGTATGCAACCTAATACCTCTTCTCTCATACACTTTCTTTCAGAGCCTCCCAAATGCTGAGTTGGTTCTGGCAGTGCTTATATCAGCTTCATCATTTATATAGACATCCCTGGAAGGTATGCTGCCAAGGTAAGCAAACTTACCCACAGCATTCAAAATTTTTCCATTTGCTGTAACCAGTGATTCCATGTAAGGATGGTGTGGTGTTGGCCAGTGGAGAATCTCTGTTTTCTTGGTGATGGTTGTCAGGCCAAAATTAGCACAAGTGACAGAGAACTGATCCACACTCAGTTGCATCTCAGCCTCAGAGGTTGCATTGAGTGCACAATCATTTGCAAACAAAAACACTATTGCTGTGTCTTAAGTAGCCATATTCTTAAACTAATTCTGTTCTTAACTCTGTCTTCAAATTTTTCTATTACATTTTCATTGCTTATGGAATTTTCAGTCCGTTTTTATTCCCTTTGCCACTTGATTTGCTAGGTCAAACTCATCTCTCCCTTCTCTACCTTTCCCTCAATCAACCACCAGAAATTTTTTCAATGTCAGCCCATTGTCATTTCACATTCCAGTGCTCATTTAATGAGAGACCACTCTCAGTGAAGAACTCTGATCAATGCAATGATCAACCATGATTCCAGAGGATCAATAATGAAGAATTCTACCTGACAGATGATTGACTAATATGCAGAATGAGACACATTGGGGCATGGATGTATTTTGCTTGACTATGCATGTTTGTTATAAAGATCTTGTTTTTCCTTTTTCTTCCTCTAAGGGGTGGAAAAGAAACATTTGTTACTTGAAAAAAATCAAATTTAATTTAAAAATGAAAGAATAAAGAATGACTTTTAAAAATGCAAGAGACCCCCTCATTCTTCCTCAGGAAATGTCAGTCTCTGCTTTGGCAGAGAAGCCAGAATGATGGGCATGTTCCTAAAATGGGAAGAGTAAGCTTAGTGTCAATAACATCCTAGTTGCCTGCTTCCCTTCTGTTAGAGATGGGAGGAAGTTGTGTTAGATCAGTGAGTATATGTCCCCTCTCCCCTTTCTGTGTAAATAGTGATTACCATCTGGTCACCAGGAATTCTCTCTGCCATTGACTCCTACTGGGCCAGGCTGCTTCTTTGATGCTGTTGGGGCCACTACCTCTCTAGCAGCCATTGATAATTATTTAATTATTCCCAGCTACTGGTAGCATCTTTGATAGAAGCTCTGAATCTCCCAAACTCACAATGTTACCTGGGGACTTTCATCTCAAGCTACTCACCTGCCTAAGATCAGGAAAGAATAAATACAAAGAGACAGAGGTAGCCATGTGCTCACGGCTGCCAATAAGGCTGTCACTTTCCTCCCATTTCACTTTTTGGGTTGATTCTAAGCAGTCATGCCTCCTTGTAATCATAAAGGAAAAGAGTGAGGCATCAGTGTGTCACTACTTTTATATGCATGTTCTGTTCAGTGACTCAAGTCATCAGTTTTTCCAACTCTTCAACCAACTGGATGATTTACATCATTACACAGTGCTAACCCATGAACCATCATTGCCAGGAACTGGCTTTTCCCTAAGTTTTCACATGGTCACCTGGACTGAAATCAGGCAAAGGGGTATTTACACATACCTGTTTTTACTTGTTTCAGTACCAATCAGTTCTTTTGTTGTTGTGTTATTGAGTCATCTTTTGGGGGTTTTCTTGGCAAAGATACTGGAATGATTTGTCATTTCCTCCTCCAGCTCATTTTACAGATGAGGAACTGAGGCAAACAGGATTAAATGACTTGCCCAGGGTCACACAGCCAGTAAGTATCTGAGACTGAATCTGAACTCAGGAAGATAAATCTTCCTGATTCCTAGCCTGGGGCTCTATCCACTGTGCCAACTAACTGCCCTCAGGTACTTATCTGAGCTGTATTTTACTCACAAAAGAACAGTGAAGTATTGTGGAAAGACTCCTGAGCTGAGAATCAAAATACATAGTTTCTACTCTTGGCTCCTTAATTTAGATTTATAACCATGTGTAAATATTCCAGTTTTCTTATTTAGACAATTGTGACCATAATATTTTTACTATATCTCACAGGGTTGTCATAAAGGTATGTGGCTGCTAGGTGATGTAATGGACTGAATCAGTCAGGAAGACTTGTGTTCAAATCCTGACCCAGGCATTTATTAGCTGTGTGACCCTGAGATCTTTTTCAACTTCAGTCTCCTGAAAAACAGGAATAATAATAGTGCCTACCTTACAGTGTCATGAGGATCAAATAAGGTGATACATTTAAAGAGCCTCATTCTTATTGGTAGTGGTCTTTCATTTTCAGAGAGGGCCAATAAGGTCACAATGTTAGGGTATAATAGTGGATGATAGGTGATGTCTTGACTTAAGCATAAATTGGATTTAAATGAGGCAGAGCTGCACAAAGTCATCAGCCTCATTATCTCTTCCAGAGTCATTGAAGTCCAATGCCAAGACAAAAGGCAGGATGACTGGCAATGGCCCAGGGTACAGTGGATGACATTGGCATCTTTGGTATCTGACCAAGCTCTAAGTGTTCCACAGCACCTGCTTCAGTGGCCTATGTGGCCATGGGAACAGACTATTCTCATCTGCCCATTCCACAGGGAAAGTCTTCCTATGCTTGGGGTAGACATCCCCCTAACTCACTGACAGATTTGAGACCTGTCAGTTACCCTCAACCTGGTTAACCCATCCACTGAAATGATTCTACCAGGGTGTGACCAATGCACATGCTACCACTTCTTGGAGCCACAGGTAACAGGTGATAAGTGAACTCCAAAGGTGGATGAGCAGCCCTGAAAGGCTTCAATAAGTCCTCACACCAGAGGTGCTAGTACTCCCTGAACACCCCAGTAAAAACCTGCAATGGTAATGGGAATTTGAAGATCTTCGATGCCCCTTAATAGGCCTAAGGGAATTTGAAGACCTTCCCTGCTTTGAAAATATACCCTGACCCATAATAGGCTAAATGTAATCACATGGAGCCTGTGGTGGGAGGAGTTTGCTGAAGGATTCAGCAGAACCCACAGGAAGCTGGGAATCAGAGCAGCTAGACTGGAGGGAGGAGAGGACAAATCTGAGTGAAACAGTTAGGCTTGTGAGTAAATGTTGGTTTGTGGGAAGGTTAAAAGATGCTATGGCTCTCTGTGCTGTTATGGCTTATTAACTTCTTTGCTGCTATGATGGAATTGACTGACTGGTTTTGGGATTTGGTTTTCTGCTGTCTTGAATAAATGTTTCACTTCTGTTTTCTATATGGAGAATCTGTTATATTTTGTGATTGAGCATTATGCAGGCATATTTATAGTGAGGGATGGCTCTGTGAATATTGCATTGGTACTATAAAACCTTAAAACAATATGGAATTGTTAAATATCATTATTACAGTGAGTATCAAGTGAGGATAGGGATAGGGAGGCACCTACAATGTAAGCTGTTATTTTCTAGGTAGAAGGAAGGAGGAAAGATGATGACGTTGAGGGACAAGTACAACCAAGGTAATAAAGAGGTAAGGAAAAGGGCCAGCACTGACTGGCATTGCTCCAGCGAGTCATATTGTACTTCACAGCTCTTTTGGAACTTTCCTGTGAATCTGACAGTGGTCAGGCTGCCAAGTTTGAGAAACCAAGAATGGTTCTCTTCTTCCTCCTTCTAGAAAGATATAGCCTCCATATCTTTGCTCCTTACATCTCACTTTTGAGAAACTTCCATGGTCTAATGAAACTGAGATAAATAAGCTTCCCTTTCTAATGCAATTGAACAATACGTCATAAACCAGGTCAGTGAACACCAGATCAATACTACAAAAGGCCAAATGCCACTGAATCCATCTCTGGTTCTTGAATGAGAATAGATACAGCTTTGTAGTTTTTCCATAAGTTGGAAATTCAAGAGCACAGTTCTCTGGGAGCTCTAAGCTAAATCTTGGTTAGGAAAGAAGAAACCAAGGAGAATGAGTCAAATGCCATTCCAGTCCTTTTGGTAAGTGAAGAGCAGAAAAGTGAAAGAAGTCAGCAAACCTTGAACAATTTAATCATTCCCTTTCAGAACAATAAAGGGTAGCACATTTTCACATACACACAAAATTTCTCTATATATTTACCTCAGGATGGAAGTATAGTGATTTATCTTTTTTGTTTTCCTTTCATTCTTTCTCTCTTTTCCTTCTCTTTATCTCCATTCCTCCCTTCTTTCTTTCCTCCATCCCTTCCTTCCTTCCTTCTTTCCTTTTCTCTTTTTTCCTTCATGTCCTTTCCTCTCTCCTTCTCTCCTTTCTTTCCTCCCTCCCTAACTTCCATCCTTCCCTTTTTTCCTCTTTCCTTCCTCTTTGTCCTCTCTCTCTCTTCCCTCTCTCTTTCTGCTCTACTGAGGTTTAAACCCCAAGTATTATGTAAGTGTACAAAAAGAAATCCAGCTCAGTAAGTAGTTGAGCCCAAATGCAGCATCTGAAGGCCATCAGACCCTTGCTGATTTCCTGAAAGGTTTCCTTAGTGTCTTTGTCCAAGTAAAAATGCCCTCTTTTCTCATTGATCATTTCATAAAGACTATTTTTGTTTTGATAGAAAGATCCTAACAAACTCTCTGGGCATTTTTGTTTGGAATGAACTGTGAACTTGTGAAATGATGTCCAGGCAGGAATCCAAGTGAGCTCTGCTGGATTCCTGGCAACTGAGAAAGGGATTCTGGTAGTAAGAGAGGCCTCCCTAATGACCTTTGAGACCAGGCCTTTCCGGATACAAAGTGGATACTGATCCAAGTACTTCTTTTATGGGATACTGATCAAATTTATCCACTTCCTAACCACCCACTATATAATGAAAAGTATTGTTTTTTTGCAAATTTTGAGAATGAACTCAGTTGAATTCCCCCTCCCCCCCTTGGTGGGTCTGGGAAGGTAAAATACACAACAGTAATATTATCTTTTATGAAAGACTCTCCTCTGATCTCCAAATCCAGTCTACATGTCAGTTTCATATAACCTGGTGGGCTTGGGGCAGCAGTGTATTTCCCATCTGCTAAGCTACCTTCCTTCCCTCAGTTAAACCTTCCTCCAATGCCACCTCTTTCATCAAGTCTTTCCAGACTCGTTGATTGATACTCCTTGCTCTCAGAAACTGACATGTATAGCCATTTTATCTTCCCTATAGGTACCAATCAAGTCTAGAAAATCAGAAACATCAGAAGGAAAAAATAGAAATCCAATCCAGAATGTTAAAATATTACATCACACAGTAAAGACTGTGCATTTTCTCTTTTGCAGCATCCTATCACACTGGGTCTTCCTGAATTCAAATCTGTCCTCAGACACTTACTAGCTGGGTGATCCTGGGCAAGTCACTTACCCCTGTTCGCCTCAGTTTCCTCATCTGTAAAATGAGCTGGAGAAGGAAATGGCAAAACAGTCCAGTATCTTTGCCAAGAAAACCCCAAATGGGGTCCTGAAGAGTCAGACACAACTGAACAACAAAAATCATACTGGGTCATGTTATTTTAGCCTGTATCTCATGCTTCTTCTGAATGCAAACTTTCCATGGGAAGAATCCAGGCTAGAGAAGAATTCTAAGCACTGGACAGATATTAAATAATAAATATGGTCATTTCACATCTTAATGGGGAATAGTAGGTACCTTAATTGCTATTTTATCCATGAGCAGAACAGAGCAAAGGAAAGTTCTAACTCTCAAATGCACTAAAAAAATTTTTTTAGTTAAGGGCAGAGAAAACCAAAGTTACTAGGTTGAAACTTCATTGCTCCTTAAACCTCTACTCTTTTAAACTAGCATGTTGGCTAAGAGATAGTTTTTAATGAAAGGCAATATCTTTTAAAAGCAAGGAGAAAAAAATGGTGAAAAGTAGATGCAGGTTGTTTTTGAGATATAAGTTGAGACTGCAATATAGATTCTATTGTAAAGCTCCCAGCAAACTGTGGAAAGACAGATGATAGCTATTTGTTCTTAGGGCACCATGACACCATGAAGACAATGAGGCTATGCTTATGTACAATATATACCTAGATAGAGGCCAAGTGAAGTACTGTGACTTTTAGGCCACTGTTCTATTCATTACTGGACAATAAAAGGGAAAGGAAGGGGAAAGGGAAGGAAAAAGGGAAGGAGAAAGGGAAGGGGAGGGGAAAATGGAAGGGATTGGAGAAAGAGAAGGAGAAGGAGAAAGGGAAGGAAAAGGGGAAAGGGAAGGGGAAGGAGAAAGGGAAGGGGAAAGGTAGAAAAAGAAGGGAAAGGGAAGGGAAGGGAAAGAGATGGGAAAGGGTAGAAAAGGAAAGGGAAAGGGAAGGGGAGGAAAAGAATGGAAAGAAAGGGAATGCATGTATGTATAACAGCCATGGTTACTTGGAGGTTGCATATAGCATGCTCAGAGCTGCTCTTCCTACTTCTGATCTGCTGTGTACATGATTCAGTATTGAGAGTACTTCATGCTTTAAGATAATTATGTCTCCAAGCTTGACCCATAGAGGACTGTAAAACTTTGGGTAGTTACCCTGTAGGAGGTCCCAGTTTTTAAGGGTGAGTTAGGGATATTTTGTCTAGGATATATTTAGGTTGCCCACTTATAGGTGCCCACTGGAAAGATTCTCTGACCAGGATTTTCACCCAAATAGCCTAATTTTTCAGGGATCCATCAGAGAAAAAACCCATTTTTGGGGTTTTCTATATTCTTTTGTTTTTAGATTAACTAGACAGTTTTTTTCATATGTTTCCTTTATATGTCAGAGCATTTTCTTTCAGATAACTTTTTTATGAATTGAATGCTTAAAAATTTCTATCTGTTGCATTACCCTGTTCATTACAAGTACAGAAACCAATATGAGCAGTGTGGATTTTGCCTCTCTAGAATGCTGTTTGTTGCCTAGCAAATTGCCTAGAAGCACACTCTGGGTGTGAATAAGTATTCAGGTTAATTTTTAAAAAATTGCTTTTGAGCAGCTCTAAACTGCTTACCTTATTGTGATATGTGTCAGGATAATTTCCATGAAATCTTTATGGACCACAGGATAAAGTCTGCCTGATGGCCCAGAAATTGCAAGTAATTAACTCCAAGCCCTTAACAGCTTTTAAAGAGTCCCATGCCTCTCTGGGGCTTTTATGAATTTGATTTCTTCATAAACTAGGGGCAGCTAAGGAATTAGGAAGAGCCGATTTCAAATCCAGCTTCAGACACTTACTATGTGACCTTAGCTAAATCACATAACCTGTTTGCTTCAGATTCCTTATCTGTAAAATGGAGATGGTAATAGCATCTACCTCTCAGGGCTGTTTCGAGGCTCAAATGAGATAATAATTGAAACGCACTTGGCATAGTGCCTGGCACATCGTAAGCAATATATATAATTGTTAGCTATTATTGTTAGTATATCAGCCTGCTTGTCTCAGTGAGGGATGGTGTGGACCTCCATTTGGAATGTCCTTTGTGTTGCAATGAGATATTAGAGAAATTTTAATTGCAAGAATTCAGGAGGATTTTTATGGGGGGTGGGCAGTTTGGTTTCCTCTCTGAAGGTGAGATGGTATCTTCCAGTCAATCTAGGTTCCCTATTTTTTTTTCCAAAGCTTTGTTGGGATCATATTTTCCCTTTGCGGTAGAGAAAAGGTCATATTTTTTTTAACTTTCACTTTTTTCTTTATTGTCTTTGTGTTGGGATAAGTAAACACAAGACATGCAGTAACTGAGAGTTTTAAAATATATTGTGTTTCTTGAACTGTATAACCATGTGTTTGGAGGTGAGTATAGTCTATAGGCCCACCATGTATGATAGGACTGGACTCATATGGAAATCTACTAGTTTTCAGGTTGTTTAAGGACTGTGCCACATGGACTTTGCTCAGACTCTAAGAAAAGTTCCAAAGAGTGATATTTGGGTCTTCCAAAGATGCTAGAGAACTATCCAGAATTTGGGACTAAGGACAAATGAAGCAGCAGCACCCCCATTTATTTTCTGGGGACAGCAAATGTTTAATTAGGAAGAGAGTATAATGGAGAGGGGAACTGGCCAGTTTGTCAATAATTTACCTGATTTTCCCCAGTCTGGTAGATGTTGATATAATCACAGAAAATAACAGGTAGGTAATAGAGGGATGTTAAAGTCTTAAACAAAGTGTTGATACTTATATTTATAATTTATTGACTTATTGTATTTATGCTTAGTCATATAGTTATGCTTAGTTATGTTTATTGGATTATACTTTGTTGACCATTTATAAAGTATGAAGAAATTCTCTGATTAAACTAATGAAAAGAAGGCAGCTAGCCATTGGATGACCAAGGACCAGCCATACTCTTGGTAGCCCTTTAAAAAGTGAGATACTATCTCTAGAGAGTTGAGAATGTTGGGATCCCCAGGCCAAGATCACCCCTCTCTTTCTACTATTAGGAGATATGCTGTTTTCTAGAACTAAGGCCCAGCAAGCAAGCTGTGCCCTGAGCTTGGCATAACAACAATCCTTTGTGCTCACCCCCTGGATAAACACTGCCACAGCAAAATCCCAGAATTGTTTCTCCACCAGCCCCAGGTGGTCCCTGAGCTCAGACAAATACCTACCAGACCCATGTTATAGCCATGAAGTCCTACTATAAATCGACTCTATCTCATTGTTGCTCTCATTGTCAGGGCTACAGCTCACTGTGTAGCTATTGCAAATTATATATGTATTAAGATTTGGCCTCACTAATTCGGGATTCCTTCTAGAGGAGAATCTGGCACATGTATCTAGTTTCCCTCCTCCAATGGAATAAAGAAAGCTTTTTATTCATTGGCCACTGTTAGCTCTTTGTTTTTATTTCTTAGTCGTGGTAATCTGTGTGAAATCTTTTCAGAATTAACAGCAGTTGCATAACCTCTGTGACTCTTTGGTTATCAGACTTGACGAGTCCAAGTAGGCAGTAGTTCTGTAGAATATAAGGTTTGGCAGCAGAGAAGAGAGTCAGCTAGGTGAGAACATAGAATTTGAGAGGGATTTGATCCTTGTTTCTTGGTCAGAAAGGGAGAGATCTCTCACCTTTTCTATCATTGTCCATAGGATCTTACAGTAGTGTTACTCACCAGGAGGAGAAACTATGCCCAGCAGCTATTAAGCATTTTAGGAATGAAACAGCTCTGAGGAGTCAAGAAAAGAGTCTATCAGGAATTGAGCTGCATGAGAGGAATAGGCCTAGGGAGCCCAGGTAGATGACTTGCCCAGCAGAGATACTGGAGTACTGTGTAAGGACAGCATGAAAGGGAAAAGACATCAAAGACATCATAGGCCCTTCAGTGTCGGAGATATGAGTTGCCTTGGTCACATTAAGTATTCCCAAAGTGTGTACCTTTTTACTAGTGTGTGCTAATCTTCTCACTGACGCCATATGTAGTTGTGGGAAAATGCAACCCAGGTTTATTGGGTAGAGCTTTGTTACTATCATTCATATGATATCATCTCCGTAAAACCTTTTGCTTTGAGTCATTTGTGTCTCCTGGCTGGCTAGTAAAGGAAAGCACACTACTGGGGACCACTTTTTTGTATCCAAAAAGTACATGAACCTGGGAGTAGCTGTCACCTGGGGACCCAGCCTGTAAGTGTGAATTAGAGGAGCAAAGGTAATACAGATAGGGCACTATATATATATGGGAGGGGCCATTCTTTGGGGATATTGATTTCCTCCAGCTCAGAATGTAATTACAAATAATGATTTTTCTTTAACCTAAGTATAAATACAGATGTCTCACAGAAGTAAAAAACGAAGGTAACAGAGATAGTATTAATGTGTTAACATTCTGCTAATCTTCTATAAAGCATGAATTTCTGTTTTATCACTTTAGAGGGACAGTTCACTGGTTGCCTTTAAACAGTGAGTTTGCTAAATTCTTCAGTCAGTCAAGGTCAGGAATGGCTTTGTGGAGTGTGGCCCCTATACCTATACCATAGGGCAGCAGGAGTGGGAGAGGATTTCCTCCCTTTCATTGGACATGGCAGTAGTGTTAGTTACTCCATAGGGACACGGAAGAGAAACATACATTCTCCAGAAAGATGCAGACACATTCACAGGGAGGGCGTTAAGTTGAGTCACTTGAGACAGAAAACAGTTTCAAGGATCAAGGACCTCTGGCAGCAAAGAAGAGAGCCAATTATGGATATAAGAGAGAACTGGCTTTGGCAATCGAGCATTGAGCTATGGAGAAAAAAAGGACCCTGGGAACCTAGTTAAGTGATTAGTACAGCAAAGACACTCTCTGGGATGGGAGATAAGAGATGCAGTCTGAGGGCTCAACAAGTAAAGAAAAAAATATCTAGGTTTTAGAGAGCTGAAGCCATGAGATCCTTGATGACATTTGTTATCTAAACGTATGTCTCACTACAATTATACTCTAAAATTGTGCCTACTCTTTTCCTGGACTCTATATGTGTTTATGGAGTTAGAATTTGGGAAGGTCCAAATACTGAGATACCCTAGAACTGATGGTAGCATCTGCCCTCTGGGGATACAACCTTAAAGTCAGGAGAGGGCAGTAACCCAGAGGGTCACTACATATACAACAATATGGTTTCATTTATTCTTCCCTGGGTACTCCAGTGATTGGCTATGTCATACACATTTATTCAACCAAAAATCACTCAGTAAACATTTATTAAATGCCTACTATGTGCCAGGAATATGCATTGACAAAAGGGTGTCTATAAAGTAATTATAAATGGCAAAGTTGTATGTCGCCTTTAGGTAATCATAAGAAAATTGTGTATTGGAAAAGACATCTGGAAATCCAAGTTAGCTGTTGAATATGACTCATTTCCTCAGAGTTTGTTGAAGCTGTTAGTCTCAGTTATATGCCAGATTTCTGACAGAATGAAAACATCTCTTCTTCCAAACCAGTTGCATCGTCTTGTCTTTAGCAAAACATTCTTTTCAGAGATAATAGTAATAAGCATCATCCTTATCTTTCTCCTAATTAAAACACACACACACACACACACACACACACACACACACATACACACCAACCTGGTGTTGTTTTTGGTGGTTAATAAAGGATTTCTTTCAATAATATTATGCCTACTTTCTATGCTGTTAAAGCAGTTCTTTTCCTTTGATAAACAACACACGTATCACTAAATAATGATGAAAACTTAATTAACTCAATTTCCATATATATATATATCTGTAGGCAAAGATTTTGACTAATTGAAAAAAAAGTCTTAAGAAAGCTGTTTTTCTCAGCCAAATATGATATTTTTTATTAAGACTGAAAAACAATAAAAAAAAAGTTTGAACTACTGCAGCCAAATATTCAGGTAAATTTCCCTTTAAAGTTTTTTGACTAATCATGTAGCAATCGTCTTTCTTCAAGATGGAAGCAAAGCTAAGGATTTATAAACCAAAAGGATGGCACGGAAGTTTGTTTTTCTTTCAAGGCTTACATAAGAAAAGTATCAGATAGTGAAAGCTATTTTTAAAGTCCTGATAACTTATCAAAGAGAGAGAGAAGTTTTACAATGTAAACCATAACCTACTTTGTTTCAATTCAACAAGCATTCCATAAGCACCTATTATTTTCGAATTCACCATGCCTGGTACTTAGCAGATGTTTAGGAAATTCTTTTTTGATTTATAAATGACCACCTATATATTGGAATCATTGAACAATTTCCCTACTTGGAGACTAAATGATATCAGGACCACCTAATTTTTGGCTTAAGGCATGAAGTTTAAGACTAACAAATAACTATTGACTTTTTCATTTTCTCTGTTACCTCCATATCCTGAGCTCTGTTTTAAAGACAGAATCTCTAGAGGGAATAGTTTATATCTGTAAATGTAAACTCTTTAAGTATTTCGTGGTGAGAATGATGTCCTAACTAATAAAACCCACATTCAAGTAACATAAACTATTCTGTGCAAACAGAAAGGAGTGAATCTTAGATCCAGAAGAAAACATTCATACCCTGCAGCACGAACAAGAGATTTTAAAAATGGTTCCAGTTAAAACTAGACATACCTTTCTGAAAACAAGAAGAAAGAAATGACTTACATTTAGGGGTTAAATTATGGCGCTCCCCTTCTTCCCTTGGAAGTTCAGTCTGACCATTGAGGCTCCATTCTGGCCCCAAAGCTTGGTAAATCTTCAAGGCTTTGTGGAATGTGTGGTCTTGCACTTGCTGTTGGTTTATGTTAACAGACGGCCAGCAGCTCTTGTTGTTGCCATGGCAACAAGGAAGGAAGCCTTCAGCCTCCTGCTTTCATTAAGGACCCAGAAGGATCAGTACCTGTATTATTTTGAGCTTGGGTGTGCTCAACTCGAAACTTTACGGGGCAATAGGGGAGGTTGTTGTGATAGGACAGCCTTGAACAAACTCACTTTAGTACAAGAAAGCTTACTTAACAGGAAATTGCATGATTAATTTTGGAACACTGAAACTCCTGACATGTTTTCCTCATATGGCTATTTCACTCTCTGACCATTTGCTTTCTGAGTTATTTTATACACAGTAAATGTCTGTTCTCCAGCACTAATTGTCCCCTCATAGAGGAAAAGATTAAATACTTTGTAGATTATGACTAATGTCATCTCTAAGGATCGGGCCTCTCTCTACTTCAGTTACATGACCAGGCAAACATTCTGTTTATTTCATTCACAATCTTTTCTCAGTTTTTCTTCTCGTAGAGAGTTAAAGCTGGGAAACAATATAAAGGGCATTTGTACTCACCCAATTCAACTTAAAATGAGAAAAATGGGGACTAAAGTGATCCATGACTTGTCCAAAGTTACAAAACCAATATATTTTTTTAAAATGGGACTACAACCCAGGTTTTTGGACTTTCAGCCCACTGTTCTTAAATGCTTCCTCTCAATATTTAAGAAACAAAGCTTCTCAAAATATGTAGGTTAGTCAGCTGGTAACAGTAAAAGTCGTTCTATATGCTTTTATTGAGTTTTATTTTTATTTAGTAATATCGACTATATTGTAGTTAATTTTGCTTTGATTTTTCAAGGTTTTTCCTTTTAAAATAAAATAACACAGGCAACTCCCTGTTATGATGAAGGGATAGGCAAACAGAGATAAAACATGGCATGACTTGAGAGTGTAGAAAGTTAAACATTTACAGTAGGATTTCTACTTCCTCATGTTTTAAAGCATTTGAGGTTACTCTATTTATTTTCTGTATTAGCTAAAGTAAGCACTTAAAACTTGGTTCAGCACAATTGTTGGAAAGAGTAATAAACCACTTACTTGCTATGTGACTGTGAGCAAGTCATTTCTCCTCTTTAAATATGAGTATCTTCCTCTATAAAACGAGAGAAATAATATTTTTACTGCCGCCCTGACTGGGTTGTTCTGAGGAAAGTGCTTTATTAGCTTTAAAGTTTATGAAGCCGCTTTGGGGCGGGACAGATCCTGCTTTCCCATGATGATTACGGGAAATGTAGGTTGAGGCTTGCACAGAATGACCTCGACATGAACTAGATGCCGAGGCTGGAAAACAAGCCAAGTGAAATCTTCAAGGAGAAAAGCAGGGAGAGAGGGAGAGGTGGGAGCGCCATAGGAAGGAGTAGGACGGTGGGTAAAGACTGCAGTGGCCTGAGCAGCGATTAGGTCCTCATTCCCCAGCGCCGAGAAAGCTGAACGAGACCTCAGTGGCCATAGGAAAGGTGTAGAGATGGAAAGTTAACCGGATCATCCACCAGCAAGGCAATGGGGAGGAATTCTTCTGCCACTATCCCAAACATCCCCTTTCTCCAACTTGTTTGTTGGCAATCCGTACTGCGGGTAGAAGCTGTTCCTTTTTTATTGCCTTTTGACTTTTGTTGCTATAAAAGTTTGGTCTACAAAGACGTGCCTTTGCTCAACGTGGCTATAAATGTAGACTAAGGATGTTAAAGTGGAAGAGCAGCTCTGAGAAGTATTTTTAAAAAATATTTCTCAGATTATACGATACAGGACCCTATATCCTGGCTCTGTGGTCGAGGGGACCACGGGCAGGCATATTTTTCAAGCCATTTATTCTATTTGTGTTTCTCAGTGTTACAAAATGTAAAGAGGAGAAATGAAATGAGTCCTGAGTTTTTTTTTTTCTGCCTATCCCTCAGACTACATGAACTGGTTTTCCATTTTTATTGGTTGTAATAACCAAATGTAGGTCGCTGGGAGAGAGCCTGGTGGGCCCCTGAGGCTGTGGGAGTAGGGGACTCATAGCTGAGTGCTACAGTGACATCTGGGGGTTATGGCTATTTAAATGTATGTGTAACACCATCCTGGTGTTTTTCTCTTTTGGGTAATTGAAAGTAAATTGTGTCACCCTAAGAGCTATGCATGCTGCTGGGTGTTGCTGGTAAGTGGGAAAGACTAAAGAAGGCAGTGGGGAAGAAGGGCTTGATGGAAAAAGGAGTAGCAAGTAGGAGAAAAGAAGACAGGAGGGTTTTCACCCTATCTTCCACTTGGATTTTGCAATGGCAAGCTTGGAAGACTTTGGCTTTGGGCAATGATGCAATGGAGGAAACAGTGCTAGGGAACTATGAGAAGTGACAAAGAAAATCAGGGAGGGGTGAGAAAGAGAGGAGAGGAAAGAGCCAGAGAGCCAGAGACACCTTCCTTCCCCTTCCACAAGTAAAATCCAGAGAATATCAGGAAAACCCAACAAGACTAGTGGGGGGAAACCTCTGCCAGAAGAGCCCTCATACTTGGGACTGCAAAGGATCTTCAGGCTTATATATGTAATAGCAGGCCCCAAGGCCATTCTAAGGCATTGGACTCACTGTTTATGAATATCAAAAAGCCCTAACCCACTCATCTACATGGAAGAACAGAAGGAACTCAGGCAGGGCTATACTGGAGCTGGTTCAAACTTGGTCAACAGAACCAATTATTAAATTTTCAGTGTGAGCATTCACTCTCAGAAATCAACAAAAGCTACAAATTAGGGCTTGATTTATTGTTTTCTTGATTGTTTAGAATTAGATAAATAATGGAGAAAATGTTAATATTGCAAATTACACTTAAGAGTATGACATGTGCATACATTCCCCCTCTAGAGAACCTCCTTTTTGGGGGTAAGGCCATCAGTATTAAGTGATTTGTCTAGGGTCACACAGCTAGTAAGTGTCCAACACTAGATTTGAACTCAGGTCCTCCTGACTTCAGGGTCACTGCTCTAGCCACTGTCCCACCTAGCTGACCCTTCTAGAAAGCCTCTTGTTTTTTTAAAATAGTTTTTGTTATAGTTTTTAACATATTTTTAAAATTTTTGCTTTTTGGAGGGCAATTGGGGTTAAGTGACTTGCCCAAGCTCACACGGCTAGTTTTTGTGTTAAGCATCTGAGGCCAGATTTGAACTCAGGTCCTCCTGACTCCAGAGCCAGTACTCTATTCACTGAACCACCCACCCACCCCAAAAGCCTCTTGTTAAACATTTACCAGCATAGCAATGGATTTAGGGCTCAAAAACTGAGGGACCCTGAAATCCATAAATGCTTGGTAGTGATTCAGGCAATAACCATCATCTGACTTATGTAATATAGCTTTCAGACATTGAAATGGAGGTCTGTGGAAAGCTTATTATAGGTAAGGTCATTTTTTTTTTTTGCTTTTTTGGAGGGCAGTTGGGGTTAAGTGACTTGCCCAAGGTCACATGGCTGGTTTTTGTGTTAAGTGTCTGAGGTTGGATTTGAACTCAGGTCCTCCTGACTCCAGGGCTGGTGCTCTATTCACTGAGCCACCTAGCTGCCCCATATAGGTAAGGTATTTGGCAAAGTGACTTTGATTGAGAAGAAGAATCTAAAGAAAAGACTAAGCTTGAGTAAATTAGGAAACTGGAAACCCTCTGCTTTTTGTTTTAAAGAGCTTGCACCTGAGATTAAAGATCTATTGCTTGGCAGGCGAGAGGCCTCAATAGCCAATAATCTGAGGGAATGAAGCAAGAGAACCCAAAATGAGAGACGTTTTTTGAAGGGGTAGAAGAGGTGGAACTCTGCTTACCAGCTAAAGGTTTCTGACTTTTCTAAAAGATCTAGAAAAACCTATGGGTTTTAAGATAATGGAGCATGGAAACACTCTTCAAGGAAACCATAAGCAAGATTTTCAGTGGAATGGAAACCTACAGAGAACAGACCAGTGCCCAGAAGATCAAGTGTCCGTTTAAACAGTGACCAGAAAGTAGTAGTTAGTGGAGAGGAGTCCAGCAGATGAGCACATGGCAGAAGAGTATATGTGTCTGAACAACATGCAGCAGAAGTTATAAAGGAAATAGAATGCAGGTCTGGAGGGAAATTTACAGTGATATCATTAGAAGATATCAATGACTCAAGTAATGGAGGCATAATTTGGCCCTCTATGCATGTACCCTGGGCACATATATTTTCTGTGTCAGTCTCTCTACATGTGAGTGCCCTTGTATGTGTGTTCCCTACATTTATCCACTCTTCCCACTTGGATTGTATTTATTTGCACTAGAGAATGAACCCCAAGTTTATAGGAGATATTTGTGGATACTTAATATACTATTTTATTAAATTTCATTAAATATATTTATTATATTCTCTGTTTAGTAAAGATGAATACATTGATGAAGCTAGTAAGCTATGGTTTTAGGGAATGTAGACCCAAAGAATATGTTGAACAGACAGTTCACTGGGGGAACCTCTCCTTAGAGCTAGACATTGGTTCCCCCAAAGGCTATTTATACATTTTTGGGACTAATGGTTGCTCATTCTAGGATTTCCATTTTGTATTCCTCTTTTTAATAAAACTTTCTTCTCTAACATTATGACTTCATGCCTGCTAATGGTCTCAGTATACAGAAAGGGGTAACCATGCATATGATTAAGACAGGGAGGTGGCACAGTGAATAGAGCACTATACCTGGAGTCAGGAAGAACAGAGTTTAAATCTGACCTCAGACACATACTAACTATGTGACCCTGAGCAAGTCACTTAACAGTCTCAGTTTCCTCATCTATAAAATGGGGATAATAATAGCACTTACCTCCCAGGGTTGGTATGAGAATAAAATGAGATAATGTTTGTAAAATGCTTTTCAAAACTTAAGGCACCATCTAAATGCTATCATCATCATTCATCATCATCATCATCATCATCATCACCACCACCACCACCACTACCATCACCATCATCATCGTCGTCATTTTATTACATCAGCCATGACATACTTTCTGATCACATACAAAAGAACTCAGATATAGGTAGGCTGACAATATACTCAGGGGTATGGGGTGGAGTGACACCTGTTCAAGTGTGCCAGGGAGCAAAGGTGAGACTAAATGAACATGAGTTGTAGTTTCCAGAGGGTACTCAAGCTTCTGGGATTCCAGCTTCTTTCCCATAGTTGCTAGCTAGAGTTATGCATGCTCAATAAAACACATGGAAATATTCAGGTCCCCTCTGTTATTCAGAATCCTGTGAATTAGAATGATTTTAGGTCTGAAGGAAACAATTTGGGAAGGGAAGATGATCAATGTCTCCTGCCTATATTATTTCGTATATCTTTCATTTGGCACCAGCTGCTCTGCTTGTTTGCTTCTCTTCCCCCTTCCCCCTTTTCTCCACCAAGATAAGTTCGGGAAATTCATCACCATGGAGATTGCTTCAGCTTCAGTACTAACACTTTGACATTACCCTCAGTTGCTTCAGTCCCTCTGATTGGAGGTCTGGAGGGTGGGGCAAAAGCCTCTCCCCTAACCTCTCTTTAAAGAGACCTCAAAATTCCAGGCATCTCTTCATTTGCCATAAGCTGCTCTGCTTGGTTAGACTCTAACATCATTATCATGATGCCTTGATGCCAAGTACCATTTATCAGGCCCCTGCCCCTTGTCACCTTCCTTTTGTATATTGTCTTCTCATATTAGAATGTAAGCTCCTTAAGGGCAAGATCTGCCTCAGGAGCCAGCTCTTAACTGGAAGAAACTCACTAGTTCAGTGGGGGAGTCAGGGGGCCAGGGCTTGGAGGGAAAGCTTTAATATCTGGCACAGTCACAACTTGCTGAAGGATACTAACATCTGAGGGAACTGAGTG
This sequence comes from Gymnobelideus leadbeateri, assembly GCA_011680675.1. Classification (NCBI taxonomy): domain Eukaryota; kingdom Metazoa; phylum Chordata; class Mammalia; order Diprotodontia; family Petauridae; genus Gymnobelideus; species Gymnobelideus leadbeateri. Next base: position 303,916 of record WOXC01003734.1, read on the forward strand.
GGTGATTTTGAATGTTCTATTCCCATTTTAGGATAGACTTCTCCTATGCCCTACCTACCTTGTTAGAAGGGCCATCTGCATCATCCAACTGGCATTTCTAGATGAAGGATGATTGTATGACTGTGCATCATTTATTCAGGAAAGCAATTACTTTTTTTTTTCAAAAGTAATTTCAGGTGTGGCTGCTTTGGGAAGCTTGAAGATCTAGAAGCATTATAGTTATTTGTCCAGGCCATGTGTAGGTACCTGTCAAAAGCCTACACTAAGCCTGGTATTTATGGACAAAGACCTATAAAAACATGGACTCCATGGAATCAAAAGGGTGTGGGGGAAAGGCTGCTGGACAGTTTGCTTTAGGTCTAAGTCCCATTTGAAAGAGGCAGACTTCTTTCTCTTTTATTTTTTTTAATTAAACAAATGCTTTATTAACTTCTGGTTTACATCATTCATTTCCACCAGATTATGAGTTACATTTTTTCCCCCATTTTTTCTCTACCCACCACCCCAGAATAGCAGTCCCACTAAATATCCCCTCATCCAATCTGCTCTCTCCCATATCTTCTCCCATACCCCCTTCGACTTTGCCATTAGGGCAAGGTGAATCTCTGAGCCCCAATGCCTGGACATCTTATGAAACATTTAATTTTAAAACTTCGATTTTCAGATCCATTCCTTTTCTCCCTTGTCACCCACTCCCTCTGAGAAGATAAGCAATTCAGTATGTGTTGTACATGTATATCTATGCAAAACATTACCATAGTAGATATATTGTAAAAGACTGCTTATATTTCCCTCCTACCTGTCTCACCTCTCACCTGGTCCATTCCCTACTTTGATCCTGTCCCTCTTTGATAGTGGGTACTTCCAACCTCCCCTCCCCCCAGAATGCCCTCCCCTCCATTATCCCCCCTCTCATCTCCCTTTCCCCTACTCAGGAGAGTGAGTGAGGGTAAGATATTCCATTTAGTATGTATGTGATTCTCTCCTTGAGCCAACTTCAATGAGAACATGCTTTTGCCTTTTTGCCTTCCTGTTCTTCCCCTCCCCTGCAACTACTTCCCCTTGCCTCTTCTACATGAGATAGTTTGCCCTACCCTGTCTCTCTCCATCTCCTCTTGCCACTTTCCTCTCTCACCTCTTGACTTCACCCCTTAAGAATCATCCCTTCCTTGGGGCGGCTAGGTGGCACAGCGAGCAGAGAGCCAGCCCCGGAGCCAGAAGGACCCGAGCTCGGATCTGGCCCCAGACACCCAACACACAAACAAAAACCCAGCCACGTGAACCTGGGCAAGTCACTCAACCCCAATTGCCCTCCAAAAAAAATAAATAATCATCCCTTTCCATCAAATTCAACCTGTGCCCTCTATCCATGTATACCTGTGAACATATGCCATGTACCCTTCTTCAATTATTTTCATAATGAGAAAGGTTTCATCAAACACAGTTATTGTTTTTCCATGTAGGAATGTAAATAGTCCAACTTTGATAAGTTCCTTTTGATTTCTTTTCCTTGATTACCTTCTCAAGCATCTCTTGCTTCTTGTGTCTGAATGTCAAATTTTCTATTCAACTCTGGTTTTTTCATCAAGAATGCTTGAAAGTCCTCTATTCCACTGAATGACCATATTTTCCCCTGAAACAAGATACTCAGTTTTGCTGGGTAGGTGACCCTTGGGTTCATTCCCAGCTCTTTTGCCCTCTGGAATATCATATTCCATGCCCTTCTATCCCTCAGTGTAGAAGCTGCCAGGTCCTGTGCTATTCTGATTGTGTTTCCACAGTATTGAAATTGTTTCTTCCTGGCTGCTTGTAGTATTTTCTCCTTGATCTGGGGATTCTGGAACCTGGCTATAATATTCCTGGGAGTTTTCTTTTTGGGATCTTTTTCAGGAGGTGATCTGTGGATTCTTTCAACCTCTATTTTGCCCTCTGGATCTAAAACATCAGGGCAATTTTCCTTGAGAATTTCTTGAAGGGTGATTTCTAGGTTCTTTCTTTGATCATGGCTTTCAGGTAGTCCAATAATTTTTAAATTGTCTCTCCTGGATCTATTTTCCAGGTCAGTGGTTTTTCCCATGAGATATTTCACATTGCCTTCTATTCTTTCATTTGTTTGGATCTGTTTAATAGTATCTTGATTTCTCATAAAGTCACTAGCTTCCATTTGCTTCAGTCTAACTCTGAAGGAATGAATCTCCTCAGTGATCTTTTGAGATTCTTTTTCCATCTGGCAAATTCGACTTTTTAAGGCATTCTTCTCCTCATTGCCTTTCTGAGCCTCTTTTGCCATTTGAGTTAGTCTATTTTTTAAGGTGTTATTTTCCTCAGTCGGACTGTTGACTGTCATTTCATACTTTTCTTGCATCTTTTTCATTTCTCTTCCCAAATTTTCCCCCACTGCCCTTATCTGCTTCTTAAGGTCCTCTATGGCCTGTAGCCAGCTTGTATTTTCATTTGGGGCTTTTGGTGCAGGAGTTCTGACCTCACAGTCCTCCTCCATGCTTTGAGCCTCTTTGCCCCTAAAATAGGAGTCCAATGTTGAACTTTTCTGTTTATTTTGTTTCATTTGCCTAGGCATGTTGCCACTTAATTACTTGATTTTGGGGCTTGTTGCCACAGTAGGACTCTGCCACCAGACAGGGGAGCTTCCGCCCAAACGTGGGGTCTTCACAACTTCCGCCAGTTGGGTGGCCTCTGTAAAGCCTCCACCCACTCTGGCAAGTTGGATACCCACCCCAAACTTCCCCCCCAGACCACAGTCCAGATCCAGGCAGTTTAAAGCAAGAGCGATTAACCCCCAGACTGATTGCTGGATCTTCCTACAGTTCACAGACCAGGAGCTAGAGCCACTACTGATGCTGCAAAGTGGCTTCTGTGCAGCTGTTTCTTCAGCAGCTTTTTGCCCCCAGGGGAGGAAGCCACGTGTTCCCCAAATACTGGTCCCAAAGTCCATAGGGCACTAACCTCTCACTTTGTCCTAGGCATATCTGTGCTGATAATTCTGGAATCGCCTCAATTACTGGTGTTCTGCGGTTCCACCAGCCGGCTGAGGGCCCGGCCGCCCTGGGGCTAAAACCGAGGACCTGGGCTCGGCTCTGCAGGCTTCGCTGTCAGTTCCCAGTGCGATGTGCTGCCTGCTCTCAGAGCGTTGCACTGGCCGCTCCCTGCAGTGTTGCTGGGCTGTCCTCAGCAGGAGGTTAGCTTCTCTGTGCCATTCTGTGGGTGCTGTGGCTCCAGAAGTTGTTCGGAGCTCCCTTTCACATTGTTTGAAATTTGTGTGGGGCAGAGCATACTGGAAATGCTGTTTGTACTCCACCATCTTGGCTCCTCCCCTAGAGCAAGAGGCAGACTTCTAAGGCAAACGGGGACCCTGTTATCTACATGGGGAATATAGGTTCTGCAAAATCCAAAGAGTCCAATAAGCCTCTGTGTTCTTTTCTAGCCAAGGAAATGGGTGTCAATACCTTGTTCTGGACTGGTTAGTTCAGAATCATCTGGGTTCTCCCCATCCATTGTGTTCCCCCAAACTTGCCTGAGTGGTATAGATCCTAAATTTTCTTAAGGTTGATTTCTAATTTCTTGTTCCTTAGGTAGTCACTAGCCAATCTTGGGTGTCAGCCCAGAGTAGACACATCCAGACTATACATGTCATCAGTATAATGGTATACACCAACGCTCTCAAGAAGAGAAGGCTTTTTTTCAGGCTACCCACCAGAATATGGCAGTATGAAGTAGATTTTAAATAGCCCAGGAAAGAATGATAAAGTATACTAGACTCTTCAGGTGAAATCAAACTATTCCTCATTAGTTTCAGTTACAGGGATAACACAAAGAGACATCTGTGAGAAGACTCACCCGGAGTCTGGGCTACCTGGTTCATCATATTGATGAGGTCAGGAATAACTGCAGTGATGGGTATGATAACTTTGTTCAGTTCTCTGTAGTTCACTATAATCTACTTTCCTCATGGACAACAAAGGGCTATTGTAGATGGAGTAGGTAGAGCAAAGAACCTTCATCTACATCACTAGAAAGAAAATATCTTTTGTATTATAAATCCAAAAGACCCCAGTTTTGGGGATAAGAACTCACTATTTGACAAAAACTGCTGAGAAAATTGGAATATAGTATGGCAGAAACTGGGCATAGACTAACACCATATACTAACATAGATCTAACACCATATACCAAAATCAAGTCTAGGTATAAAGGCTGATACTGTAAGCAATCGTGGAAAGCAAAGAATAGTTTACCTGTCAGATTTGTGGAGAGGGGAAGACTTTATGACCAAACAAGAATATAAAATGCAAAATGGATAATTTTGATTACATTAAATTGAACAAACAAATTAATAAAGACCAAAAAAATTTTAAAAAAAGAAAGAAAATATCTCTGACCTCCTGGGGACCTGATAAAATTTGGTCTTAATAGGGGAAGATTGAGGCAATTTCATATTTTTATAAAATATAAAATAAAATATAATAATATATAATATATAAAATATTTTATAAAATGTAAAATATTTCAATAAAAAATGAAATTGACTGATCCTTCCCATGTAGTTAACACCAAGCTATATCAGGTCCCCAAGAAATTTCAAAAGTTTCCATTTGACCATACCAGTAACTCACATAGAAGATGCTAAAAGGTCTATATATAAAGGGCCAACTCCCAACTCCTAAGCTCCTCAGTGCCTTTCATAATCCCAGTGGAAATTGGAATGCCCTGAAGGGACTATCACTATGACTAGAGGTTAACTGCCCATGTCCAGCACCACTTATATCCAAATTGGAGGGTGGGCTTTTGGCGGGGGGGGGGGGGTGCTTTAGGCTAGGATGAACCCAAACAGCCTCTACTACCCAGTGCTAGAATCCTCAGTACAGTTTTAACAGAAATCTCATAGACTGGCCATCAATAGCTTTATTATCAATCCTGTATTTCAGGAGCTACACTCAAAGCTTTCCCTGGGAAGCTCTATCTACCTAATAAGGGGAAGGGAGGAGGAAGGAAGGGAGTGAGAATTTATATAGGGCCTACTATGTGCCAGGCATTGTGCTAAGTGATTTTTAGGGGAAAGGGAATAAGTATTTATATAATGCTAGGCACTGTGCTAAACACTTTACAAATATTATCCCATTTGGTCCTCATGAGAGCCTTGGGAGGTAGGTGCTATTATCTTCATTCTATATTTGAGGAAACTGAGGCAAACAGAGGATAAGTGACTTGCTCAGGGTCACACAGTTAATATATCTTCCTGACTGCACCACACCACCAGCTTCCTCTGGGACAGCATGGGCAGAGGCACCATATCTTCTCTTCCCAGGGTACACTAACATCAGTATTTTCCCTGGCCACCACTGTCCCAATCCTCTGCTCAAACTTCTTTAGTCACTCTCCTATGCCTGTATCATTCTGAGTATATGACCTATAAATGAAGCCTGATTTCATGCAGCTGGAGCCCCTCCAAGAAGGGGGGAATACCATTACCCCCAGATGGGCTGGTTATAGGATGTGACAAGCCATGGAGGATACCCTTAAACATCCAAACTATTAAATGTATTTCCTCTAGGAACTTCATCACCTCCCCTACAAATCCCCAGTGGGAAAACAGTTGTAATATCAATTCATCTTTATGGGACCAAATATGCATAATATGCATAATATAGCTTCCCAAGCCTATAGAACTGTGCTGATCTCCCTGGGATCTATTGGACCATGTTCTCAGCAACCACTGTTCAGGTCAGTGACTCATCATGTTGCTATTTAAACCTCTCTTGCAACCTCCCCAGATACTTAGGGGTGAAATCCTGCCTACCTTCTCCTGCCTTCTGTGAAGGAAATTATGTGGAGAGCTGGGATAAGTTTTAACTTTTTATTACCACTATTTCTGAAGTCTCATCTTTATTTCCACTCTCAATCTTGTGTTTTCCAGCTCTGATCTCAGACGGAAGCCACAATCTTGCAACAAAACCTCTGGGTCTGGAGTCAGATCATACTTTCCACCCACAACTTGTAAGTTCCTTTGTGGGCCTCTTGGTCCCTACCTCCTTCAGTATCACCTCTCTCACTTGTGCTACCATCAGACCCCAAAAATGCCCCTATGGAGATGCCCATCAATTGGGGAATGACTGGACAAGTTGTGGTATATGAATGTAATGAAATACTATAGTACTATAAAAAGTGGTGAGTAAGCAGACTTCAGAAAAACCTGGAAAGACTCAATGAACTGATGCTGAGTGAAGTGAGCAGAACCGGGAGAACATTGTATATAGTAACAGCAACATTGTGTGATTACCAACTCTGATAGATTTAGCTCTTCTCAACAATACAATGATCTAAGACAATTCCAAAAGGGTTAAGATGGAAAATGCTATCTACAGAGAAAGAACTATAGAGACTGAATGCAGATTGAAGCACACCATTTTTTCTTTTTTTTTCTTTCTTGTGGTTTTCCCCTTTTGTTCTGATTCTTCTTTCACAACATGACTAATGTGCAAATATGTTTAATATGATTGTACATGTATAGCCTATATCAGATTGCATGCTGTCTTGGGGGGGTTAGTGGGAGGGAGGGAGAAAAAATTGAACTCAAAATTGTATGAAAGTGAATTTTGAAAGCTATCTTTACCTGTAATTGGAAAAATAAAATATTAAGGAAAAAAATGCCTCTATACTTTCATTGTAGTCCTTAGAAATGAAGTCTCAGCCTCTAGCTCCTGAAACTATTGGACCAGCTTACCTGATACTTTCTTTTGATAGCAGTTAAGACCTTCCATAACCATTAACAATAACAAGGAATGGTAGACTTGGTTTATTTTTTGTTGATTGTCTAGACTAAAGAAAGTAATGGGGAAAATGTTATTAATGAAGGTTAAACTTAAGACTGAATCATGCTTAATACCAAAGCATTGTATATGTGTATGTCTGTATGCATGAATACATTCCTAGTAAATAATGTTAATTAATTTACTCTCTTTTTTTCTTTGGAGGGCAATTGGGGTTAGGTAACTTGCCCAAGGTCACACGGCTAGGTTTTTTTTTTGTTTTGTTTTGTTTTTGTGTGTGTTAAGTGTCTGAGGCAGGATCCGAACTCAGATCCTTCTGACTCCAGGGCCGGCACTCTACTCACGGTGCCACCTAGCCACCCCTCCCAATTTACTTTCTTAAAGGACAGATGACACTTGTAGTTATAAAAATTCTCGATAGTAAACATATCTTTTCATGCCTTATTGGAAGGGTCACTGAAGTTCCCAAACAGACATTTTGAAATAAATTGTGGCAGTTATAATATATCTGTCCCTGTCACACCTGAGAAGACCATGGGAGAGTAGATCTGAGATTGATATATCTGTTTTCTATGAGTTACCTTACCAGGCAGATGCACTGGACACACAGAAATAAACTGTTTGCTGAAAGGAGCCAATCAGAAACCAAAGTAGTGAGCCAAACTCTTATTCACTCCCAGATGCCTTTGCTGGTGTTTGCCATCTGGTCTTTCTGAGCCATGTACCCCAGGCCAGCCTAAACCAACCTTGCAGCCTTGAAACTGTCAACTGTTTATGCAAAACATACTTCTTCTGTGCTCAACCTCTTCCTAGGAAAGACTGTTTATTGTTTTCTTCAACCACTCCCCCAAACTCCCCTTCATGGTTTTCAAGCATAAATTTCTCTGGCTACTCATACACTGTGGGCTTCTTTGTACTTTGTATTAGGGTACCTCTGCATTAGGATTCTCCTCATAATAAAGCTTCTGCTTTTGATTTAGCTTGGACTTCTCTGCATTTTGAGAGGTGGGCTTTGCCTGGTTGACAGACATGACAGAAGGAAGACAACAGCTTGTCATAGGTAGAAGGATTCTTAACTAACACCTGTATTTGCTTGAGGGAACAGATTCCAGGGGCAGACTTGATGAATGCATGCAGTTAGAACCCTTGAATAAAATATTTGGTACTAAGTGTAAAGCCATATAGGCCTGGTCAAGGCTGGGGACCTCACTGGGACAAATGTTTTGGATGTCATCTGAGCATATTGGGAATTGTAACTTAGTCCAGTAGAATATGGAGGAAGCATTGGATGGTATTGGGGTTGGCGTATGAGATCAAGCAGTGAGTAGAGCTTTAGCAAAAGGCTTGAGAGTTGTGCTTGGCAGAGAGAGAAGAGGGAGCTTAATTATTAGTTTAGTTTAGAGAGCAGCAAGAGATGTGATTAAGGAGATGGGTGGAAAGGGGAAGAGGCCATTCAAATGGAGTGGGGGAGTGGTCAGGCTCTCCCTGGGGCAGCCAGCACAGTACATGACAGGTAGTTGAGATTGCAACAATATGATTGGCAGAAGGCCTCTCACCCGTGAATCCAAGTGCCTGCAGGATGTCTTCTTTCTCCTACGCTCCCTTCTCATTCTGTCAATTTAAACTGGAGAGAAAAATCCTCATCTTATTTTCTTAGCTCTTCTAATATTGACGTTTATTTGTGAGCTTAATACTCTTTCTATAAATAAATTTGTTCCTGTTGTTTTTACAGGCATGTCTTTACATGGGTTACAGGGCTTCACTAGGTGTGCCCAGATCACCTAAGAGGGAAGCATGCAAATGGAATACGCCAGTGACCTGCATCTGGGAGAAGACATTTTGTGTTCCCCTACCACATGGGTGAACCCTTTTCAGCAGGCTGCATCACCAGAACAGGCTGCATCTTTAAATCTACTGAATTGTATATTTTATTTTTCCTGTACTATGGATGGGGGCAAAAGCCATGAACTAAGGTTGGCAAGTGAAAAGTCAACTTTCCCTCTCCTTTATTTTAGAACCTGTGGCCCTGAGGGATTGGTTTGAGCTTTTGGTCTGTTTCAGTTGACTTTTCTTAGTTCTTAGTTCTTAGCCCAGCCGGGAAGCCCCGATGCAAGCCTAAAGAGGTGGTGATGGTTGGATTTAGAACTTGGTGGGACCACAATACAGAGGAATGGTGTTAATCTGTGAGCCTAATCCCTCTCCACTGCACAGAGACTGAGGTAGTGTAGGGAACATTATACTCCGACATATTGGTGACCATTTGTGTATCTTTGAAGTAAGAATTCCTTTGTAAAAGCTAATCTGAATGTTAAATGGCTAAATGGATCTGGGGACAGGGGATCCCTAAAACTGAGGGAATAGCCCATCAAGGAGGGCTCTTCCCATCATTGGGGGCTTGAGCAGATTGGCTATCTCCCATCCCCAGCCTTTCTTAAAGGTAGTAGAGAACTCCATTAGAGGGGCTGAAATGTAACACACCTGGCCTTCAAATAATAAGGACCAGGGTTGTCATTGTTACACCTGAAATCAGAGTCTGTATTTGTGGGGTCTTATTTTTCACAGACTATGCTAATAAGACCTGAGGGGTCTTATTTTTCACAGACTATGCTAATAAGACCCTTTTGTCAAAAGCTGGGGGAGGGGAGGGGGAGTTAGGAGGGACTAGAGGAGAAAGTCCTAACCTTGAGACTGTCCTTAACAGCTGAGGTCACAGAGTTAGCTGTCAGTCTTTCTGTTTGGGAGGGTGGAGTGAGGGGAGCACAGATCTTTCTTATTCTCCACAGTGGCATCTAGTGTTTGAATAGCTGAGTGTGTTACTTGGGGGACCCTATATGTACCCTTTGGAGTCTAGGTAGAATGATTTTAGGGACTGTCTAGTAATTGCCTACATTCCTAAGAAGGATTCTCGTAGGGAAGACAAAAGGTGTTGTTGTTTTTTTTGAGATTCTGATAGAGGGGTTCATTAAAACCCTAGAAAATGGGCAGAACATGATTATGACTTTGAATCTAAATGTTCTAGCTTGAAATGTAAAGGACTCACTCTACAAGCCTTGGTGGGGGTGGGGGAGGGATTCACACTTTGTGAGCAGCAATCCTTGATCTCAAGGGGCATGAGCGTGGGTAAGGATATGATACATGCCAGGTAATACTGAATTCAGGGGACTTAGACATTTAAGGAGCAAGTAGAATAGAAAAAAGGGACTAGAATTTGGAACAGGTGACATAATTGTTCTGAAGATTGGAACACCTATATACTGAAGGCTGCAAAATCTCAGTAGCTAACTTGATGGGGGAGGGGAAGCATTCGTGTATCAGGGAATCTTCATTTTCCTTAAGGTAAGGACATTAAGAGACATTATTAGATGCAAAGGAAAATAATGAGAGATAAATAGTAGCTTTGAGTGACCCCCAAAAGGGAGGGGCCTTTTTATGATGTTGTATGTTCAGGAAAATTGGCTAAACAAATGACTTTGGAACATGGATTTATGGTGTGTGTGTGTGTGTGTGTGTGTTGTAAGCTTACTATTTAAATATGTGTGTGATACCCTCCTAGACTCTCCCACTCTCTGCTAACTGGAGCCATTGCTGGAGGCCTCAAGGGGTAAATATATTTTAAATAATAGTTAAGGTCTTGGGATTTGTAATTTGTTCTATTCTAGACAAGAACTATCATGTGATTTAAAAGAGCAAGGTGAGACTGCCCAGTGTACAGCATCTTTGAATTTTTTTGGAGATAAAGAAGACAGGATGTAGGAGAGGTAATGCTAGAACAATGGAGAAAGAGGGCAGTGGTGTATTTTAGGTGCCCTGGTCTACAGTAGCAGCTATCCTTGTGTCCAAGAAGCAGAGAGAAGACAGGGATGATTTATGGAGGGAAAGAGACTGTTCCTGGCCAGAGCAGCTCAACTGTCCCTGACCAGAACTCGTGACTATGACAATACCTCTGGGGATGAATGGAGCTGTCTCTGAGAAACTCAGAAAGGAACTAGGTTTCTCTCTCCTGTCTTGATCCTTTGGTGTTTTCCCCTTAAACTATTTTCTATAATTTCAATAGTATTATTAAACTTGTTTTCTCTAGGAAAAAATAAGACTAATTCCATTTGTAACCTCTGTGTATGTATGTGCTTTTTCAAGTGTCTATGTGATCCTAAGGGGGTTCTATCTCACAGAGTCGGTGGCCATGTATGTGGTAAATGAAGCTAATTTTGATTAGATTTTTGCATTTGTTAGCAACTTGATAAATCTTTAACAGGCATACAAATTTAAAATGGAGCCCGTGGCTTTTCTTTTCCCTTAGATGGGCCTTGGATACAATCACTAGGTTGGTTTGGGCACTGGAGGTTAAGAAGCATTGTTCCTTCCCACAGTCTGGGGGAGGGGGGGAAAGGAAGTGATGGGGATGGGGGAAAGAGGAGGAGATTAATGCAGGGGTAAAGGAGAAAGTCCTATACCAAGCTAGTGCTAGTAGGCAAAGATACTGATTATATGTGAGAGTCTTGACTCCAATCTGGGGATTTAGGAGAACACAAACAGCTGGCCATCATAGTGATACTTGGTGGTATTGTGGGTAACACTGGTGTATACTAGGATATGATTTGATACAGGAAAATAGTTCCTTTTTCTAAATTTCTTTGATGAAAGGAGAATTTGAGCATCTTTTCACATGGTTATTTCACATGGTTATATGTATATTATATATGTATAATATATTATATGTAACAATATAATACACATATACAATATAATATACATATATTTTATATCACATGGCTTATATGTATATCTTCTCAAAAGAAGGGGTAAAGGGAAGAAATTCCCTGAAGTCTCTAGGGAGGGAAGCTGGAAATAGGGATGTGTTGTCCAGCTGGCTTCATCTCTGTACTTGCTGCTTCCAAAGTCTTTTTCTCTCTCTCCTCTGTGTAGTTGTTCCTCTTCGTGTCACCAATGAAGAATTTCTCTTTTTTCCAAAGGTGTTGTGCTAATTCTGTCCCCTCACACAGGTGAGCAGCCTGGAGCCATCATTCCCTCCACCAATAAAGGGAGTTTTATGCAGAATTCTCCAGTGTTGGCTGGAAATCTGGATTACAAATGCTGACTATATCTCTTGGGTAGAGGGGAGAAAGGGAGCACTACAAATTTTTCAGCAAATATGATAAAAGAACACATGAAATAAAAGACCAGGAAAAATAGGAAGCAAATAAAACACCATCTGAGGTTAACAGGGAAAGCCTCAATAGAGCTTCTGCTTTGACTCATTTCTAGTTTCTATGTCATCTTGCCAGAAATCCTGCTGCCAAGGCAGATAAAAATCAGAATTATTCTGACTGCTGCTAAAGCACTAGAATTGAGAATCTTTACAATTCAATCTGGTAACATTGACTGAATTAGCACTTACTCTGTACTGAGAGCCCTGAATAGTGTCATGATGGATATCAAAGAAAGATTAAAGTTTCTCTTCCTAAGGGCATAGTTAGGGGAAACTAGGTGGTACAGTGAATAGAACACCAGCCCTAGAGTCAGATAGGACCTGAATTAAAATCCAACCTTAGACACTTACTAGCTGTGTGATCCTCGGCAAGTCACTTAACGCCAATTGCCCCTCTCCCTTCCCCAAAATAAAAACAGAAGGGTATGGTTGAATAAAGGAGATAGTAAATACGCAGTTGAGAAAGACTTGAATGTACCTAAAAAGTATCTGCAATGAAATGATTACTTTTGTGCCTTTAGGAAGATAGGGTTAAGGTGATTCCATCCTCATCCTCCAATTTTTTCTTCTTCTTTTTGGCTTGACCTCTGCTTTCGTTAGTGCAAGACAATCCCCATTAAGACAATGCCCTTTACCAATGCAGAACAACAAGTATTCTGTAATTTATAGTCTTATAGGGTTGCTTGAGGAACTGTGAAGACTTGCTGGGGGTACATATAACCAGTATGTATCAGAACCAGGACTTGAACCCAATTTATACTGATTCTGAACCCAGTCCTCTATCCCCTACACCACCAAGACACCTTTCCCTTCAGTCATCTTGTTAAACAAAATCTTTGTCATATTTTGTATGGATCCCTATTAGCAACCAGGGTGTGATGGGAGTTGAGGGCAGGAGTTGTTTCATTTTTGGTTTTATGTCCCTAGTACCTTGAATAGCTGCTGGCCTATAAAAGACACTTAATGAATGCTTGTTGATTGATTAAATGACAGTTGAGATCCAAAAAATATTTTGATAGAGCATTGTGCTGAATATTAAGAGGAAATTCTATGGGGATAAAAATAGAGTTTTATCCTTGTAGGTGCGTATATCTACTTGGGATGTCTAAACATATAGAAAGATAGCTAGAGAGGAGATGCTGAGAGGTATCTCTGGAATTTTGCACAACCATTTCAAGGGAGGCTTTGGTTTCTGCCTTGAGTGGAGCAAGAAAAGAGACCACAAAGTTTACTGCTCTATTAGCCTCTGAGAATTCTTTCCTGGTCCCCATTCCATAAAGGGCAGGAGCATAGCCCTTAATTTACACCTGACAGTTTGACTCCTTTCCACCAAATGCTAGTTATAGAAAAGACAGTCGAAAATAGTAATTAAATCCATTTATCTAATCAAACAGAAATTGGAAAAGTTACATCGATTCCAATATGATTACTTTTTAAAAATTTTATTTACTTTTAGTTTACAATGTTCAGTTCCACAATCCTTGAGTTTCAATTTTTTCCCCTTCCCTCTCCTCCTCCCCTCTCCCCATGGCGGTGTGCAACCTGATATAGGTTCTACAAATACCTTCACCACACAAAAAAATTAGTCAAGTTGTAAAGAAGGATCATAACCAATGGAGTAAACAATGAGAAAGAAGGGACAAAACAAAACAGAGAGCAAGTAGTTTGCTTCAATCTGCATTCAGACTCTGTAGTTCTTTTGTCTGGATATGGATATCCCTTTTCATCATGTATCTTTTGTAGTTGTCTTCTAACCTTGTACTACTGAGAGGAGCCCAGTCTATCAAAGTTAGTTATCACAGATAAAATGTGTCTGTACTTGTATAGAAAGTTCTCCTGGCTCTGCTCTCCTCACTCAGCATCAGTTCGTATAAGCCTCTCCAGGTAAATATGAAGTCCCTCTGCTCCTCATTTCTTCTAGCACAATAGTATTCCATTACATTCATATACCACAACTTGTTTAGCCATTCCTCAATTGATGGGTATCCCCTTGATTTTCAATCAAATATAACTTCAACAAAACCAAAAAGTGAATGAACTCTCTCACTGGGAAAGATATTTTAGCTCAAACCAAAGAGATAGATCCTGATCTCACATAAGGGGAAATTTTCTGAAGGGGTAAGCTGGAAATTAAGGACATGTTGAAGGATTGACTTTTCCTGTGTGCCTACTCTTTCCAAAATCTTTCTTTTTCTCTTCATATCCATTGAGTAACAGATGTCCTCTCTCCTTGTGTTGTCCTCTCTTGAAGAAGGAAAAAGGGAAGCATATCTCTCTCATCTCCAAAGCTCTTGTAGCAATGATTCCAGTCAAGAAGTCATCCTGTAACAAAAGGACCCACATGTACAAAAACATTTATAGCAGCTTTTTTTGTGGTGGAAAAGAATTGGAAATTGAGGGGTTGTCCATCAATTGTGGAATGGCTGAACAAGTTGTGGTACGTGAATGTAATGGAATACTGTTGTGCTGTAAGAAATGATGAGCAGAAAAATTTCAGAAAAACTTGGAAAGACTTACATGAACTGATGGTGAGTGAAATTAGTATATTAAAGACACTATAATAAGTGAAGTGAACCAGGAGAACATTGTACACAGTAACAGCAACATTGTGCAATGATCAGTTATGATAGACTTAGTTCTCATCAATATAATAATCCAAGACAATTCCAAAAGACTCATGATAGAAAATATTATCCACATCCAGAGAAAAAAACTATGGAATCTGAATGCATATCATAGCATACTATTTTTGCTTTCTTTTTTCCCCCAGTGTTTTCCCACCCTTTTGTTTTGTTTCTTCTTTCACAACATGACTAATGCAGAAACATGTCTAGCATGATTGCATATATATAACCTATTGCTTACCATCTTGGGGAGGGGGTAGGGAAGGGAAGGAGAAAAATTTGAAACTCAAAATCTTATAAAAAATGAAAGTTGAAAATTGTCTTTATATGTAATTGGAAAAAAATAAAAACACTGTTTACATTAAAAAAAAGAAGTAAGGGGCAGCTAGGTGGCACAGTGAGTAAGAGTGCTGGCCTTGGAGTTGGGATGACCCGGGATCAAATCCGGCCTCAGAAAATGAGCACCCACACATAAAAATAACTAGCCGTGTAACCTTGAACAAGTTACTTAACCCCAATTGCTTTAAAAAAAAGTAATCTTGTTTTGCATCAGCATTTTCTTCATCAGTTAGGAGAGTCTCATGTACAATGTCCCAGGTTTGGCTAAAAACAAAAATCAACTTAACAAACACAAGAAGGACAGGAAGATAGGAATGGTTAGACAGGATTATAACTGAAAATGATCTCAGGGTTTTAGTGAGCTGATAACTTCATACCATTGTATGGGGTGGGGGGAGGCAGGGGATAGGGGCCCAGTGCCCCATGCCCCACCTGCCTAAATCTGAAAAGTCCATGTAAAATATTTTGGCCTTCCATTTTTACCAGAAAAGAAGTCTGAATTATCATGGTACTAAAAGATAAAATATGTTGATATTATATAATACTATTCATGTATTCTACACATTCCTGAGTTTCTAAATTTTCTCTGTGTTGTCTGTTGGCCTTTACATATCATTTATAGCTTCTGCAAAACTTCCCCCAAATTCCCATTTAATTTCTTATGCTGACCCTCAATTCATCAAAGCTGTGATGGGGAAAGTTGCAATGTGTAAGGGATAACTGCACAGGTAATATAACATGGTGGTCAAGAAACTAATACAATCTTAGGTCACATTAAGAAAGTAGAGTTTCCAAGAATGAGGAGGTGATAGTCTTGCCATCATATTGTCATGTAGAGCATTGTGTTTGGTTTTGGACACCTGAGTTTAAAACCAACCAGCCAAACAAAAAAACCCCACAAAGATGTTGGTAAGTTAGAGAGCATCCAGAGGATAACCACAATAGTGAATCAACTTCAGTCCATGTCTTGTGAGTATTAATTAAAGGAGACAGATTTGATCTGGAGAAGAAATGGTTCAGTGAGACTATGATTACAAGTATTTGAGGGGCTGTCATTGGAGGAGGAGTTCAGCTTGTTCTATTTGGCCCCAGAAGGCATAATGAGGAGCAATTGGTAGAAGGTTTTTTTTTTTTTTTAAGACAATTGGGGTTAAGCAACTTGCTCAGGGTCATGCAGCTGGTAAGTGTCTGAATTCAGATTTGAAGTCAGGTACTCCTCACACCAGGGCCAATGCTCTGTCCACTGTGCTACCTTGCTGCCCCTGGTGGATGTTTCAAAGAGGAAAGTGGCTTGATGGCAGTAAAAACTTTCTCATAAATAGAACTGTCCATAAGTGAAATAGTCTCCCTTAAGAAGTAGTGAGTTCCTCTTCCTTGGAGGTCTTCAAGTAGAGTCAGGATGACCCCTCATTGGGTATATAAGAGTGGCAATTCTTTTCTGATAAGGGATGGATTAGATAGCTGCTAAAGTCCTTTGTAGCTCTCAAATTCTGTGATTTTGTGAAATTCAACCGGATAATAAAAAAATTGTTCTCCTGAGTTTTAACTGTATAAACTCAAACTGCAGCCTTTATAATTATAGTGTCTTTAATATACTCAACTAGAATTGAAATATTGCTGATTTGGTAGTTTTCTCTAATGATGAAATGGCAGCCTATCCATATCTGCCCATTCTTTGTGACTGATCCAAATCTTCCCAGAAGTTTACCACTGGGAGTCTACCCAATATGCTAAATAAAAATAGGGGGGTGGTGGAAGCATAAGGAAAAAAGAGAAGAAAGTTTTGAAAAACCATTCATACATGTTTCGTCTGTTGTATAGCAAAATTAGTCATAGTGATTACATTATTTTCCAAATAAACACACAATATTCAAATTATAACTGATCAGTGGTCAAGTGTTCTGAAAGGTCTTCACAAGCAAGTGTTGGTAAGAGAATGTGTCAAGAATTGGCAGGAATTGGGGCAGCTATGTGGCACAGTAAATAGAGCACCAGCCCTGGAGTGATGAGGACCTGAGTTCAAATTTGACCTCAGACACTTAACACTTACTAGCTGTGTGACTTTGGACAAGTCACTTAATCCCAATTGCCCAATCTTTCTCCCTCAAAAAAAAAAAAAAAAGAACTGTCAGGAAGTCTAGCATACATCAGCAGGAATATGTGAGTGTGATGACTTATTTACAACGTGATACTATACAGTTACATGATGCAATATTGCATCATCACAGTTTCAGTGTAGGAAAAAACCCTACATATTTACAATAAATTATTAAATTTAAGATATATCATTTAAAACAATTTTTATATTTTTTGAAATAATGGAAATTCAAAGAAAAAGACCATGAAAGAGTTAAAGAAAATAGATTTCCAGGGAAACACTCAATAATCTTTTTTGAAAAGGGAGTGGTAGGCCAAATAAGTTTTGGGACCTCTGTATTAATGGCTCCCTGAGAAGAGTTGGGTGAGGCTGTGATGATGCATACTCTTTCTCCACAATCCCTCAATGTGGTCTACTCTTAGCTATGTTGCTCTCTGGTTTATCCTTCAAAAAGTGGGAAAAAGGCAAAAGGTTTTTTCCTCTGCAGCTGATTACTCTTTTAAAAGCAGGCCTCCATTCCATAATAGTCTGAATCAACCAGTTCATTCTTACTGAATGAAAAATGGGTCAAATGGGCATGTTCATGTACCTCATAGGGAGATGTAAACAAAATACCAAAGAAGGGTGTGTGTGTATTTATATATGTATGTATGAATGTATTGGGACTAATGTGTGTGTGTATGTATTTATGTATGTATGTATAGGGACTAATCAAGTCCTTATAGACATCAATAATAACTGGATGAAAGAAGAAATTACAAAATAACTAATATACTTTTGTCAAAGATAATGATAATATAAATACTACATCTCCAAATAGCAGGTGTAATCAAAGTGGTAAGTGTTCTGAAGCAAATTCGTCAAGAGAAAAATTAATGAATTAAAATTGCATTTAACATTAAAAAAAGGAACAAATGACAAACCAACAGAAAATAGAAGTATACAAGGTGATAGAGACCAATACAATGAAATGAAATAAATTAAAGAATCTTTGTAACTAACACAATTCTTAACAATTAGCAGATCTAATTTAAAGAAGAGAGAAAATACAAATAACTAAAATTAGAGATGCAGGAAGAGAGATATAAAGGGCAAAACAGATTAAAACAAAAGCCCCAGAGATTACTATATACAGATGTAGGACAATAAATCTGAAAAATAGTATTTGACGGGGAATCAAATCAAGTTTTTTTTCTTCCACTAGGTGGCAATATTTCTCCGAGAATCCCATCTAATTTTTTTTTAAAGGTGATGAACATGAGGATCAATGACTTCAATAATTGACTGGCTCCAGTAGTGGTAGTAGATTTGCACTGTGAAGTTTGCATTCAGTCAAAAGGCTGCCCTTGAGGACCTAAAGGGCCACATGTGGCCTCAAGGCCACAGGTTCCTCACCCTGTTAATTAAAGCGTCTTCTGGTTGCTCTGGTTTCGTTTAAACCTAAACCCATAAAGAAAATCTAGGAGAAGGTCCCAGTTTTCTATAATATTATAGCTTTTCCCAATCCTTCTTAATCCGTGTGCCTTCCCTGATTCTTTCCTATTTATCCTGCAGATAGTGTGTTTGTACATTTTTTTTTTTTTTTTTTGCCTGTATCTCCCCCACTAAGCTGTGAGCTCTTTGAGGGCAGGGACTGTCTTTTTGCCTTTCTTCAGTACTTTTTTTTTCCTTTTTCTTCTTAGCACTGTACCTGGCACAGAAACTTACTAAATACTTACTTATAGGCTATTGTTTAAAGAAAAAAAAAATTGAACTGAGGTTTAAAATAAAGAAGAAAAAGAATCACCAAGGGATAATAATAATAATAATAATAAGGACCTAAAAGGTTAATGATTCAAAGAATACTTAAAGAAATGGTATAAAAGGAGAAAAAGTTGAATTAATTGATGATGCCCTATAAGGATCATAGTATCATAGATTCAGAGTTAGAAAGAAACTTAGAGGTTTATCTATTCTAATCCTGTCATTTTATAGATAAGGAAACCAAGATCAAAAACCTTTTCCAAGTTTACATAGGTATGTGGCAAAGCTGAGATTTGGCCTTTTTTACTCCAAACATTCTTTCTACATTTTTTCCACTGAACTACACTGTTTATAAGTCATTATCTTATGTAGGAGTTTAAGTTGTGAAAGTAGGGAGAGGGGAGGTAAGAGACAGAGATATACCTTGATCCAGTCCATAGAGAAGCAGAGAAGGTAATTTTTTTTAGTTTCTCAACAAGCATGGAAAGCAATAGGGATGATGGGAAGGGGAAGGGTTATAGAGAGATTTTTCGTTCAAGAAAGGAAAGGGAAGACTACCATGGGTGAGAGGAGGTATATGTCTATATAAAAACAAAGGATTTATAATGGGCTTTGTTGGGGTGTGGTGGGACACATTAGAAAATGGCCTTCTCTGAGGAAAAGATTGTACCCTAAAGGACCACATCGCACCTCTATGAAAGAAATGTATGCATCTCCAAAGGCGGTTAACACTTAAGAAAGTAGGAGAGAAATAGAAGCAGTATTAGGAGTGGAGAGTGATCATGGTGAAAGCAGGGGATGGGACTAGGGCTTCATGTCTTGGGCCTCTCACCACATAACACTGCTTTAATTTGATATTTCTATCTCTATGAATTGATGTTTCCTGAGTTACAGCAGAAAAAAGAGGAGTATGTGTGTATGGTTTACAAACGCAGCACCAAAGAAATGGGATAGAGGAGGGAATTAAAATTTCATAGACCACAAACTCTATTCTTATAAAAGACATAGAACAAAAGGAGGCCAAGTAAGTCATGAACTGGAGGATGGAATTAAGAATAGACTAGAAAGGGTAAGGATATAAACAAAATTGAAAGTGGTTTTTAAAAAAATGAACAAAAATCTTTAGCTAACTGGATCAAAATAAAAAGAAAAGAAAATGATTTTTTTTTCTGGATATAGACAAAGCAGAAGCATCTATAAAATAGATATTTGTCAATGGAAAGCTTTAGGCTATTTTCTATGAGCAGATCCAACCCCATCATTAATCTTCCCTCATACTTTGAGTTTCCCTAAGACAATAATGTCAAGGAGGTACACCAACATTTTCAAGTATTTCATATTTCTATTTTCTCATATCCCTAATATTTATCTTATTTCTCTAGTATTATAATATTTTTCTCTACCAGTCTTTGGAAAATGGTAGACCCCACTGAGATACCTGTGACATATACTCAAAGTGGTAAAGTCCAGCTAGATATATTCAATCAATCTCCTTCTTGTCTTCTGCCATAG
Organism: Gymnobelideus leadbeateri; assembly: GCA_011680675.1. Classification (NCBI taxonomy): domain Eukaryota; kingdom Metazoa; phylum Chordata; class Mammalia; order Diprotodontia; family Petauridae; genus Gymnobelideus; species Gymnobelideus leadbeateri. The sequence continues at coordinate 324,223 of WOXC01003734.1, forward strand.
GAATATGGTACCAGGCTCTATACAATGATTGGCCACTTAACAGCTAGTCCAGGACATCTTGAATTCTTGACATGATATCCAAAAGAACCACTTTAGTTCCTTTATTCAAAAGTTAGTCATCTACACACATATATACCCTTCTATTTGTCTTCAGTATCACCACTATAGGTGATGTGTATGGGATGCTGGACTTCATGATGATGTCATTAACTGGTAGGTTTCTAATTTTTCTTGATCATTGCAGGCATGATCAGGAGCCAGTGAGATGAATTTTGTGGGCTGCTCCTTGGACATATTTCATATCCCATTTCAGCACTGAGAATGCATCTGTCTTAGCTGAGTTTCTGTCTTAGCCTCCTCCTAGCATCTAGGTGGCCCAATGTATAGAGCACTGGGCCTACAGGGAGACCTGAATTCAAACCTAACCTCAGACATTTACTAGCTGTGTGACCCTGAGAAAGTAATTTAACCTTATATCTGCCTCAATTTCCTCAACTATAAGATGAGGATAATAATATCACATACCTACTAGGGTTGTTATAAGGATCAAATAAGATAATATTTATAAAGTGCTTAGCATATAGTAAGTACTTAATAAATGTTTCTTCTGTTCTTTCCTTCATTCCTCTCTCTTCCCTTTCTCCTTCCCTCCATTCCTCCCTCTTTGCTTCCCTTCCTCCCTCTTGGCATTCCTTTATCCTTCTCTTCCTTCCCTCTCTCCCACCCTCCTTCCTTCCTTCTTCCCTTCCCTCCTTCTTTCCTTCCTTCCCTCCTTCTTTCCTTCCTTCCCTCCTTCCTTCCTTCCTTCCTTCCTTCCTTCCTTCCTTCCTTCCTTCCTTCCTTCCTTCCTCTTCATTCCTCTACCCTTCCCTTTTTCTTTCCCTCCCTCCTCCCTCCATTCCCCTTTCCTTCCTTCATTCTTTCTTCCCTTTCTCCCTTCCTTCCATCCTTCCTTCACTAGGTAATCCTTACAGTCAATTTTCTTGAGATCTACTTCAGAAATTAAAGGGCCAAGGCTCTTAAATTCCTTAAGGGCAAGGTCTGCTTTTCCTCTTTGTATATCCCTAGTACCTATCACAGTTCTTAGGACAGTGCACATAGATGGTATTTCACAAATGCTTTTTAAAATTGAATTGCTCTCTCCAGAGGAAGGAAGGAGTGAATAGGACAGACACTATATGGTTGATGTAGAGGCTAATGGAGGGAAAGGATAGAGACAGAAGAAGCCGGATAAGAACATTCCCTTGTCACAGTTTGACTAGGATTCACGCTGAAAGCATTGAACAAGGAATGAAAAATTATAGTTACCGATGATCTCTTTCTAGTGTTTCGTTTTCTTCCTGATGCCTACATAACATTAAACTCAGAAAGGTGGAGAAAGCCAGGTCACCATTTGGCAGAGGAACAAAACTCATTGCTGCTGACTCACAGACAACATCCTCTAATGACCCTGGCAAGCCAGAGGCACTGGCACACACATCTCATTTCCTCTGCTCTGCTTTCTCTTGAGATGGATGCTTGGCTCTGCTTCACTTTATTTTTGCCACCGATGTCAAGTTCCAATGATGCCAATATGGCTATAGGTAGGCCGTATGAAAGGATAATTCCTTCCACTCTTTCTTGCGTAGCCCCAACAGTCTAACCAAGCACTCACATTTGGCAGCAGAGGTAGAATATTGAGTTCTATTCACTGAAAACCAAACAGATTAAGGCCTTTTATGACATTTGAAACAATGTCTACACTCAGATTCTCCCACCAAGACAAAGATTACGTCATGTTCCTTTTCAGAACTTTATTTCCATTTAATTTGTTTGCTACTGAAAAGGAAAAAATATTTCTGAAACTTAAGAAATTATTCTAATCTTTTGCTTTCTTCAATTATTTGAAATGTGTCTGTATTGAAGGAACTGAATGAAATTTGAACTGAAGGTGTTCCCGTCTGTAGAGGGCACTGTGGCTGTTTTCTGTGGCTAAGTGTGCTTTCTCTCCTAAGCCTGCTGCCCCACTGGCTAAATCACTCTTAAAAATTTTACCATGAAAGATAAGGTGAAAGATGAGATTTCCTTCAATAAATTTCCTTCAATTTTCTAGCATTTCAATGAAGCATTTTCTAACATTTCAACAATGCAGTCCCACCCTATTCCTCACAGATCAATATTATATTTTGCAATTTGCTTCACTAGTGAAACTGAAGGGGGATGTACTTTTAAAGTCAAGACCAACTATTTAGATATTTTAGAGAGAAAATATTAGTAACTATAAACAGAAAGCATCACACTTAAAACACCATGATTAAACATCTTCTAACTGTGGCTAAATGATTTCAGAAATGAAATGATATTTAAACTGTTTTTTTTTTAATTTAGGATAGTTTCTTTTTTATTTTAAAACACAAAAAGGCAGTGTTTGGAGAATAAAAAGAAGTTCACATGGATCTGGGGGCTTAAAGGAGGGGAGATAACTTAGTTCATGTTCTAAATGTTCAATACTCTAAAAATGTTGCTATTTGAAATCTTGGTGTCATGGTTGGCTCCTTATTCCCCTTCACTCCACATATGCACTCAGGCAACCAATCCAGTTTCTGTCTCCACAACATTTCTCACATTCCTCCTCTCACACAACCAACTCCCTCATCACCTTTTACAAGAACTATTATGTTAGCATGACTAATATGGAAATATGTTTACATGATTGCACATAGATAACCTATATCCAAATTGTTTACCATCTTAGGGAGGGAAGAGGTGAGGGAGGGAGAAGATTTGGAACTCAAAATTAAAAAAAATGGATGTTAAAATGTCTTTACATGTGATTGGAAAAATACAATACTAGTTAAAAAAAAGAATATTGTGTTAACTTCCTTCTGGTTTCTCTTCTCACTTCTCTTCCCACTCCAATACATCCTCCAACAAGACAAGAAAGTATTTTCCCTAACATACAAATCTGAGCATGTTGCATCACTATTCCATATAGTTACTCAAGGATTAAATATAAACTTTTCTGTTGGCATTTAAAGCTTTTTACAGGCCTTTTCCTACCTTTCCTGTTTCATCACACATTACTCTCCTCTCCTCTACAATCCAATAACATTTTTGACATTCCATTTCCTATTTCTGGGTTTTTGCATCAGCACCTAGAATGTCGTCTCTCCTCACCCCTGCCTCTTAGAATCCCTGATTTCTGCAAGAGGCCTTTCTTGGTTCCTCCTTGATTCTTCACATGTGGCCTGAGGACACCTTGAGCTAGTGCATTCCCCTCCAAGCAGGTATCTTGAATCTACTTTGTATATGTCTTGAATATGTTGTCGCTCCCCTCCTTAAAATATAAGTTCCCTAAGGAAAGAGACTCCTTTGCTTTTCTCTGTACCTCTAGCACTAAGTATAATGCCTGGCACATAGTCAATATTTAAAAAATATGTGTTGATTGATTGATTGATTTTGAATTGCACGTATACTTCAGTGCAAAGTCATTGTAATCCAGATGTAACTGAGAAAAGTGGAAATTTCATATGATCTAGAGTTATCTGAGAGTATTAAATATTTGTTTGTTTGGAGGCAATCAGGGTTAAGCCCAGGGTCACACAATTAATAAATGTCTGAGGCCAGATTTGAGCTCAGGTTGTCCTGACTCCAGGTTTGGTGTTCTACTATGCCACCTAGATGCGTTGAGGATTAAATGTTTGTTTTTTTTTTTAATTCTTTAAAAAAATGGATGTATAAACAAGCAGTAATTTTGCATCTCTTAGGTGAGAAGAATGTTATCTTCATCAACAGAAATTTCTTTCTGACTAATTTTGCACTAGGGATCGAGTTAATTTCAGACTGACAGAATTTCAGAATTAGAATATAATCAGAAGGCGAGCATGCTTACATTTAGATCTGAAATTTTAGGTCTGGTGTCAGGAAATCCCAGTGTGGAAACCCCCTACTCAATAAACTCTAGTAACTCCTTTTTGCCTCTAAGGTAAAATATAAAAATCCTCTGTGTGGCATTCAAAATTCTTTACAACCTCATACCTGTCTAGTTTTGTTATACCTTACTCTCTGACATGTACCCTTCCATCCAGTGACACAAGCCTCTTGGCTGTTCCATGAACAAGATACCATATTTTTGCTCCCGACATTTTCTTTAGCTATCTGTCATACATGCAATGCCCTCACTCCTCAACAATGTATCCTGACTTCCCTAGCTTCTTGCAAGTCCCACCTGAAATCCTACTTTCTACAGGAAGCCTTTCCCAGTCCTCCTTAATTTTAGTTCCTTGTTAGTTATGTCCTATTTATCATATTCTATCTGTCTATCTATCTACCTATCTATATCCCATGGCTTGTCAGTATATATCCATTTACACATTGTCTTCCCCATTAGATTGTGGGATCCTTGAGGGCAGGAACTATTTTTTTGTCTTCTTATGTATCCCCAGCACCTAGTATAGCACCTGGAACATAGTAGGCAACAAACAATAATAATGTTTATTGATTGATTGAAACTCCTTCTACCAATGCAGATCGCCAGCTTAACTTCATGTCACCATCTTAAAAAGGTGAGTGGCTCACTGAGAGGTCAAGTGATTGTGTTCTTATAGTTAGTATATGTCAACCATGATCATTCTTTGCCCAGAGGAAAATATTAATAAGAGGGCATGACATGAGTACATGTTACATAGCCAATAGTGGCCCTGTCAGTAGCAAAAACAGGAATGCCAGTTGGGCACCTGCACCTTTTACTCTCTTAGGGATACAGAACAGAAAGCAAAAAAGTGATATTTAAGACCTTATTACCTAAGTAACAAGTATAGGCAAGAACCATTATGAGTTTGTTGGTGAGATAGTTCTTTCTTTCTTTTTGTTTTTTAAATGTGTCAACTACAAAGTGGTGGGGTCGTTGGCTTTTTTTCTACCTGAAGTATAAGAGGCTGAGCCTGGGAGGTAGGACATACCTAAGTGCCTATGGCCTGTGGGGGAAAGCCTGCTTCTGGAGTTCCTGACTTAGTTGACTGGCTGCTATAGTGACCCAAGAGCCAGAAGGGAGTAGCATTTATATACTATTCACTTGGTAGTTGTCTTGTTTTATTTTCTTCTTAGTGAAGTTATTGTCATTGCATTTTATAATCCATGAGTATCTCCATGTATTTTAGCCCTCAAACCTGAATTACTGGGCTGACCTAAACTAAGCCTGATCCAGAATATTTGGTTTTAGGGATTGTTTTTTTTTTTTAGTGGCCTTATTTTTTAAAGTCTGTCTGACTTCCTTCCTTCCCTCCTTCCTTCCTTTCTTTCTTTCAAAGGGTCTTGCGTAATAAAGGGAATCCTGGGTGAGTAAATGCCTAAATACAGATTCCTGGTTTCTGGTAGCAATATAGAATCTTGTTCAGAGTAGTCTGGTGATACCTGAGGATCCCTTTTCATACAGTTTTTAAATGCATAAAATAAATAGGACTATAAAGTCCTATTTATTTTATGCATAATAAGACTATAAAGGAAATTAATTATATTGAAAAAGAATTATCAATATTTAAATTTATGTACTTAAGGTTAAGAAACCTTAAATTAAAGCTAATCATGTCTATGTTACTTTTTTTTTTTTGGAGGCAATCATGGCTAAGTGACTTGCTCAGGGTCACACAGCTAGTAAGTGTCTAAGGTTGAATTTGACTTCAGGTCCGACTCTAGGGTTGCTGCTCTGCTTACTGCTCCACCTTGCTACCTCATCACATTGTTATCCTTGCTATAAATTAAATAAGATAATGTAAGGTAGTCAAAGCTAAATGGAAGAACAGGGTTTCTCTGGACAGGAAAAGAAAGGGGTTGATGGAATTGGTTTTATTGTGTATTTAAAATCAACACGAAACATCATGAGATACTTGGCAATCTTGCAAGCACTTCTAAAACTGTCACAAAAATAATTGCAAATCATTCAATCAGCATCTGTTGAAGAGAATGAGGAGGTAGAGAAATTCTATAAGACTTTTCAAATTAAGTCTCTCTGTGTCTCTCTCTGTATACAGAAAGAGGTATAGACACACACACTCTGTATACATACAGAGAGAGAGATAGACACGCACAAATATATATATTAGACATACACACTTGAGGATGCCAATGCAAAGGTGGGTAGAGGAGAAAATAGAAAAAAATGGAAAACGTAGCTCAGCATTAAGAAATGTAAGAAAACAAAGTCTCAGTGACTATGAAGAAGTCTCAAGCCTATCTCTTGTGAATTCTTTGTTTAAGAAATTGGAAGTCATTATAAAAAGATGAAATTGATTACATTTAAAGACATGAAATGACTTGTTACTGAAGTAGGAGTCATTTACAAACCAACTGTGAGATCATCATTATTAGAGCAAAATAAAAAGCAGCATTAAAATAGAAGAGATAAAAGTGAGATTGGCGAACAATTAAAATAGCTCCAACCTGACTTATTTAGATGAAGTATTGACACAGAAAATGGGAATCATAAACACTGATGCAGATCATCATCCTCACAGAATTGTAAATAATGTAACAATTAGTAGAAGGTCAGAAAAGTCTAGAAATTTTCCAAGGTGGGGAAAAATCCACTTAATCTTCTTAAAAAGTGGAGAATTATAGTAGCCAAGGCCAACACAAGTTTAGAATATATACTCCTGTATAAAACCTCAGGAAGGAGGATGGCAGGATTCTGTTGGCTCAAAAAAAGGTGAAAAGCAGTGGACAAAAACATGTTAGCAGAAATCTTGGTACAAAACAAAATTAATATTATTCAGGAGAATTCAAAGAAGGAATAGGGAGAACAACAAATGATAAAAAATGGAAAAAATCTGCCAATGTTTCTGTAATAAACGATTTTCTTTATCAGTGACAATAAAGCAAACACATTTGAGCTCTGACATAACATTCCTCTATGTGTTTCATGAGAAAGTAGAAGTGCGTCTAAGAGAACAAAATTTGGAACAATAGTGGAACCAGATCAAGTATACACAGAGGACATCCATACTGGAAGTGACCTAATTCTGAAATCTAAAAGAAAGGGAGGTACTCAACAACTGGAAAAAATCATGAATAATAATTTTTTTGGTTTAGATTTGTGAATTTACCAGCATAAGCATTATTACCAAATGATTACTGAAAAGAGGTCATTAGAAAATATCCATAAATTCAGACTTTTGTACTTACTTCCTTACTTCTACAAAACAAAGAAATTATATGGAGAGAGAGAGAGAGAGAGAGAGAGAGAGAGAGAGAGAGAGAGAGACAGAGACAGAGAGAGAGAGAGAGAGAGAGAGAGAGAGAGAGAGAGAGAGAGAAAGAGAGAGAGAGAGAAACAGAGAGAGAATGAGAATCTTTGTAATATTAAGAAAAGATGGCATGGGCAGAGCTTTTACAGATGATGTTCAATAGCCAACCTAATCTTTGTATTCACATAATTGACCGAAAGGTATAGAGAATATGTTTGTGCTGTGCCTATTGTTTTTTAAGTGTTAAAAAGTTTGTGATTATGTAGAGCAATATGCCATCTTAAAGACTCTTCAGTATATTTGAATGTTTCCAAATATATGGTAAAGTTCTTTAATAGGTACAACAGCAGAGATAATCTTGTTCATTGACCTTCTGATTATTAGAAGCTCCTAATACATTCTTGCCAAAGGTGTTTGCCACTATCAGGGAAGATATTCACCTAAAATCCAAATGGAAAAGGATTCCCTACAGATGGTGAGGTCTTTCAGATACTGCTGTTTGCAAATAACATTGAGATGATTGTATCAAGTCCAGGAACATGGAAGAATTACCTAAAGGAGACAGAACTATTTTAGTTGAATCTGACAATTCATACAGAAAAAGTCAAATTGATAAAGAATGTTCAGGCTATGATATGCAAGTTGAATGGTACAGTCTATTAGTACATATGTGTTGGTGTAGCAGCAAGCACCCCAACATCCCCAGGGTGACTGCCAACACAGGTTCTTAGATCTGCTTTTGTAAAGGAAAGCAACTCAAAATGGGTTGACAAGCTTACTTTAATCAAACAAACACACATTACCTAGTTCAGGGGAAAAAGGTCAGCACCCCAAACTTCAGAGTTACAGAACTTACAGATCAAACAGACAGGCTTCCAAACTGTCCCAACATTACATGCATCAATACCAAATCACAGTTACCAGAGAGGGAAGCATCAACATCTGGGTTTTCAAAGCCGGGGGGCTCTCAACAATGGCTTCCTAGAGTCTCATCTGGTCAAATCACACAATACTTCTCAAAGTGAGCCCCAAAGCAAAGCCTCTCCTCAGGGTTTATATAGCCTTCTCCTGGCTCAGAGAATGTAACAACCTTCTGGACCCACAAAGTATCAAGGTGTGGGCTTTCCTGTAAAACAAGCCTCCCACCACAGGCTCCAGGTGCACTTAAGCTAGGGGCAGGGAAGATCTTTAAATTTGCATTTCCATTACAGTTGGACAGATGATACATATGAACAATGATCTTTGCTTGGAATTTTAAAAATTAGAGTAGCAAAAGACAGCATCTGCTGAACTACTTTCAATGGTTACAAACTTTCTGCTGTCTTTTACATATTAATATTCTTTTGGAAATGCTATGTGGATGAAAGTAATACAATTTTACCATCTCTAAAGAATTAAAATCATGGATCGGCTAAAAGGAAATGGAGAGAGACATTTGGTAGGCATACATAGGTTGTTGCCCTATTACCCACAACAAATTGTGTTCAAGAAATGGCAAAAAAAATCTTCAAGTTATATGATCAGGTGGTGGGCTGGATTTATAAGAGACAGAGGGATGCCAGAGGGATAACCAGTATTGCTTCTCAAGTAATATTAGGAAACCAAGAGGAAGGCGCTTGATATAATAAGTAGACTCTTCCGTAAAGGATTTATAAGATGACATGGAGAATAGTTGCACAAAAGGTGTGAGTGGGTTTTGATTTTTACTTTTGGAGGCATTACATACACTGATAAAATCATAGATCTGCCAAAGTGTGTGTGTGTGTGTGTGTGTGTGTGTGTGTGTGTGTGTGTGTGTGTGTGTGTGTGTGAGGTGGTGGTGATAGGCCAGGTGGACTGTGGAACCTGTCAGAACCCATCTACAGCTCTCAGGAGATGAAGTCCACAGGGCAAGAATGTTTTCCTTTCCTTTTCAGCCATGAGATACTGAGCAATTATATATGTTTTTGGTAGGCAAAGGGGTGAGCTTCTATCCTGACCATCTGAATTTCCATTATGCCCTCCAGAGTCTTGGGTATTGCTATCTGAAATACCATTTCTTCTTCTGGACCACAGGGCTTATTATCTGCTCTGAATGTATCTTGAAGATGACCAGGTCACTCCATCTGCCCTGCTGCTGAATCTTGAAGACCACTGGAGCTTTCTATCTATCCTGAAGTTGAATACTCCTGAATGGGTTGTCTATCCTCATTGGAATGTTAGCTCCTTGAGAGCAAGGACTGTTTCAAGCTTTCTATTTATATCCCCAGGCTTTAGTACAGTGCTTGACACATAGTAAACACTTAATAAATGCTTTTTAATTAATTAATTAATCAATCAATTTATATATCTAGGTACTTATATTTCTACTCTTTTAAAAATATTTTATGATTTGGTCTTAATTTTTATAATTTTGTATCTTATATTTCTAGATTTTCTGGGAAATATGGTCTAGCTCCTCCTATCAGATCTAATATACCTCAAAGACTCTTGGGACTTTGCTACCTTACTAGCTTTTCTTAGGGGGTAACTGTGCAAATGATTATTAAACAGATGTTTTGTTGACTGGACTTTTCAGCTTTGGTGTTACTGATTTTAGACAAATTTACTTCATCTTCTCTATGAAGTTGTCCCAGAAAACTTCAGCCCACATGGGTTTGTATTTTTTTGAGCCCCAGATCTCATCCTTATAGTTGGTACTGTATAATCTAGCTCCATATTTATTGTTCTTATTTTGTTTCATATGTGTTAGTTCTATCTTCCCAGTTAGAGGACACACTGTTGAGGGCAGGGAAGTTTTGAGACCCAAACACACTTTGGGTCAACAATGACTGGGCCCTCAGGCAAAAGGCTAGTACTGCCCAGCCAGGTAGCAAACAGAAGTTTGAAGGCAAGAATGACATTAGACCTGACATAGAGCTAAGTGTATGATGTGTATGTGTGCACACGCACATGTGTGCATGCATTCATGTGTGTCTGTGTGTGTGTATATGAAATTTTCTAGGTGTGCCACTCATCTTTCAATGTGATGAGGGAGCTGGTTCAGCCTTGCAGACTGAACTTCCAAACTCTGCTAACCTCTAGTGTTTTAATTTTATTTTTAAAATTAAATTACATTTTTGAGTGAAATGGTTTCTTTTTGCATCCCATCTCCTGTGCTTATTACCTGTATGACCTTGGACAAGTCACTCATCACCCTGGGTTTTAGTTTCATCATCTGTAAAATAAAGAAATGACTCAGTGACCTCTTCTATGCTCTGATCTTCCAGGAGCTTGCCCCATTAATTAGTCATTCCCTCTCTCTTGTCTTCAGTCTCTTACTATCAGCTGGTTCTTTGCTGTGTGCCAATATTACTCCTAAAAAAGGCCCCAAACCTCCACATGATTCTGCCATACTTTAAAGCTAATCCTATCTCTTCTCTTTTCACCCCCAAACTCCTAAACAGAAACATCTATATTCAGCAGCTTCTACCTCCTGACCACTCATTCACTTCCACACTCTTAGCAGCCTGGCTTCTAACATACTACTACACTCTACGGCAAAAGAAATTGATTTTGCCTATAGACAGGGGTGTGCTGGAGCCAGTTTGAGCCAGCTCAGGAGAGCTGATTATTCAGTTTTCAGTGTAAGTATTTACACCTCAGAAACTGCATATACATATTTATATGCATACATATATTTTGAACAGAGAAGATGAGAATGACTAGAGAATCATTAGCTTGTATATGTTTACATATATTACATATGCTTACATATATTTTGAACAGAGAAAATGAGAATGACTACAGAAGCATTGGTTTCTTGCCTTATCTTCATTACGGCGGTTATTCTAGGAACAAAATAGCAGTTACATATCATTACAGATGCATATGAAATATGTGTCCCTCTTCCCACCCTCCCTCCCCCATCTGTGGTCAAGAGAACTGAGGTCCAGCCTCATACAATACTTCTTGTGAAATGCATCTTCTGTTTAGGGTACGGAGGTGGAATCTCCTTGTAAAGCTGACAAAGGAGGACTGACTGGACAGGCCAAAGGGAATCATGCTCAGGGACGCTGGAGGAGCTCTCTATTGTCCTCAGCTCTGGCGATTAAATGTGGGATTAAAGAGGAAACATTCCTTGCAACCTTCTATCCTCAGCTCATCAGGCCCATTCAGAAGGCACTCCTTCCAAGAAATGTTGCCAGGGTGCCTCTATTCAGAGTCTTCACAGTTGACATCACCAGCTAGACAAAGAGACTTCAGTTAGTTAATTAAAACCAGGTAATAGAAGAAATCAAGGACCACACTTCAGAAATGCCCCAGTGGCTCTGAAGCAGAGGAAGGGACATATGGTATGAATACAGTCTGTTGGCTGCTGGGTATATCTTTCACATGCTGCCCCTGACTGATGGATCCAGGATAATTTTACCAGGGGCAATGCATGATATAGACAGTTTTCCTACTTTTCCCTCTTTGATTGTCCTGAACACCCTGGTCCTATTAATCTAAACTTCTTGATTTTGTGGAAGAGAAACTCATGGCACATCCCAGATGCATTACAGACCTTCACCAGAAGTTAGCAGACTAACACGACTGAGTTCCCCTTAGAGATGATGGACTTAAAATGTGGAATAAGGCATGCATTTTGTGACATGACTGATGTAGAAATTTGTTTTGCTGTCCTATGTATATTTGTTATGAGGGTTTTTTCATTTAAAAAAGTTTAATAAGAGGGGGGCAATGAGAGGGAGATATAATAAATACTTGCAAAAATAAGTAAATTTTAAAATGAGTTCTTAGGTACTAAGAACAGTTCTTATTCTTGAGCACCCAGACTATATTTATATTTCTTAAACTTAGAGTTAGACCAAAGGTGTTTAGACGAACATCATAGGCTAGAGGTCTGACACAATGGACTCTACTACTTGTGAATAAATTAATTTTAATTATATAAAACATAAAGCATGGAAAAATTTTCTCACCTCTTGCCTAGGAATTTATCATACAGCGTCTTTGAAATTTACTACATATTTTTTGGCTCTTGTGTTAAAAATCGTATCTTGTTCTGGTCACTCTGACCACCGCTCCCCTTTCTAGTCAATGTAGTAAATAAGTTTATGAGTAGTTAGTATAAAGGGACAAGAGCAAGAAATAAGATTGCAAAAGGAAACCTGGAGGTCATGCACAAACTGTCCCAAAGATCAAAGGAGCATAATTTGCAAATTGTATCATATATTAACCAAAATTCCCATTCTGATAACATGTGCTAAATCAGCAGAAGCAATCTAGGCACTGTCAGGGCTCTTTGGTCTTATGATATAAAAACCCCAGACAAATTCCAGACCTCTGCAGTATAGACCAGCAGATCACCAAATGGAGTTGATAATTTTGAGTTGATGCAGATGTGTTAACTGTAACATCTTACTGACAATTTTGAGATGATTTGAATACGTTGATGAACTAACCCCAATATAACACAGATAAGAGTTAGTCTGTTCCCTTAAAAATCCCTATGAGACCCCAAACTCCTGCTCCTCTCAGACACTTCCATCTCCATCAGGTCCATGCTGTTTAACATTCCCATCTCTAATCCATGCCCCACCATGCCCCTCTTCTTACGCTCTTGGATTCAGTGGCACAGGCCTCTACTGCCTTCCTACAAGTCATTCCACTTCCCTAGTTTTGGTGTTTTCAATGGCTGTCCTCCATCCCTGGAATGCTTTCCCTCCTCCTTTCTACTTGGCTTCACTGATTACCTTCAAGATCCAGCTGAAACCCCACCTTCTACAAGAAGCCTTTCCTGATCCCTCTTTTAAAATTTTTTTTGCATTTTGGAGGGGGAAGGCAGGGCAATTGGGATTAAGTGACTTGCCCAAGGTCACATGCCTAGTAAGTGTTAAGTGTCTGAGGCTGGGTTTGAACTCAGGTCCTCCTGACTCCAGGGCCTGTGCTCTCTTCACTGCACCACCTACCTGCCCATCCCCGCTATTCCTCTTAATGTGGAATAGCTAATTAATTACTAATTAATTATTACTAATATTAATTACTAATTAATAGAATCCCTCTGTTGATTCTGTTTCATCCTGTATATAGCTGGTTCATACGTAGTTGTTTACATGTTGTCTCCCTTGTTAGACTGTGAGCTTCTCAAGGGCAGAGATTATCCTTTGCTTTCTTTGTATCCCCATTGCTTAGCACAGTGCCTGGCACGCAGTAGGTGCTTAATTAATGTTTATTGAATAATTGACTGGAAAAAGAGTTACAGAGAGGGTTAGAGATTCTTTAAAAAAAAATAATTTGTGTTGGGGTGGTTAGGTGGGGCAGTGAATAGACTCTGGCCCTGGAGTCAGGAGGACCTGAGTTCAAATCAGGCCCCAGACACTTAACACAAAACTAGGGCAAGTCACTTAACCCCAATTACCCTGTCCTCCCCCTCCAAAAAGCAAAAAAGAAAAAAAAAAGAAAAAGAAAAAAGAATTACTAAAAAATAATTTGTGATCATTGCACACAATTACAGACACGTTGTAATTGTATCTGTGATGACTAACTTTAATAGACTTGGCTCCTCTCAGCAATACAAGGTTCAAAGACAACTCTGAAAGACTCATGTTGGAAAAAGCTATCCCCTTTCAGAGAAAGAATTATGGAGTCTGTATGCAGATTGAAACAAACTATTTGCATCTGTTTTCTTTTTTGTTTTGTTTCTTCTTTCTCGTGGTTCATTCGTTGCTTATAATTCCTCTTTACAACATGACTAAAGTGAAAATATGTTTAATGTGAAGGTATATGCAGAACCTATATCAGATTGCATGCCCTCTTGGGGAGGAGAGAGAGGGGGAGAAAATTTGGAACTCAAAAGCCTGTGGAACTGAATGTTGTAAACAAAAAATAAATAGATTAATTTATTATTAAAATATAATTTGTTCTCTTGACTAAGGACTTATACTTCAGGCCCACAGGTGGGGCAACAGCATATTCTTATCTACTGCATTAGAGGTGGACACACTAGGATCAAGAGCAGTCATGATCTATCATCTATCTATCTATCTATCTATCTATCTATCTATCTATCTATCTATTATCTATCTATCATCTAGCTAGCTAGCTAGCTATGATTCAGAATATATATATATATTCCTTTGAGTTGCATACCCTTTTGAAATATCTAGAGCTCCAGGTCCCACCTGGTCAATGACTCCAAAGTTTGTTGTTTTGCTGTCTATTAATGAGGAAGTTGCCTATTTCTGAGCAGTGGGCTGTAACAGAAGGACTTTTTGACTGGCTAAACTGAAGAACTGAATGGGGCAACAAGTCAGTTCTAAACACATCTTTTTGTTGCTTCTAATTAACCACTAGCAAAATCTGTGATACCCCTTGTATGTGTGTTCTGTGTGTCAATCCAGAGTTGAAGTCTGTCAAATAAACATTGATTATAGTTCTAGGGAAATAGTAAAGCTGACTAAATGAAGCCAAGTACATATAGTTTCATGTGATATGAGATTAGAAATACTTCCTTGTTCAAATCCGGTCTCAGACACTTAACACTTACTAGCCATGTGGTCTTGGGCAAGTCACTTAACCCCAATTGCCCTGACCTACCCCATCCAAAAAGCAAAAAAAAAAAAAAAAAAGAAACACTTCCTCATCGAAACACAGAGATTCCATGCATTGTTTGTCCTTGAATACTCTGTTTTCGTAGTTCTTTGATGCCACATTTCCATCAAAAGGTTTCCATTAGTGCTAGCTAGCATCACACAATGCTAGCTTTAAGGGGAACACTAAGGTTTGTGAAGAGCTTCACAAATATGATCTCATTTGATCCTTACTACAAACAGAGGAGGCAAATACTATTATCATCCCCATTTTATAAATGGAAAAACTGAGTCAGAGAGAGGTTAAGGGAAGGGTGGGGAACCTTGGGGTCTCAAGGCCACACATGGCCTTCTAGGTCCTTGGGTGCAGTCTTTGGACTGAATCCAGGTTTTACAGAACAAACCCTTTTCTTAAGGGGATTTGTTCTGTAAAGTTTGGATTCAGTCAAAGGGCCACACTTGAGTACCTAGGGGGTCACATGTGGCCTTGAGGACACAGTTTCCCCACCCCTGGAAGGAATTTGCCCAGGATCACACAGCTAGTAAGTGTCCGAGGCTGGATTTGAACTCAAGTCTTCCTGACTCCAGGTACGGCATTCTGTGTACCATCTAACTGCTGTCATTACTGGCAGAAACAGTTCATCTGACATACAATAGAAATCTAATCTAATCTAATTAGAGTCCATCCCCACCCCTTTAGATCATTATAAGACAATCCAAAGCACCAAACTCTGCTTTGCAGATTTGCAGGTCACTATAGGATTTTTTTTTTTTTTTGCAACAACAAGAAAAATGAAACATGTTGAATGATCCTGACTCACTCCTATGTGGGGGCTTTTTTTTTTTTTTTTTTGGAGAGGGGAAGGTAGGGCAGTTGGGGTTAAGTGACTTGCCCAAGGTCACACGGCTAGTTTTTGTGGTAAGTGTCTGAGGTCAGATTTGAACTCAGGACCTCCTGACTCCAAGGCCAGTGCTCTATTCATTGCAACATCTAGCCACCTGTGAAGGCTTTTGTTATGAAGGAGGGGACTTTAGAGGATGAGCCACATGCTGGACAGGTGTTTATGCCACTGACAAACCTTACATTGGAAAGGGGAGAGGACTTTGTGAAAAGAAAATAATCTCAGTTCTCAAAATGGTGAGTCTGAGGCATAGTAGGATGATCGGTTGAAAATAAAGTCTGAGACACAGAGTAGATGACCAGGCTAGGCAGCAACAGACAGGGGAATGCTCACTTTTCTCCCTTCTGCTATTTAGTTTTAGTCAGACCTCAGTTCAAACACCTCCTGCTCTATGAGGTCTTTCCTGATCCCTGCAGCTGCTAGTGACCTCCAATTACTTTGTATTTATATATACATAAGCATATTATGTATGTATTTATAAAAACGTTAAATCATGTTATGTGTCATGTATCACATTATATCATCATATTATGCGGTTACATTCTATTGTATGATATCATATTATGCTATATCATATCATCATAGCATATGTGTATATACACACACTTAACTAAGGCTTGCCTTTCCCATTAGAAATGTTGCCATGGAAACTTGGTGAACCATATACCTGAAGGATGGACAGACAACAAAGAGTTCCTGAGGTTCTTATGGTCTTGCTTTTAACTTTGTACAGATTTCTGAGAAAGAATTGGGGGAGAAACCAAGAGGGCATCCATGGTGGTTGTGGTGGTGGGGATTCTCTACTTTTCCCAAGTGGAAGAGGCAGTAACAGTGATAGTGAGGAGATTGATGGGAAGCCTAGGAGACTGTTAGGAAGTTCAGGGGAATGTCTCCAAGAAGCGCTTGTTGACAAGCTGGAGATCAAATATGATGGCAGAGAAAAGGATCCTGTGGAAGAGTGGATGGTGGGGCTGCTCCTTGCCAGTTTTTTTTTTTTTTTTGCCACTTCATCCAAGATTGGAGAGTTACTTTGGTTATATCTATCATTTAATTCCTTGTTCTCCCTTTATCCCCCTTTGCCTGTCAGACAACGCCTCTAACTGTTTACTCTCAGTTTTATGTTGATAGTATAAAATTTGGTGACTGTCCATCTTAGCTTGCTTTGTTATTGAATGTGGAGAATAGAAGTTGGAGTTGAGCATGTAAAGTTAAAATATTTAAAGGCATAGGCTATACATATCATTCAGTGCAAGCTGGAGGTGAGGCAGAAGACATAACCTTCTGTGGTGAATGAGTCCCAGCTGGAACATATACTAATCTCCATTTTTCATGAACCTCGAGTGAGGGAGCAAAAATTAGCAAGCTGGGAAAAGCTTACTTTGGGGAATAGCCAGACCTGGGTGGAGTTAGAGAGATTGATTTACATGTATCATTGAATGGAAATCGAGGGATCCCGACTATACATGTTTGAGTTTTACAGGAGGTATAGCTGTCTAGCTATTAGTTCTTGGTTAGAGGGTTTTTGGCCTCATTCTGACATACCTCCACCCCCACCCCTTCTTCTGGGGTGATAAGTTGTCTTCCCTTTTAGAATCTTTTGTATCTCCATTACCTACTATAGCACCTAGCCCATAGTAGGTAGATAATAAATACTTGTTGATTGCTTTGTCCACGGAATATCAAAAGATCTATGGTTAGATAGATCCCAAATGGAGAAAAACACAGAAAAGAATTGCATGAGATGAAAAAAATCATGGCCTGGTTGAGATCTGCTTCAGTGAAAAGACCACCTATATCGATGGGAACATCTATGCTTTGAATTTTGGGTTTTAGAAATTGCTTTAAATCTACTATCTCATTTGATTCTCAGAATGATTCTGTGAGATACAAACTCCGTTTTGTAGATGAGGAAATTGAGGCACAGAAAACCTCTTTATGTATGAGCAATTTTACCTTCATTTTAGAAAAGCAGATGAAGATGAAGATAGAGAGAAAAGTCTCCCCTCCCCCCCCAGTTGATCACTGAGTCAAGGATGGAAATAAAGATATCTTTATTTTAAAAAAAGAATGATAGAGGACAACTATTCTCTCATCAACTGAGGTGACATCTATGAAAGGCTGTAAATCTTAAAACACTATATAATTGTCAGCTATTTTTATCCTGTTAATACATAGTCTCTGGAGATTATTGAATGAAAAAAAAGGTATCTGAGTAGGAACTGCTGCTTTTTCCCTATTCACTATCACTCAGTATTAGAGATGGAATAAATTAGAACCTCAGTCATGATTCTAGCCAGATGAGTTGGGGCCTATTTTTATAAGTTCCTGCTATGTTGTAACTTGGCCAGCCCAGACCAGTCTCTTATACTCCTTCCTGTCACTCACAGACAGACACAGACCAGCAGTAGCTCTTCCCAGAATATTAAACACAAATCATGACTACCTTAGAACAGTTCCTGAGGTACTGACTGAGAGAAATGTGCACACTCATACATAAGGCCAAGCTGAAACCAACCCGCTTCATTCATCTGTTTTATAAAATCTCAAAGTCTTAAAAATGTGAGTGGTATAGACTTAGGCAGATTGTATGTATGTGTGTGTGTGTGTGTGTGTGTGTGTGTGTATGTATGTATGTATTAGAACCTTCAGAAGGCAGAGTTTCTTTGGGCAACAAGTCCTGGATAAGTTTTTCTTTGTATATCCCACTCTTTAGCAACTACTTAGCAATGTTGAGAAGCCGACCACAATCACCAGAAAAGCTCCATTTTTGGCTAAAATAATCTTGACTTCATTGCTTCTGCAAAGGTTAACAGTCATCCTGGAATGTGGCTACCACTGAACGATGATCACAGTGATTATAATCTTTGTCTCTGTCTCCAAAGCTTCTTGACTTCCAAGGCCCTGATTAATTTAAATTAAAAACATTGTATTATTTTGGTACATCAATTATTCCATTCATCCATCCATCCATCCATGCATGCAGCCAAACATCCAGGAATCAACACCACTTTCCACTATACAACAAGGCAGTTTAAATGAATGTAATCCTGAAGATATAGGAATAAAATGGATTTTAAAACACATAAATAAAACTATGACTGTGCAGTGTTGCATGAGCACTATTTAATCCTTTCGTTTTCTCTTAGTGGTTTCTCATACTTAAAGTATTTTGCCCAAATCTATTTCAATAGTTAAAGGTGGTAAAACTAAATTTCAGAAAGGTCACATAAGTAGAAAGTAGTAGAATCAACATTCTCACCTATGTCCCCTCAGTTCAAATCCAGGACTCTTTCCATTCCAAACAACCTCTTCCATGATTCCAATTTTGATAGCTATCGACCAATATGGGGATTTTATAATTTTAAAAGGATATTCATGTTAAAGAATATTCTCTACAATGCTTTTCATCTCTTTTTACTCCAGTAAGATGGAGTAAAAATTTCCTAAATCAGTCCTCTTTTTTAACAATCAGGTTTAAAAAAGTGCATATAATGAATGAAAGAAGCAATTTTCAGGGGAAAAAAGTATCCTTTTTATCCACCCCCCCCCCCAAAGCAGTCAGCTGAAGATAAAAGGAATGAAGGAAGGACAGAAGAAGAGGAATAAATAAGAAAAGAAAGAAAGATAGGAAAGAAGAAAGAAAGGAAGGAAGGAAGGAAGGAAGAAAGGAAGAAAGAAAGAAAGAAAGAAAGAAAGAAAGAAAGAAAGAAAGAAAGAAAGAAAGAAAGAAAGAGAGAGAGAAAGAAAGAGAGAAAGAAAGAAAGGCAGCCCTGAGAGCATGATGTTTTGATTTTGGATGAATGCTGTAGTATTCCTTCTGGAGTATCCCCTGGTGGGGAGGCACACTCTGCCAGCCCCAGCTGAGATATCACTTAACAGTGGTGACTCTTTAGGGGCAGAACCTGTTCAACATGTTTACAAGATGTGTAGCTATTAGCAACATTTCACAGCTCATGATCATTAATGGGAGATTGGTTGATCAAGTGAAGCGCTAAAGAGCACTAAATTGCATCAGCATTTAGACTTTAAATTAAAACCAGAAAATAGCTCGCTATAGATGTGTTTGGCATAGCTCTTTCCTTAGCTTGCTGCTTGTTCATCTGTTTTATTAAACCTCAAAGTCTCAAAAATGTGAGGTGTGTAGATTTATGTAGATTATATATGTATATATTATATATGTGTAATTTTTTTTCTATCTGTGTGGGTAACTGAAAAACACATCATACGTGTCCAAGGGTAGAACTACCATTTAAAATGTATTCACCTCGGGAGATCATAGAGCTTACGGTCCAATTAACAGCTACTAGGAAATGTGATCATTTAATTTATTTTATTTTTAATTGATATATTTTGTTTTTGTAATACTTTAATTTACTGACATAGTTTTTCCTCTCTCCTTCCCAGAGGGCCATCTCTTATAATAAAGAATAAGGAACTCCCTCAACCCCGCCCAAATACAGTTCAGAAAACTATCCAATATGTAAATACAGTGTTTTACAGACATAGTCCTCCACCTCTGCACAGAAGTGAGGAAGGTGCATATTCATTATAATCATATAACATTCATTTTCCCATTTTGATTATTTCTATTTATGTTGGTATAGGCACTGCAGGTGTTGTTTTCCTCTTTCTACTTAGTTTACGTTTTAGCAGTTCATCCAAGCCATCTCATATTCCTCTGTATTCTTCTTATTCATTATTTCTTAAATCCCAGTAATATTCTATTACATTAATGTGCTATCATTGGCCATCCTCCAATTGATGAACACCTATTTTGTTTCCAGTTAAAAGTGGTCATTTAAACCACTTTTCTACTTGCTATACTGTTTTAGTAAGCAGTTATAGGGGCTATACAAATTTAGAGATAGAAAGGACCTTGGAGTCTTTCTAGTCGAATCCCCTAATTTAACAAATGAGGAACTGAGGCCTGGAGAAGAAAAATAATTTGCCCAACATTAGCAAGAAGTGAATCAAGGACCCCAGAATCTAAATTCAACAATCTTTCTATTACATCTTGCTGTTTCCCTATGAACATTTCCTATTTAAAAAACAAACAAACCCTACTCTTGACTGCTGAAGATAAAAGGAAGGACAGAAGAAGAAAAGGAATAAATAAGAAAAGAAAGAAAGGAGAAAGAAAGAATAAAAGAAAGGGAGTCCTGAAGTACTGTAGACAGCCTTTTAAAATTTATTCTTATTTTTATTAAAACTAGCATTTTAATTCAACAAGTTAGACTTCCAAATGAAGTCTCTATCTTCTGGAAAGACATTGAAATCACTTTCAGAGGTCTCCCTTTTCCCTTTCAAATTCAGCCCTTTGCCTTGAAGGATGTTCTTGTTTGCTCAAGTCAGGATGCCTCTGCAACATGTTTTCATACATTTCATTTTGTCTGGGGTTCTAACACTTTTAACCATGTAAAGAAAAATAATCTGAAACTAATTTCAACCTTTTAGAACACTGTACAGATTCAATAAATTTTGCTCCCTGGGTAGAAGACAAGTCCTATACACTTTACACACACTAAAATCATGTCTCTGAGATGATGAATTAACTCTCAAGAGATGAAGATCAAGCCAGGACCGAATTCTCTTGAGCATTGCTGAAACTTGTCATTCAACTTGTGCTACTCATCAAAAAGGAGTTGATATCAATAGTAAAATTTTAACTGCCTTGTTCTATACTTAACATACTTCATGAACTTTACTGGGGTTGCCTCTTCATTTAGATGGGACATTTGGACAGATTAATTATTTCAGTCCATGTGATGAAAATATTCAAGGATGACATGCTCTGATGGAAAGAGCCCTGGATTTGAACTCAGGGGACATGGGTGAAAATATTGGTTCTACTACTTTCTACTTATGTGGCCTTTCTGAACTTCAGTTTTACCATCTATAAAATGAGGGGGGTGGATTAGATGATGGCCAAGGTCCCTTCCAAGTCTAAATCGATGATACTATGTCTCAGACTACCAGAAGTATGTACCCTAGTTCTCAAATCCTAGACCTCCAATCTCAGCTAAGCCTTTATTCTCTTTGATGCCAGGTTTTTTTTTCCTACCTCGGAATAGTGTTGTGAGGATTAGTGCTTGTTAATTAAAAGTTGGTAAGTGCCTTGAGCTCCTTAGAGGAAAGCAGGCTACATAAATGTAAAATAACAACAAAACAGTTCTACCATTAATTACTTCTCACTCCAAATTCAGTCAGCACACTTCCTCCCTTCTCCTTCTTCATTGTCACATACATTGTGTCAGCTCTGGGCACACAGGTAGGGTTTCTTTAAGGAGGTCAGTGGACAAACCAAAAGTTTTACAATAAACCAAGTTGCTTTTTTAATGGATCATCTCTAAGTTTGAATTTCACTCTTTTCCTCCATCTTCACCTTACGTCCCTCTCTGACTGCCTAAAGATAAAAGCTTTTCCCTTTCAGGGAAGGTTTTAATAAGTGTTCACAAATCTCTATTTTTGTTTTGCTGTTATGCTATAATTAATTCCCAATTTGCTCTGCTGGGACTTAGAGTAAAGTAAAGATTTCTGAGAGTGCCCATCCAGGCAACAAAAAGAAAGGAAAATATGGCCCCTTCCCACATTTTCCCTAGTGAGCAGTGCTGAAATGATGCCAGAGTAAGAGGGGGAGATAATTTTCTTAAGGACCTAATTTTCCCTCTTCTCAATATCATCCATTTCTTTTCTCCATCCTGCTTCTACCCTGCTTCTGACAATAGCAAGTCTATTATTCAAGGCAATTCCACTTTTAAGAGACATTATTTGCAAAAGCAAATATACTCAATGTGTTGATTTGACATTTTTAAAAGGAGCATTGAGTAGGCAGTGTGATCAGTGGTCATTTAACTGCTTTGGAAGAAGAACCATATGCTGCCTTTAAAAATCCTTTTTGGTGTTTCATTTGATGAAACAATGTGCCATAATCAACTGTAAAGACAGTAGCCATAATTGATGGATAATTAATCGCATGGTCTAATGCTGATTTCAGTATCATCACATTAATCCCATTAGTTCCACGAGTTTGCAGTCTGATCTGTTTTTCCCCAAACTGTTTCCAGCTGACTTGCCAAGCTCACTTTTACTTTGGTATTTATCCTATTTTACCAAGTTGAGGTTGTTAAGAGACTTGGTCAGACAAGTGAGCAATACTTTCAACAAAGGACTCCATTGTAAGACAATGTGATATAGACATGGAACATTCTAGGGAACAGAAGATCCAGATTCCAGGCCCAGCTTCTCTTAATTTTTTTTGCCTTATTTTCTTGATCTTTATAACAAGGTACTGGGGCTACAGGACTTCCAAGGTCCTCTCTAGTGCTAATATCCTGTGAATCTGTGTCATCTTGTCCCTATTGCTCATATTTCACCCACTTACCAGGCTCATGACTCCATTTTATACTGGACACATTTTCCATATTACTCTACAGCTGGCTATAGAGAGTAGCTTCTAACCGACAACTTTTGTTTCTCATAAATGCCAAGATTTTGAGCAGCTCTGAACATTTAGTTAATTATCTACAACCACTACAAGGAACTTGGGTCCCCATTAGCCCTGGATATGCAACAAATTCTATTTTTACCAGACATAAGATGAGACCTGACATTGATTATTATAATGCCTACCTTTTCTTATTACTCTTCTGTTTAGAAGATAGTGATCAGATGACAACCTATACCAATGAAATGAAAGACTATCTTTAAGAAAATATATCTGTCCTTGCCCCCAAAGTCTGAAATGCCTCAAATGATCTTCAAGAACTAGGAAGAAAATATAACATTAAGAGAAAAGGAATGGGCACATGAGCTTCTTTTCAGACAAGATGTTCACAGAATTCTGGGAGGGGTAGAGAAAAGAAGGGATCAGAGAGAGCTGATGATGAACTCACTCCAGATTTGTCTCACAGTTATGAGACCTCTCCACTGGAGTCTTCATTCACTGATGCTTCATTGTGGCATAGTGGTGAACCTTCTCCAAGGCAATTCCAGACCAACTTTTTTTTGGCAGGTCCTATCTGGTTGCAAAGGCTTCAAGAACATGTCTGATGAATAACTGTGTGGCCATTGTTCTTATCCGATATGTGCAGAGAAGTTCATCACAAGAAGGTTATATTTTTGGCTGCGGAAATTCATGAAAACATCCAATAAGGTCAGTAGAATGTAAGCTACTTGAGGGCAGAGATTCTTTTTGGATCTTTCTAACCCTGGCACAATGTCTTGTCCCTGGCAATGACTTAATGAATGTTTGTTGTATTGAATGAAATTGAAGACACGAAGAAGTCATGATCTGTACCGATGGAGGGAATGTCCGCACCAGTGAATTTGTGAGTTATGAGTTGTGAGACTCATCAGTTGTGAGACTATTGAGACTCCATTTACTCTTCCAATATTGTAGTTTAAAAAGAGATTTCTAGATACAAGCCAAATCCTTCAGATGAGAATGGGGTGAAATTCCATTCTGGAGAGATAAAGTAACTATTTAGACTCATTCATATCTTATTTAGGGTCTTTGTATAGGTAATACCAAGTTCTTTTTTTTTTTTTTTGCTCTTTTTTGGAGGGCAATTGGGGTTAAGTGATTTGCCCAAGGTCACATGGCTAGTTTTTGTGTTGTGTGACTGAATCCAAATTTGAACTCAGGTCCTCCTGACTCCAGGGCTGGTGCTCTATTTGCTGTGCCACCTAGCTGTCCCAATACCAAGTTCTTTAAGGTAATTGTTATTAGGACATCAAGATAACATCCTAAATTATTGCATCTTCAATAAAGGTTCAAGTCTTCCTCCAGAAACAGATCCATTTTAATGATGTTTCTTGAGTTTTATGGGCAATAAGTTCTTCATAAATGCAAAGTATGGGAGATGGGGGAGAGTATGTACATATTTATAGACATAGAGAAACATATCTCAATTATATTGTAGTCTTCTGGGGGATATTGGAGGGAGGGAAAAAAAAGAACAAAGTAAAAAAGTGAACAGCATAGAGCAAAAGAAAACTCACAAAGAAGCAAAGATGGACAATTCTCAACACAAGTATTTTTATCATATAGGCTTTCTTGAAATGAAAATTTATTGTTACATATTTTGAATCTACTCTTATGTTCTGCTATGCGCACAACATGCTTTTTTTCTTTCTAACTTTGTGTTTAAATCCCAATATTTAAGTTTATTATATGTCTTTGCTTCTTTTCTCTATTCTGTATTTGTGTTCTGGTGTTTGAGTCTAAAATAAAGTTTTAAAGAAAAACCAAAAAAAAAAATGCAAAGTATTTGAATAAAAGAATGCTTTTTGACAAAGCAGTGCCCATACGCATGTCACTAATTTTAAAGAAGTTGATTCATCAAAAACATTTTAAAGATAAACTTCACATTTCTGGAAAGTTAAGGCTCAGTTTAGTTTATTTCCAAGGGGCAGAAAGTAATTC
The DNA here is from genome assembly GCA_011680675.1 of Gymnobelideus leadbeateri. Lineage (NCBI taxonomy): Eukaryota > Metazoa > Chordata > Mammalia > Diprotodontia > Petauridae > Gymnobelideus > Gymnobelideus leadbeateri. Next base: position 349,322 of record WOXC01003734.1, read on the forward strand.
ATCGATGCACATGAACACATATTTTATTCAGAATAGTGTAGATCAATTTAGCCTGAAAAATTAGGACAAGGCCACCAAAAAAACCCGAACTCTACCATACCTATGATGAACGTTTGTTTCAGGGTGTCTTACTTATTTAGTATGTGTTTTGTTTTTCTTTTTTGCTTAATTCATATCTCTGAAAATCACCTGTAATGAATACGAGGAGGTGGTACTTATTTACAAAGAAGTTTATATGTATGATCTCACTTGATCTCTACAACAACCCTTTGACTTAATTGCAAATAATGACATAAACTGCTTTAAGGTTTGCAAAGCACTTTATAAATTTTATCTCATTTAATTCTCACAAGAACACTGGGTGCCATTGTCTTCCCAATTTTACAGAACTGGAAACTGAGACAAAGAAAGAGTTTAAATGACTTGTCCAGGATCACACTGCTAGTAAGCATCTCAGGAAGGATATGAACTCAAGTTTTCCTGACCCCAACTCCCAGCACTCTATCAACTGTGATGTCTAGCTTCTACAAAGTATGAATACTCTAGGCAGTATTATCCCATTTTACGGGTGAAAAAACTGAGGCCCAGAGAGAATCACAGAGTTTCAGAACTGGAAGGAATCTCATTGACCACCAGAGGCCATCCAACACATACAGGAAAAAAAGAATCTATGATAATATACCTGACAGAGAATCAGCCACTTTCCACTGAGAGGCTGATTGGCTGATACCATAGTTATACAACCAATAAGTACTGAAATAGGGCTTGAACCTGGCTCCCTTCTGACTCCATGTTCTTAGTTCTTGCCATTCTATGTATTTTATGTATTAATACATATTCTATATATTCAGTCACAATTCTGTAACTGAAATGAAAACCATTGGACAGGCATTATTAGGATTAGACAGGGAAACATTTTAAAGCATATTAATTTTTGTTTACAACCACTATTTCCAAATTTTTTATCGTTACATGTAAGTACATATGAAAGATAATAGACAAACATTCATATTCTAAAATATGTAATATTCATCTTAATGTTGCATGGAGGTCTTGTACAACCAACAAGAAACAGGTACTTAACCCAAACACCTTAAACCAAGTATGAATATTTATAGATTCTTGGTTTGTTCCTTTTTGGTTTCTGCCATAGAATAATGGTAACATGAGATATTGAGGTGGCAGCTATTATTTTTTCTTGAGCTTAAATAAGTCTTGGTGAAGACTTAATAAACCTTATTTAGATTTAAAACATCCCTCCAGTGACCAGTGATACATCACCTGGTGAAAATCTTCAAATGATTGTCCATAATGCCCTCTCTCCCTATGATTTCTGCATAGTGAAACTAATTAGCCAAACAAGCTTAGAAAATTCCAACTGTTTCTGTTAAGTTTGCACAGAATTGCCTAACCAAATAGTCCAGAAATAGAAATGACTGGAGTTCATCACTAATGCAACTAAAATGAAGGAAAATATGGTAACCTATTTTAATCAGCAGGTACTAAAATGAAAGCAAGCAAAAGGCTTGTATAGTCTCTGGCTAGACTCAGATTGAATTAATTCCATTAGATTTTCTACTATTTTTCAAGGAACTGGGTGCCAGCTCAGAATACAATGTTTCATGCCAAACAATGACTTTGTTTAGTTTTGTCCCTTTAGGAAAAACTTCATAATACTCCATGAGACCATTACACACTCTTTTCCCTTTTCCATGTTTTACTGATGGTAGGGGGAGGGGAGAAGAAAAGGCTAAAACAAACTAATTTTTGGTCATTTTATTCCTTTTGCAAACAGTGTGAAGTCTAACCAATTTGTACTTACAAATCTGGGGCATTAACAGAAAGGGGACCCTAAATCCACATGCACACAAGCAGTAACTGTTTGTATGCCAAGCTGTTTGTAAGCCTGATTTGACAGCAGAGGGCTATTCATTCTTTTGTCAACTGTCAGTCTAAAAATGTTAACCTGCATGGGTCTTGGGGTATGGGAGCGCTAAATCTTCCTTACTACAACTGTATAATGAACAGACTGTTTCATTAGTGGGACAATTCACTCTACAGATCCAGCCCAAACAACTTATTTCACAATTTGTGAGCAGAATTAAATTTACGAGGAGTTGCAAAGGCGGAGGTGGGGGGGGGGGGCAAGGGAGTGGGGGAGGCGAGGGGGAGAAGGAGGCGGGAGTAGGTGAGTGGCACACAATGTATTGAGGGATCAGTGTATTAATACAAGTGTTCCAGTCCATTTCATCAGCCGTTGTGGGCCTGAGTCACGCCAGACTTGCAGCATGCAGATCAGTGGATTAGGGGCTTCACAGCATCAGGTCAAGTGTCTAGGGGGTAGCTGATAAACACCCCAAACCTGACAACAGATTTTTCTTTCTTCCTGGACCACTTGTTAAGTGTCAGAGCAAATCTTTTGAATGGCAGCAGAGTTTACTTAGGGGCCTTTTCTTCGAGAAGACACTCTATCCATTTTCTGAAGCCCATTCCAGGCTGTCTCAGGAATAAATTGGCTCTGCATCTTACACACACCCCCTCTCCTTTTTTCCCCATCTTGACTATGAGCCTTTGTCTCAAGGTGTGTGAACCAGAACAAAAATCCATGTGGAGAGTTGCTAAGGTTTGAGCGCCTTAGGATTTAGCTTTAATACAAATTAAACACTTTGAAGATTACACAATCAAATACTTTTTGTCGCAGAAAATTTTCATTTTTTTAAACAGTAATGAGGCGAATGTAGGCATCGGATCAATTTGAAGTGACAAATTTTCACAGAATAATTTGATTGTAATGATATCCACTAGATACTATTAGCATGTCATGTCCAAATCCAGAATATTACAATATAAAAAAAATCCTCATGGAAGGAGCCACTCATGCTATATTATAACATTTATCCCTGATAATCTAAAGATCGTGAGAGAAATGTGGTGCTGTAATATCAAACAATGTTCCTAACAATGTTTGAATGCAGATGCCTGCTTGCTGGTTCTTGTTTTTCTTTTCTTGACTTTGGCTACTTGTTCGAATCTTTCTAAAGAGTTTATATTTGATAGGGCTCGTGAATTCAATTATAAAGATTTTATGTGATTTCACATGAAAATATCCCAAAGAGGAAGAAAAGACACATAAACACTGGTAGCCTTTTAATGAGAGCTCACTTTCTTAGACATTTTAAACATAAAGGTTTTTTAAACCACATTATTGAAAATGTTTTTGATAAATATTTTTATTTAAAATAGATCATTTGAGATGATTTTCTTGATCTGAAAAACATCATTTTTCTTATAGATCTAATGATAAAGAATATTGTATGGGCTTTAAAAATGATGTTTCCCAGCCAGAGAGCTCCCATTCCCAATAGTGATTCAGGCTTGTTGCCTCTGAAAGGACCCAGTTAAGACTTTAAATCTGACAACACATCAAGTCCAATAATATCAAAGTTACAGCAACTACTAGCAGATGATTCTCTAAAAGCCCTTGGTTTAGATGCTGCTTAATTTGACAATGAAGCATGTAGGAGTTCCGCAATCAACCTGATGGAATTAGGAGTGTATTTTTGATCTAGGTGACTTTGAAAGCCACATAAATCATTAAAGGGTGATTGAAGCTTATTGCTTAGGTCTCCAGTCACTCCAACAAAGCTATCAGGTTTAAAAGAAAGTCAATTCAATTTAATAAATATTGATTGAACACCAATGGTGTGTAAAGTACTGTACTAATGTGGAAGACATGAGGAAATCTAGAATATTATCTCTACCCTTAAAGGAACTTTCAGTGCGGACCACTCAATGTATGAATGAAACATGTAAAACAGAATTGTAGTGAAGCTTTGGACTTACTTTCTGGACCAACCTAGGGTTACATCTATCCCTCAGGGTTCTAGGAAGAGCCCTGAACGGCATGGAAGTTCTCTTTTTTGGGGGGTGGGGTGGGCAAGGCAATGGAGTTAAGTGACTCGCCCAAGGTCACACAGCTAGTAAGTGTCAAGTGTCTGAGGCCAAATTTGAACTCAGGTCCCCCTGATTCTAGGGCCTGTGCTCTATCCACTGTGCCACCTAGCTGCCCTGAAGTTTTTGTAATACTATTGCTTTCAATCTCTTATCCAGTGCATCCCCCCCAAATCAACCAGATATTAATACATCAATATAATTTTACAGTACCAGTTAAAATCTTTCCAGTATCATTTAATTGGTTGATAATCTCAGTTTCACTGATAAGCAATGAACATAACTTAGCTTTTACAAAAAGGGTATTTGCTAAGAAGATGTGTAGTTGGAATAAAAGTAGAAACAAATCCCACTTCTCCCCGAATGGGGTATACTACCATCTGATTTCCTGGGGAGAATAGACTGAAGCTTAATGTTGTTGCTATAGCCATTCCCACCATTGAGTTCACTTTCAGGTATGGCATAGCTGATGAATGAGTGATGTAGCTGAACACAGCATCTTGGCAGCCAGGTCAAGTAACTGCTGGACTGCATCCAGCAGGTTGTTCCTCAAGGCTGGTTCCTTCCTGAGTTCAGACACTGGGCTTCTGGTGGCTCTTCTGAACTTTCACAGCTTCTACTTCACCTAAGATTCCCAAAGTGAACCCCAAAGCAAAACCTCACATCAGGATATATATATATATATATAGCCTTCTCCTGGGTCAGAGAATGTCATAACCCTCTTGACCCACTGCCCAATCACAAAGTAACAAGGTGTGGGTGTTCCTGAAGAGCAAGCCTCCCTCCATAGGCTCCATGTGACCACATTCAGCCTATTAGGGGGCAGAGTATATTTTCAAATCGAGGAAGGCTCTCAGAGTCACTTAAGCCTATCAAGAGGTCAAGAGGCAGGGAAGATCTTCAGATTCCCATTACGTTTGGCCCCAAGATCTTACATCTGAATTAGCATTAATATCTCTTAAGTACAAAATAGAGACATCACATTTGCAAGATACATAACATAACAACTCATTACCAGAGTGGACACAGGGCCTTAAACAGACACAAAGTACATAGCATTATAATCCCTTCAATCTAAAACAAAAATGTCCAAATAAAGTTCTCTTGGTGGGGGGAGGCTCTTATTAATCACAAAATGTAACAGACTCTCTACATAGGGGAAATAGCTAGAACATATATTCAATGCCAGAAAACTGAGTCCCCAAACCAGAAAGTCAAAGTCATTACAGTAGCCATGGAATTGGCACATGTAACTAATGCAGTAAACACCCACATTCTCAGGCCTTAGAAAGAGAACAGGCTTCAGGCAAGATCCTCCTCTCCTCACTCATGGTCACTGCTCAGCCTCCACACAGTTCCCTCTCAGAAGCTCTGGCCCCCTTCAGTTCCCATCCCAGCAGTCCTCAGCAGCAGTCCTTAGCAGAAATTCTGGCTGGTTCAAAAAAAAAGTTTGCACTGCTGTTACTGCTGCTGCCACTGCCTCCAGTCTCCACACTGGCTCCAGCCCAGCTCCTATTGAGCTCCAGCCCCTTCCTTCCCCACCCCTTCCTGCTATATCAGCAACTTCAAGGGGCATGGAAGATCTTCAAATCCCATTACCATTACAGCCTTAAAGGCATTAGAGTCACTCAACTAAGGTTTTGATAAGCAGAGAAGGATGTGTGTGTGTGTGTGTGTGTGTGTGTGTGTGTGTGTGTGTGTGTGTGCTGGAATTTAAGAGGGGTGGCATTTCATGCTGAGGGAACAGTAGGGGGAAAGAAATATATGTTGTCTTTGATGAATAGCCAGATCTTGGTCAGACCATAGCTTGTATGAACAAGAGTAGTAATGATAATCATAATAGTGAAGAGGTTGATTACGGTGAGATTTTAAATGAATAAAGAGTTTGAACTTTTTATTTTGGTAGGCAATGGGGAGTCATGAACATGAGATTAGCTTTCATTTCTTTTGTAAACACATTTATATTGCCTACATTCAAGGATGTGTTGGAGTCAGCTTGAACCTCGGAGAGCTGGTTGTTAAAATTCTAGTAGGATTGTTTACACCTTGGAAATCAACAGACACTACAAACCAGAACTTGATTTACGTTTTTATTGATTGTCTAGATTTAAGAAAGTTATGGAGAAAATATTAATGCAAGTTAAATTTAAAAATATATTGTATAAACATTTTCTCCTTAGAGACGTTAAACATTTATCAGCAATCCCTTCTATGCAGTGCTAACAGGTATAATCCACAGATTAATAGAGGGGGCAGTAATGGAACAGAACTATGTGACTGGGTGAGTCACTTAGCTACTTCAGACCTCAATTTTTTCATCTGTAAAATTAGTGAGTGAGGCTTGTTGATCTCCAAGATCATATCCAACTCAGCAATTATTTATCTAAGTGATCATGATTGTGCAGAATATTCAGTGTAACCATTTGAATTCAACTTCCACCTTAATTTCAACATTTATGGAACTTCCTTATGTAGTTCTTCCATTGATAGGTAGGGGTAACCGCTGGCTAAAATACTCTTACTACTATTGCACAGTGGCCATGGATCCCACTTGGTCCATGTGCCCAAATAGGCTGGGGAAACACAGTTCCTGAATTATTTTTGGCCATAGTTATATTGGTAGAGATCTGGAAATATGTGCTAGCCATAGATGCCCTCTGGGCTTGGGTGCAGAAGGTTCAAAGATTGCAAAGATCAATGAGACAATAGATGAACTATATAAATGTGAACTTTTATTATAATTGAGTGAGGTGAGATACACCAAAACCAAGAGCTCAGATAAAGCAAAACATTTTTTATCCTACTAGAAATGAATTGTGGATGCTTATCCTTGATGGTAAAATTAAATTTAAGAGAACCAATGAAAGCACCAGGAATACTGGACATGAAGCATATGTCACTTCATTCTCTCCTCTATCTTGGACCCCTCTGTCCAGGCAGAAAGCTTTATGTCTCCTCTCTACTGCTAAATCTTCCACATCACATTCCAGAATGCTTTGCCCCAAACACCATTCCCTAGCTTCAAACTTTTTGTGCCCATTCCTCTACCCCAATGTTTAATTCTTTGATGTTTTTGCATGAATTCTTGCTTTTGTATGTTTTGACATTTTTCATTTCCAACAGCTGTGGGGTAAACATTTGCAGCCTCAGAGTAATTTCACTTCCAAGAAGTATGCCAAGGCTTTAATGTTTTCTTATTCCATATGCATTGTCATTGAAAATTCTTTAGTCTTATGTGTAACATTTAGGTTCTTTATTTTTGAAAGACACATAGTTGGTGAGTATGGCTATGATGTTTGATCAGTTCTTCATGGAATTTGTTTATCTAATAATTTCATCTCTTTTTTTTTTTTTAAAACAAATACTTTATTAACTTCTGTTTTACATCATTCATTTCCGCCAGATTTTGAGTTACAATCATTTTCCCCCCATTATTCCCCTACCCAACCTCCCAGAATAGCAGTCCCACAAGATATCGCTTCCTCCAATCTGCTCTCTCCCATACCTTCTCCCATACCCCCATCGACTTTTCCATTAGAGGAAGATGAATCTTTGTGTCCCAATGCCTGCACATCTTATCTCCCAATTATAGGCAAAAGAGTATTAATAATAGTATTTATATATATATTTGAAACATTTAATGTTACGACCTTGAATTTCAGATCCATTTCCTTCCTCCCTTGTCACCCATTCCTTCTTGGTATATAAGTAATTCAGTATATGTTGTACATGTCTAGCTGTGCAAAACATTATCATAGTAGATATATTGTACAAGGCTGCTTATAATTCCCTCCCACTCATCCCACCCCCCACCTGGTCCATTCCCTACATGATCCTGTCCCTCTTCTATAGTGGGTACTTCCAACCTCCCCTCACCCCAAGGATGCCCTCCCATCCATCATCTCTCCTCTCATCCCCCTTCCCCCTATCCTGCTGCAGGTTGAGATATCCCATTTAGTATGTATGTCATTTTCTCCCTGAACCAAATTCAATGTGAATGTGGTTTTGCCTTTTTAGCCTTCCTTATTCTCCCCCTCCTTTGCACCCACTTCCCCTACATGAGATAGTTTACCCTACCATGTCTCTCCCCATCTCCTCTTGCCACTTTCCTCTCTCACCTCATAATTTCATCCCTTGAGTACTCTCCCTTCCCAACAAAATCAACCTATGCCCTCTATCCATATATAACTGTAACCATATACACACACATTCACATATGTATTCATATGACCACACCCCCTTCTTCCATTATTTTCATAGTGGGAAAGATATCATCAGTCACAGTTATTGCTTTTCCATATAGGAATGTAAATAGTTCAACTTTGATAAGTTCCTTTTGATTTCTTTTCCCTGATTACCTTCTCAGGCATCTCTTGCTTCTTGCGTCTGGATGTCAAATTTTCTATTCAACTCTGGTTTTTTCCTCAAGAATGCTTGAAAGTCCTCTATTCCACTGAATGACCATATTTTTCGCCTGAAACAAAATACTCAGTTTTGCTGGGTAGGTGACCCTTGGGTTCATTCCCAGTTCTTTTGCCCTCTGGAATATCATATTCCATGCCCTTCGATCCCTCAGTGTAGAAGCTGCCAGGTCCTGGGCTATTCTGATTGTGTTTCCACAATATTGAAATTGTTTCTTCCTGGCCGCTTGTAGTATTTTCTCCTTGATCTGGGGATTCTGGAACCTGGCTATAATATTTCTGGGAGTTTTCTTTTTGGGATCTTTTTCAGGAGGTGTTTGGTGGATTCTTTCAATCTCTATTTTGCCCTCTAGATCTAAAACATCAGGGCAGTTTTCCTTGAGAATTTCTTGAAGGGTGATTTCTAGGTTCTTTCCTTGATCATGGCTTTCAGGTAGTCCAATAATTTTTAAATTGTCTCTCCTGGATCTATTTTCCAGGTCAGTGGTTTTTCCCATGAGATATTTCACATTGCCTTCTAATCTTTCATTTGTTTGGATCTGCTTAACAGCATCTTGATTTCTCATAAAGTCATTAGCTTCCATTTGCTCCAGTCTAACTCTGAAGGAATGAATCTCCTCAGTGAACTTTTGAGATTCTTTTTCCATCTGGCAAATTCGACTTTTTAAGGCATTCTTCTCCTCATTGCCCTTTTGGGCCTCCTTTGCCATTTGAGTTAGTCTATTTTTTAAGGTGTTGTTTTCCTCAGTCAGGCTGTTGACCCTCATTTCA